>VZRE01001327.1:436854-524058 GCA_013396775.1 Cephalopterus ornatus
AAAAAAAAAAAGGGAAAAAAGTGATAAAAGAGAGATGACTGATACAAGTAAAGGTAAAATGTAAACTACCCAGCAACTTCTTTGACATTCTCCTTTGAAGGCAACCTACTGCAAAGCAGAATATTCTAAAATAAATATTTTGGACTGTACTTTGCATCCAGTTTCACTAGCATGGCTCCACTGCTACTAGCAGGACTATGCCAGGGTCCCAGGTGTCAAAGATGAAAACAGAAACTCATTATGGAATAAGAAATGTAAGAATGCTATGCCTGCAGAGTGCCACACAAGTAAAAAGGATATTTAAATAATACTGGCCCTTGATTCCCTCAAAAGCTGAAAGCACATTTATTCAGCTTGAATTTCAAAATCCCAGCCACAGTTTATGAAATGTGCTTGATCCTTGTGTAAGACCCTTTGGCATTTTCTTTCAGAGAAAAGATTTCCAGATGTTATTTTTACAGTTCATCTTGAGTAAATGTATGTGTTTAGCTAAACAGGCTTAAATGCAAGAGCCATCTAAGAGAACAATGATGAAATGCTTGACTTGATTTATGGACCAACTGTCAAACCCTTGTTTATGAACATCTGGCTTGGAAGGCGATTTACAAAGTTCTTCTACCTTACGGACAGCTCTAAATTGTGAACGTAATTAGTGAAGAAATGGCATTGGAGTGTACATCTAAAGTCACATTCAGCTTATCCACGCTCACAAAACATTAATTTTACAGGACTTCTAACATGTAATTTGTAATCATTTGCAACTTTTTAATTAACAAAATACACAAAATATTGGGGTTGGAACCTAAAGTTGCTACCTACAAGCTGCACAGGAAAGCTCAAGGATGTCTCTCATGATAGCCTTTCAAAGTAAGCTCACGTGCCTCCCTGACAACCTCTCAGCAGTGTGTAGTAGCCCAGTTTTCTCCCGCACCCCTGTAGCTGTTCCCTCTGGCTTTGTCACACAGGTCCAGCAGAAGTCCCTGTGAGAGAGGAACCTCAATTATCCTCTGCCCACCGCCATCTGTTTGTTAGTACAGTTTTTGCAGTTTTCCACAACAACAGCTTGCATGGGCCTAAATGCTGCAGCAATATTCCTGATTCAAAGGCTGATACAATCTAAAATCTATAAAGCAAGGCTGATCCTAGGAAAATTGAATTTTTTTCTCCACCTTTCCCTATTTCGTGACAACACGACAACTCAAAGACAACACAATCCAGGAATCCTTTCTGTAATTCAATTCGAGTTCTGCAGAAAAAGTCTACTTTCATCTTGGGTATAATCTAATATCAGGAAATGATGAGTTTTTTGGTGGGGAATTTCTTTGTTCACCGAGGAAAAAAAGCAGCAGCTTTATTGTAGAAATCCCGAATTCAGCTGAAATGAAGATAATGCCAATCTGGGCCCTCACTATAGATTCAGAAAGATTTGTATCGTCTGCATCAAAATGTTTAACCATGGCATCTCAGATAGCAGCATCTTCACCTCCTCATATGGAAAAGGTGGAAAAGGTAAAAAAGATGAAGATTTTGTAGAGTGATTTGGCCCACCTGCAGCAATCTCTGCATCCCCTAAAGGAGATTCTTATCTCTTTCAAAAAGCTATGGCAGAAACCTACTGTCGCTACAGTCCTTTCTTTGTCAGTCCTGTTGCATATTCAGTAACAAGGAGGCAGAACCATGTACATACTTCCTTGCTATAAAGAAACTACTGGGAAATCACTGCAGTGATTCCTTAAACATCACCAACAAAAAGGAATGAAATTTGAAACTCAGCCTTTGTGGAAAAATTACTGTGAACTAGAGATGTAACTCGGAACAGTCTCATTTTTTGTTAAGTCACATTAGAAAAAAGCTGTTATATTCTTGAGTGGTTATGCATACAAGCAACAGCTAAGATGTTTACTAACAAGGATGAGATTTTCAGACATGCTTAAAACATTGAAGAGTTTCATCACATGAAAATTTCACAAAAGCCATCGACTAGAAAACTGTTGCAAAAGGGACAGATGAAAAATGTGTCAGACTGAAATAGAATGGTAGTCCATTTTGAATGAGGCAAAAGGGATTCAGAAGATAGGGAGCACAGGAGGAGTAGCTGGAGTTTTTTAAGACATTGTGGTTATAAATGATAAGAAAAACAAGTATGGAAGCAGCATATTTATTTCAATTTCCAAAAGTATTTGACAAGTTTCCATAGGAGAGATAAATGACTAGGAGGCACAGAACAAGAATAAAGAAATAAAAAAGTCTTCTATATATAAAAACTAGCTCAAATTGCTGTTTTGCCCTTAGAAGATGACTATCCCTCTTACACAAGAGATCTTTTCCTTACAGCCATAAATCGACCATTATCCTGTGGGTCTAGATTTGGAGGGCTACTTTAAGAATAATGTCACACATTTGTAATTGCATTGCTCTAGCTGTAACAGTCTAAAGGCATAAACAGGACAAGGTTTATGATACAGTATAGTCAGACAAAAAAAAAAAAAACAAACAGTGAACTTCCAAGCAGAGCACAAGTAGAGAGCACATCCTTTGAGTTTGATTAGGTATGTTAAGTCAGTTAGACAAAAAGGCTGGTTGGCACCTGTAAAATAGAAAGGAATATTAAAAGGAAGTGGTGACACTGACTATTCTATAAAGGAAAAGATAGGTAAGCTTGTGGCAGATGAAAAGATTAATAAAGGGAGGAAAATTATAATGTACTGCAAAAACTACTCCTTCCTTTGAATTCACCTTTTTTACTGTCTATATATATATACTATAATTAAAGTTTTAGTCCCCTGCTTGCCTCAGATAATCAGAGGGCTGGTGCACATTTTTCCAGGTACATGAGTTGGTCCAAGAAGCGATATAAGTTTTACCCACAAATGTTGCTTCATGCAGAAGGCACATAGGTGTAGAGCCTGCTCCTAAAAATGTGCATCAATTGCTTCCTTGCTCTTTGAGCAAATATATGTTGGAGAAGCCTCCTGTGACCCTGCCTCACTCTTCTCCTCACCTTTGCACTCACAAAGGTTTATTTGTTATCGGCACACAGTCTCTAAATTCAGGGCAGCACAGGCTGTGAGTGGGCCTGGGCTTTAAACGTGGGGTTAATTATATGTGATGGAAAAGACTTTTTTTGTTTGTTTGTTTTCCAGGTTTTCTAATCTAAAAGACAGATGAAGCCTGGTCTTTTATGGTCAGATTAATTTTCCTTTTTTTTTTTACTAACGCAAGGGGAAAAAAAATCAAAACCTCTTATTCCTGCTGGCTCTGCAAACTTCTACAAGCGGAATAGGGAAACTGGGTCCTATTCTGGTCTGTATTACTGATGGCAGGGCTTTCTCTGTCTAACCCCAGGATCATTTTCTTCTCTGTGGTCTTCTCTGGAACTCCAGGGGGAACAATCAAGGCTCCAACAGGAATATTTTCCCAGCAACATTTTACCACTGTATTTTACTGATGTCAGAGTGAAAACAGGTTTGTTACCTTTTAAATCCCCAAATGAGTTTGCAGAGTGGGAAGTACTTGCAAACCTGTAAACTCTATTTATATGCAGCCACCAAGAAACATGGACTTTCCTGATATTTTCAATCTATAACACAACTGTAAAAGAAAACTATGACAGGTTGTCATCTTTTGATCATAAAAACATGGTGAGGAATAAAAAAAGTCCTCTGGAGGACATCTTTAGTTCATGTTTACTACATAATATGTGGATGAGGCATTAAATACAGTACTTCAAGGCTACAGGTGAAACAAATCTTGGAAGCACAACAAATAATGGGTCATGTAATCAAGTCTGGTGAGATGCAGCTCTCATGCAACATGGCCCACAGAGGCCAGATGCTATTCTGCATTGGAAGATGTGAAATAATTGAGCTAGGATAAGGCAAACAACCAAGAAAGTGTCTAAAACCCATACTGTCTTCAAATTCTAACAAGAAAATTCTGAAAAAATACCACTAGATCCACAACACAATGCCTGCTAGCATTAGGAAGGGAGAACTACTGTACTCAGGAACAAGCAGATGTGTGATAATGTTTCTGTTACGTGATCCTTAGAATAACAGGATCCCTCTGTTACTACTTGAGGGAGCTGAGATCTTCATGCCCATTAGTAGGTATCTGTAGCATTACAGAGATTGCATTCAGATCTGTGACAGTGGTTTGTTGATAGAAAACTAGAGATCAGGTCAATGAGAAAGCAGGGAGGTAGGAACACAACTGTCTGCTAAAGAAGCTGAGGTAAAAAAGCCCTCCACTGAGAACTTGGGGCCTCAAATCTCCAGATGAATAGTTGGAAGGACGGTTAGCTCTTGTGTCCCCAGCGAGCTCAATTGCTGAAGTAAAACACCGGAAGAGAGGCAGTCCCTAAGGCACACCAAATGGTGCATATGAGTCATTGGATATCATAATTCTGTTTTTTTAGCATTGAACCTTTACATTTCTTTATATTTACATAGATACACGTGCCACCCCATCAGGTGGTGCTGAAACACCAGGAGGTATGTGCTGGGATCCTTGATGGAGATGTCTGTTTGCATTCAAGGCCTCCTACAAGAAATTGACAAAGTATAATAGCCCCCTTGCCTTCAAGAAGACAGCCTTTGTCATGAAGGTTACATGCAAGCCTGTTTCTGCAGAATCAGATGGTTTGGGTTCATTTTATCTTAATTCCAGCTTAAATTCCATTTAGACACCATCAACAAAAATGCAGTCAGTTTTCTCTTTTTGAAGGGAAAACGTAGGGCACACGTTCCAAACCACATTTAGATCTTAAAGCTCAGAATTAATAACTTGAATTGCAGCCAGAAATGATCTTAGTCTTGAGGTTGAAAGTCTTTAGTCTTGGGAGTCGATAAATCAGTCATGACAAGCCTAAACCAGCTATGGTTTATTATAAAATCAAACTTGATTATCCACTTGAGGTAATTAGAAAGACCAGAACAAAAGGATACAAAGTTAAAAGGCAACACATGTACCACGAACTGGAAGAGAAACCTTGCTTTACAGAGGCTGGTGAATAGCAAGAATTAACTTATACTTGATTTTTTTTCATATACTCAATTCTGGCTAATAACATAAAGGGACCCCCACAATATTTATAATAAGCAGTTAATTAAATCAGCTACTCAGCTTCTCAGCTGCAGATTCCTCCCATTCCCTAGTATCTGTGCACAGTCCTGAAATCCAGGTGCAGCTTCTGAGGTCTCTCCACTCAAAACCCATGGCCCTTCTCTAAGTCCCTAGGAGGTTACCAATGCATTAAAAACACAGTGAAATAAAAAAAAGGATGTTATGACATTTATTACATTAAAGGACTGTGTTTGGGAATAAGCACACATTTAGTGTGAATTAAAAGACCATAAAATCTGGTCACTTTTTCTTTTCTTCTTGATTTAGGTGAATTTAATGCTACTTTTAATGAATATTTAATTTATTTATGGTACTGGCTATTCTAGCAGATAAAGCTGTAGGATATTCTTCTGCAATGTCTCAAAAATGATTGAGGTGCCAAAATTGTTATCAAAAGGCACCAGAGAAAAAGGTTTCAATGATTATTCTTGGAAAGGGCTCATTCATGCAAGTCCAAGTATAGATCAAGTCCTGAAACGCAAGACTTCCAATAGAAGGGTTAAGTACATTTGACAGATGCAGTTCAAAACAGGGTAAAACTTCAAAATTGCAGTTGATTATAATATTCCATATTTATTTCTAAGGAAACAAACCACTCGAAATACAATTGCATCAGAAAGAAGAAAAAGTGCTGGAGAAGCATAGAACCTTCCCTCTCCATTTACTGCAGTCTGGACATGTCTTTTCTGAAACACAGCTTGTGCTACCAGATTTTCACAAAAAAGTGGCATTAAGCACATCTGCACCTTCTCCTATGGTGCTGTCTTCTCTAAATGCTAGCAAAGCTCTTTCCCTTCCCTTTTCCAAATCCTCTAAATATCACAGCAGCATAGTCAAAGAGGTAGGAACTGTTTGACTGTTTCTAATATGCACAATAGCTTGCCTGGTTTTCAGTGCCTGACTGAGAATATCAGATAAAAAGAGTTAAATTGCTTTTTCACTCAGCACCATATTACTGCTGTGCCAAGATACCTATAAAAAAGGCTACATAATAAGCAGGCAGCTCCATAATCATTGCTGCTTTTCATGCCAATCAGTATTATCCCATTGTTTCCATGCAGTCCCTTACCTACCTGGTTTATTTAAGTGAACGAAAACAGATCATGTGCAATTTAAGCCAGGACTGACTCTTAAGTGTTCAGGCAGTGTTTAACTTACTGGAGCTCACTATCTCTATGCCCTTCCTGAATGGAAATAACAAATAATTACTAAATAATGTAGGCACTGTGGTCAGGAAGAGATTATTTATAAAGGAAAATCTTCTAGAGTCAAGGAAACCATTTTTTAAGAAACGAAAAATTGGAATAAGAAATGTACAAAACCAGGAAATGCAGATAAAGCTGTTCTTGTTCATGAACAGATCTATTAAATTTCTGAAGCCACAGCAACAGAATATCTTTTATCTTTGGCAGAATACAATCTAAATTCATGCTACAGCATATTAGAGCATATTGTATGTATTAAGTTTAATTGTCTTTCACCTCCACGTCCACTAACAAAACCTCTCCAGTGACCAGCTGCTTCTCATTAGAGAGACATTACTCAGAGCTGCTGATGTCATGCACATCATTTGTCAGCACCAGCACATGGGAAGGTGTGGCAAATCCATTGTTTATCTGACCAAAGTCAATATTAATGAAGTATTCTGTAAAAAGCTCCCTTACATGCCCAGGGGTTAGGTTCATTGAAACTAAACTTTCTTCTTCAATGCAAACCATCAAAAGACATTTTTCCACACAGATTGTCTCTGCTCATATTTCACAGACTCCTGCCGTGAACTGAAAGTGCATCTTCATGCACTTTGTCCAACCTAACTCTCATGCAATAAACAATGGGTATTTGAAGGATAGGTGTCAGAAAGGAAAGAAAACCATGCTTATGTCCTTCATCTCCAGTTAAAACATAGAAAGCAAGCTACTCATGCTTGCTCTCCAGCGGCCAGGCTCAAAACATCCACCTAGTCCATGCAGGTAAAAAGAGAGCCTGACTGGGGAAGAACAAAAGATTTTATTGCCCTTCATTTGGGATGGTTGCCTGGGGATTCACTCATACTTAAGTCTTCCCCTCCCAAGGAAGCTTTGCTCTGGGACTGCCCCAGCGGGTGCTATCTGTGCCATCCTGATCTCTGTGCCCATCTGAGAACACTCAGCATGGACTGAGCTAACAGTCCTCTTGGGACTGATGTCTCTGTCCCCTGTGGACCATCTACAGAACCTGTAAACAGCTTTGGCTTAAGGGATTCAGGAGGCATCGTCATCACCTGGCCACCTAGACACCACGACTGTGCTCAGCAGGTCACCTTTGAACAGTTTGCCATTCACAAGCCTTTATTACCCCTGAAAACACACAACCTGGTATTGACACATCATCTTTGCTTAGCTAAAATAGTTAATCTGCTCTTTCTATTGATTTCTATGCACAACAACTCAACTTTTCCATCATCAAACTGTATGTCACACAGGGGTTACACTGGATTCCCCATTCAGCCAAGGAACCTGGGATCCTTGGATGGGGAATGATGCGTGAAGGGAAAGTGCTGCAGACAAGCTGCGCTCCAACAGAAGTAAACAGTCAGTAGCAAATGATTCCCAACAGCCTCTTGGCTTACTTTATGCAGTGGGATGCTCATAATTACTCATGGGCTTTCTTGTC
The DNA here is from genome assembly GCA_013396775.1 of Cephalopterus ornatus. Lineage (NCBI taxonomy): Eukaryota > Metazoa > Chordata > Aves > Passeriformes > Cotingidae > Cephalopterus > Cephalopterus ornatus. The sequence goes on from VZRE01001327.1 coordinate 444,631, forward strand.
TAGAATAAACAAATACACAAAAAATAATGGGAATGGAGGCTTTCCAAAGCATGATAAAAGATACGGAAAACTTCTGCAAAAATAAAATATTTCCTTATGTTACTTTACTGTAACATCAAATAAGAACATGCCAAACATTGTTGGTGGTATAATTACCAACAGCCAGGAATGAAAAAAAAAAAACCACCAAAACCAACAAACCCCTGCCAAAACACCCAAACAACATTGCTTGCATCATAAATTTATTCCAGTATTTTGAGACCACTAAGAAGAATATGCCAAATGACAATCAGTCTGTTTTCCTAAACTGTTAACTGGTCTGGACAAAAGTTTAACAGAAAGAAAGATACCATATTCCTGAAAAACCCTTCACTCCACATACAACACAAGCTTTTCACTTAGCAATTTCCTTTATGTGGCCCTGCTCACCTCTGAGATTTGTTTAGTAGGGACATTCAGCCCTTCATACCATCTTAAAAGCTACTATTTATCTTTAAGCACCGAGCAGATATGAATCATTATCTTCATCCCTGGCCTCAATTAAGGCCTAATATAGAGGAGGCACTTGAATGACCTAAGAGGCACACTTACCCCTGATAGCGTGTCAAAGGCACTCAAAGTTTCTGCCACATTTCCTACGGCTGTCAAATCCCTCTCTCCTTTTTCTGTTGTTAACTGACTGTGTTTGTTCCTAACACTTTAATGTCCCCTGATGTGAAGTCTCCTTGAGTAACACTCACATGATAGAAAGTGTGATTAACTCTGCAGGAGCTTTTCAGGTCAATGAAAAAAACTACCTGTTACACTAGTATATAATACTTTAGAGATGTTCCCAGTGGCTCTACATATTGGGATTCCCACAGTACCTATTCTCTTTTACCCTTACTGCTCTCCTGTGTCTTGATAATAAAAATACATAGTTTTATCTGGGTAGAAGTTCAATACTAATCCTTTAGAATATGTTTCATACAACTGTAATTATTTTGATTGGTCATTCAGATAATTTAAATGGTGCATCTTTTCCTCTTGACTAAAATGCAGTGTTTCTGTAGTGAAGATGATAAGAATCAAGGTGAAAAGAACTAGAATAAATTTAAAGGAACTAGAATAAAATTAGGAAAATCTTTTTCTTTTCCAGAGCCTACTTATTACTTTTCTCTTGCTTTATAGGCTAACTTATTAACAAAACACAATGCATAAAACAGGTTGTGAAGCCATAATAGCTGAAAAGATGTCTTCTGAAGATATCTTGTAACCTTGAAAGGGTTGCAAAACCTATAGGAAACTGCAGATTTTATTAAAAGTTTTGATATCTTCTTTTACTGCCAGACATCAAAGCCAATGCAGCATTCAGAACAGGGGTAAAGATGCTGGACACCACCATGCCATGGGGCTGCTGAGCTTTTCAGGGGCTACTTGTGGTCTGCGGCTTACAAGGGCAGGGGAACCAGAGTGAATGGAGTGCCTTCACCAGCTGCCTGTGTGCACCAAAGCTCACATCTGCAGCGTGCTAAAATTTAGTCACAAACTGTAGATTCTCGTGCATTTTTTTCCCTAAAAAAAAGTGACTGTCATCAGCTCATAATACAAGTGGCTCACTTTAAAACTTTTGTGGATAGACCCTGTAATTAATTAGCAAGAGGTAAGTATTAATTACAGAAAAGGAACCTATGTTTTGTTAGGCATGTCTTGGATGATTCAAGTTATGTGCCCATTGGCACACTGGTTCAGTGGATAAGCAATGAAGTGTAGAAAAAGGAAGCTTTAATAGGCAATGGGATAGCATGGGTAGAATGAAATGAGACTGCCAGAGAGCTACCAGTGGCTCCAAGCCTCCACTAATGGGGAGGCCACAGAAGAAGAGGTATACATGTGAGAGTTGGCAGAGTCTTCTGGCCAGCTGCCTTCTTAAAGACTTCAGCACTTCTTAGTGTGCAGTCTTCCTTTGGGGAGGTGCTGAATATAATCAAATATATTTTGATTTCCTACTTGATTTGATTTTTCTTCATTAACCCCACAAAAATAGTACACAACCAGAAAAATGGGGGATATGTTTACAATTTACTCAGCATAAGATGACCTGCAGTCAAAAATAATTAACAAAACATGCCTGAAAGAAAGACACTGAAGCTTAAAAGACTTTTCGATGGCCAAAGGAGACAGGTGAGGGGATTCTTAAGTCTGAGACCACATGTGATTTTTCTCAAATAATCCCTAGGTCTTCTCTTCTGCGTAGGAATCAGTGATCTCTTGAGATACTAGAGTGAGTAGGAGAAGAAAAAGCCATCCTACTAGTCCTCCCCCTGATATGTCCATCACATGGAAAAATGCTCGAGACTAATTGGAATCTGAATATAGTGATTGCCTTAGTTACAGTCTTCATTCTGAAGCAAGAGTCTGCATATTATGTCTGCAAACACTTGTAGGACTTGAGCTAATAAAATTCTGGGAGGGATGTTTAACCTTGTGTCTTGGGATTTGGGAATCTCTAATCAAAATTTCACCAATTTTTCTGTTATCAAAAAGTAAGTCTGGGGTTGCAGCTTCAGGATTGCAACTAATTGCAGTCCCATGTACGACAAAAAATGAAGTTTCGCTGAGTTATGACTTGATTTGGATAGATAACCTCTAGTTTGGGGAACCTTGTTCTATTTATTAACGATCAAGAGGATAGCCCATTGGAGAGAGTAGCACTTCAGCACTGATTTGCCTTGTACATCACTCCCTATGAAGTATCTGATACTCAACACTGTCAAAAGCACAATCCTAAGTGAGGTGACCTGATTGGAACTGACAGCTCCTATGTTCCACTGAAATCAGGTCAAAAGACAAGTGTGTGGGAAAAGCAGAGACAAGTGGAAAAACAGAAAGGTTGATGTAAGTTGCTAATATTTCAGTACCTCCAGTGTCTAAAAAATACATGCTTGAAGCCACAAAAATGGTGTTCTTTTCTATATGTTTTGGTAAGCAAGATGTTAGGCTTCAAAGTTTCCTAGTTTCTGATTTCACTAGGATTTTGTACAAGTGATCAAAGACAACTTTAGCCAAAAAGAAGACTGGGTCACTGAAAATTTTAGTATTTTGGGGGTCACTGAAAATTTTAGTATCTTGAGGCTGAGGCATGTTGGCCAGACTCACATGGAAAAGTGTGCCTTAATAATCATTCTGTAAATAAGCAGAACATATCCATTTTCAGATATACCCCTGACTTGTAGGCAGACCTGTAACTTTCATATTGGATGTCTGCTGCTGTAGTTTATTTTACTCTGTAAGAGCACAAATATGCATCACAGGGCATGAGTTTAAAGTCTAAATGAATTACCACTTGTGTACCACTCTTCAGGTTCATTTGTACCAGGGAACTTTTTGACATACACCATTTTTAACTCAAAAGTATTTAGGTAATCTAAATAATTCTGGAAGAAAGCACCTCAAAATTGCTTCATGTTTTTCAGATCACTGGTTAATTAATGAAAGGAGAACCAAACTGAACCAGACAAGTAAGTTTCTCAGAAGAATATCTTCCTTTAGAAAACAGGTGAACTGCTGGTATTTGCTGAAACAAATGAAGGTACAAGAACACTAAACTCAGGAATGCCAAAATTGCCATTAGAAGTACCAATGCAAAAGCAAAATCAAACATTCTCAGTTGTCTTAGATCACTGAGTATTTCTTCTAGTACTAAAATGTAACCAAACAGTAGACTTGAATGTACTAGAAAGATGTGCTTGAATCAGAGTTGCTGAGTGCAAAAAGAGAATTTAGATATCAAAAGGGTGAACTACAAACTATCCTTTTGCTCTTATTTGACTATATTTATCAAAGTCTCAAAGCATACAAGACAGCAATTTTAAGGCCTGGGTTATTGAAAAGCAGTTTAACAGATTTTTCTCCAACTTTTCCAGATCTTGTTTTTTCCTCTGGGCTGAAACCATCCATGAGAAACTTCAGCCTAAAAGGTAAATTTTTGTAAGAAATTATAGCCTGCTGAAAGGGGAGATTTAGACTGAAAATACTTTGCAGCCATTACTGTTCCACATCAATCTTTAACACTCTAACTAATGCATTATTAAACTATAGTTTATTGTATGAATTATGTATCTGTATAAATGCATATATTAATGTATATGTAACGCAACACTCAAATATTATGAAAAAAAGGTAAACTTTCTGCATAACAATAAGTGGAAGCAAAATATATATAGAAACACAACAGATATTATACAACTATTAAGAAGAATCCATCTTTACAAATGAAAGGCTCTGACATTTGCCCAGATCAAAAATCCAATTTTACAGCACTGGTAGATAAGGAATGAAATAGAGTGTAGATATAATCTAAACTGGTATTAAAAGGTTAGCAGTGCTTAAAATTGATTAGTTACCAAGACCAGACAGCCTGCATCCCAGGCTGTGAGAATAGTATTGGCCAGATGTTGCAGAAGCTTTAGTTGTCATTTTAACAAATTTTTGAGCCAGACAAAAGCTTCACAGATTGCAAACTGGGAAGCATAACTGTTACGAGGCAGGCATCCCAGCATGTTACACAGCAGCAAACTTAAGAACTGTGGGGGGAAAAAAAAGTCATCAAAAACCTTTAAAAAGACTGAGTAGTTCATAGGGACTCTATATGTTTGAGAACAAAAATGCTCTGCATACAAATCAGAAACCAGTCAGTTTGCTGAACGAATGTCCGTGAGTGGGTAAGTCCTTCGAACACTGAAAGACCAGAAGTCTAGGAAATACGTCAGGATACAGATGAATACCATACAACAAATTTCAGATTATGACAGGTTATGTAAAGATATCCAGAAAAGATCACACTCCCTCCAAGATCTATACTACTTACTACTTTCCTAGCTGTCAATAAGGCTGTTAAAAAAAAAGAAAAAAAAAAATTTAAAGATGGACAAATAATTACCACTAGGACATGGGTGTGTCATTTTTGTCTCAGAGAAATGTAACAGATGACAGTAGCAAAAGCAATATGTGGCTGCTGATAAAGCTCAGTTCATTACTAGGAGTACTAGCAAAAAAATGAAAACCACAAAAAATGGCTAAGGGCTAGCTAGACATTTTGGTCAAATATGGTGATGCAAACTGTCACTGAATACAGATACAGTAAATACATTAGAGGAAATAAATCTATAAGCCTTTTCATGGCAAACTGAGGGTTTTCCATTATGGATTTGCCATGAATAAAATGTGTCAAAAACTTATGAATCTGAAGGAAATATAATGAAGTGTCACAGCACCTATTTACCTTGAGAATACAAGGGAGTTTCAAACAAAGGAAAAAAAAGGAAAGAAAAGAAGTTATTCTGCACCTGTAGAGAAATCAGGCAGCACTTCAGTAATTAACATTTATTACTTATGGCACCTTTTATTCATTGAAAATGCTGAACAAATATGAACTGTCTTGTACAACATCTTTAAAATACGTGATACATATAATTATGGAAATTATAGTAGGGGGCTGTCAATGAAATAAAATCCTGGAGATCCTTCTTTGTGGAGAAAAGCATTGCACCTGAGATGAGGCTGCCATGTAGAGATTGCATAACACATCTGAGGACACAGTTTACACCAAAACTGAAGAGACAGAAGCAAGACAAAGAGCTGGGCAAATCTCCACAGGATATGCAACCAAAATGCTTACAAATGAAAGCAGCAGAAGCTGATTCTGACATATGGCTATTTTCAGGTTGGAGGTAATCACATTCAAGTTGAGCACAATACCTTCAGGCAAAGCCCCACCAGAAAATAGAAAAAGTTGTTTTCCCATCAGCACAAAGAATCACTAAATCACAGAATCACAGAATATGCTGAGTTGGAAGAGACCCACAAGGATCATCGAGTCCAACTCTTAGCCCTGCCCAAGACCATTCCCAAGAGTCACACCACGTGCCCAAGAGTATCATCCAAACACTTCTTGAACTCTGTCAGGCTTGGTGCTGTGACCACTTCCCTGGGGAGCCTGTTCCAGCGCCCAACCACCCTCTGGGTGAAGACCCTTTTTCTCATATCCAACCTAACCCTTCCCTGACACAACTTCAGGCCCTTCCCTTGGGTCCTGTCACTGGTCACCACAGAGAAGAGATCAGTGCCTGACCCTCCTCTTCTTCTCACGAGGAAGTTGTGGACTGCAATGAAGTCTCCCCTCAGTCTCCTCTTCTCCAGGCTGAACAGACCAAGTAACCTCAGCTGCTCTCCATACGGCTTCCCCTCAAGGTCTTCCACCATCTTTGTTGCCCTCCTTTGGATATGCTCTATTACCTTAATATCTTTCTTAAATTGTGGTGCTCAAAACTGCACACAATATTCAAGGTGAGGCTGTACCAGTGCACAGTAGAGCGGGATTGAGTTAGAAGGGACCCACAACGATTGTCGAGTCCAGCTCCTGAGTTCACACAGGACAAACTAAGAGTTAAACTATGCATCAAGGACTGTTGTCTAAACACTTCTTAAACAACAGGCCATGACCTGAGGAGCTTGTTCCAGTGCTTGACCACCCTGAGTAAGAAGAACTTTTTCCTAGTAACAAGTCTGAACAACCCTTGATGCAGTTTTAAGTCATTCCCTCACATCCTATCACCGGACACCAAAGAGATTAGCATCACCCTCTGCACTCACTCTCATAAGGAAGTTGTAGACAGCAATGAGGGCTCTCAGCCTCCTCCTCTCTAAGCTGAACAAACCTAGTATCACAGCTGTTCCTCATAAGTCTTGCCCTCTTAGTCCTTTCATCATCTTTGTTGCATCTCCTTGAACAGACTCTAATATTTTTTATATCCTTCTTACTTCACACAGCACTCAAGGTGAGACTGCACCAATGCTGAGTAAAGTGAGATAAACACTTCCTTTGACTGGTTAGCTGCATTGTGCCTAATGCACACCAGGCTGGCTCTTTCGGCCACCAGTATACATTGTTGACTCATGCTGGGCTTCCCATCAACCAAACCCACCAGATTATTTTCTGCAGGAGATTCCAGCCTCTTGTCCCCCAGTCCACTCACACAGGATTACCATACTCCAGGATTACCTCATCCCAAGTGTAGAATCTGGCATCTGTTGTGATTAAACATCATATAGTTGGTGATTGGTTGGCCCTCTAACCTATCCAGATCTCTGTATTAGGCCTACCAACCCTCAAGAGAATCAGCAGTTTCTCCTAATTTAGCATCATCAATAAGCTTAGTGTGGACTCAGCTCCTGCGTCCAGGTCATTGATAAAAACATTGAAGAAAATTGGATCCAAAGGAGTGGATGGCTTTGCTTGTTTCTTTTAATCGGGAGCATGGGGTTAAAGCCAGAGATCACGAATCAGTTCACAGCCTCCACCAGCTAAACTCTCTGCTTGAGACTGATTCATTATAAATCAGATTTCTTGCAGCTTAGTTTACCCGCCTGTAAAACAGGTAATTCAGAGCCAGACCGTCAGCTGTGAACTGGCACAGCTCCACTCAGTTCCCAGTGTCAGGAAGGGGTGTATTTGGCCAAAATTAAGCATCACGCATCCCTGGTGAGGCAAGCAGAGTGATTTACATCATGACCTGGCTCACTGCATCCATGTCTACATGGACAAGCACAGATGTGACAGGATGCTGCTCTGATACAGATATTGAACAGCTCTTCTTAAGCTGAAGTGGCAATGCAGCTTCCAGAGGGGATCTGTCATATGCCTAGCATGTGGCTTGTGTCTACAGGGCACCCACTCATATATAAATGATTTTTCTCTACATCAGAGGAGCAAAGAAGTTTTATTAATCCCAACTAATCGGGCCTCTACTGTTGACAATGAAGTCTGCTATGTCCAGGATTGTCTGTGAAATATTGCTGGTTTCAAAATACTATTTTTATGGGTGTTAGAATAAGTGATCTCTTGTAATGCTCTCCCAAACTATGCTTGGGAAGTGAAATAACAAAGTCAAACAAAAACAATCCCTCGAAATTCAATTTATGGAGCCAGTCAGAAAGTACATAAGCACATACTTAACAGGAAAGCTTCACTTTACTAATATCAACTAATTAGAGAATTAACTTAATGATTTTCTGCCCAATTAACACAATTGCAAAATCTCCCTTCAAGAGTTTTCAGCTCAGGGTATTTCTTGGTAGAACCTCAAGACATCCTTCTTTAACAGAGAAACAAAACCAAACGTTTCTCTCACATGACCTGCCTCCTGGTCTTGACCCAGCATAAGGATTGATGGTTTAGTTGTTCAATTTCCCCCAAGAGTTTTAGTTTTTCCATGAGGTTAAAATATAATATGGATTATACACCTACTACAAGAAGCAACTAATACACAGTATGCAATATTAATCATAGGTGATGTTTTCAGAACATAAAAGTATAATATCCTCAGAATGCATTCCATATATTTTTAAAAAGACACAAAGAATTCATGGTCGGTGCAAGAGATCTCTTCAAAAAAGAAAAAACTTACCTGTCACAAGCTGTTGTCCTGCTAGTCCTACTGGAACCATCCCCAGATTATTCATAGCTGTAGCCCAAGCTGTTGGATCAGTGACTGACATGTTAAGCTGTGTGGTATCTATAGCTATGCTTCCCAAACCATCAGCTGCTGCAAGAAAATAAACAATCGAAGTCAACGCATCACAATTTTTAAAACTTTCAGTGAAAATGAGGTATTGCCACTGCCGATTTTGGGTTTGTTTTGTTTCTTAACTATGATCCACCTTTAGAACATTGTTAATAGGACTTGGTATTATATAGCTAAACATAAAGACATTGGAAACATTCAAGAGACATAAAATGAAATAAGAATGATTCAGGCTGGTTACATGGAAAACTTTTTCACCATGAGGGCAGTCAAGCAGTGGAACAGGCTGTGCAGTCACCACCCCTGGCAGCTTTCAAGACTCAACTTGATAAAGCCCTGAGCAGCCAGTTTGACCTGGCTCTAAACAGGAGGTTGGATTGAAGACCTTCTGAGGCCTCTCCCAACCTGAATGAATTGCTCTGCAATACTCTGATATAATTTAATGATACATAAATCATAAATAATTGTGGCAACTTGTCAGAAAGCTGAGAGAACCAAACACAACCCAAGGAGAGAACTGTTTTCCATAAGGTGCAATTTTTTGTTTGTAAAAGATTTAAGAATACCTTATCCCCTAAATAAAAAGATATCAAATCCATTCACTATGGGAAATACCAAGTTGTGTTCTAAAAAAAAAGAGAGAATTATCATGACTATGGTCAAAATATTGACTGAGCCCAAGTAAGGATTCTCCTAGGTTGCGGAAAGAAGAGTGAGTCAGATAGCTAAGGGATGGTGCCTTTCTGATACTGAAACACCAAACACAAGATGTGATCACACATTTTTGCTTCACCCTTCCCGAGTCACAGCTGAAATCAGCTCTTTCCAGCTATTTTCTTATGACCTTTCCAGACCTGAGATATTTACCAGCAGCCATTGCTTTTCTCCAGTTCCTTTTGCTCCCGTTAGACTTCTTCAGCTAGGAATAATGAACTACTGTATTAGCAGCATCTTGAGATGTGATATCACTAAGCACAGGGCCCACACACAGCTCATTAGGCTCTGAAAGAGAAAAGACAGAAATCAACTATCAGTGCCACAGTCAGAACACAACAACAGACCACTTTGGGAATCCACTCAAAGCTCCTGCCCATTCCCTCTGGATCACCAGCACCAGCCTCTCTGCACACATTTAGCAGGCACTGTAGAGGTGTTTCAGCAAACGCTCATCCTTGCCTGATGAACAAACAGTAACATCTATGAATCTGTCAGACCACTGAAAAGCCCTTCACAAATTAGGTCTTATCAGTAGCTACACAGCCTCCTCAGCATGAAAGCATCAGCTGAAAGAACATATTAAGGAATGAATATGATGTATTGTTTTTTGAACTGTTAACAATTAAGTGATGTTGCAAGTTTCAAGGAAATAGTTGCCTGTTCTGAGATAGAAAGGAAAAAAAAACAACCTACTCAATGACTTACAGAATGGATCCTGCAGTGATGTGGAAAAGGAAACCTAACAAAGCTGAGGACGATGCGTGCTCCTTAACTAATGCTGTATCTTTGGCTCTCAAAGGTTAGTTAACTCAAAGCAAAAGTGGAGCATCTGTTTCTAGATGATTGCTCTCATCAGGTATCTGTCAGACCATGAATTTTACATAAGGGCAACTTCTTGCTGTTGCTATTGTTGTTTGTGAAGCTGACCACATCAGCGCATCGATGGTCGGAAAGGCCAAATGAGCCACTGGTAAGAGGTGTGACCAAAGTGAGCTCCCAGCACTTAAAGCAGAGGGAGAAAATGCTGGGCTGAGGATGATCACATACACATACCCATGTTAGTTTTTGTGCACTAGTTACATGGGACTGTGGGCAAAGGAGGGCTACATTGTTTTTTGGCTGTCCGGCAGCTTAAGAGATCTGATGTAGAGTGTTTGGTACCAGTAGCCAGCAACTGACCAGAAGATTAAAAATGTTCAAAGATGTCATTAATGCTGTGCAGTTGTATCTTGGTGACTTGTTCAGCCCTAAAATAGTTGTGCTAACTTTAAAAAAATACTTGAAAGGCCTTAATTAAGAGGTTTCCAACATGCAAACCCTAAGGATCTTTAGAAAATACACAATTAACATAATTACACTATATTTTAGCTTAGTATCTCCCACACTTTTTCATGTAATGCGTATAAAGTACAAGCCAGAAAGCTTTATATTATATATATATTATATATATATATATATTTATACATATTATTTATAGTTCCATGACACTGTATAGATCACTTCATAGGAACATCACCACATCAATGCCTGTAAAACCAAGGAAAGAGTAGGGATCAGGCAACGCTTTACATTTTTTAGTATGTTGTAATTTACAAATAACCAGTATACTAGGCTAAAAAGCATTTTGTTCAAATCTACAGTGGGTCTATTTAAAAGTCAATATTTATCAACTCTTAATATTTGAATTTGCAATTCCAATTCTTATTTGATCTCCACTATTCATTATACATAACATAAAATATTTTTATGGTAAAATTAGCTTTTATATAACATCTATAAACACCAAAAAAACATTGAATGAAAGTCATCTGTGGGGAATGTGACTAACATAAGGCAAGGTACCCAAGATTTATGTCTAGTTTTTAAAAACTGGATGTCTCCTGTTCAGCTCCTTAAACTTGTACTTAGATCTTTCCACAGAGGCTATAAACTTCTGACCACAAACATCTATTTCAAGGTTAGGGCTGGCTGAATTATTCCTTGTCAATACGTTATTTCTCCCCTTGCTCTTTGTGAATCATTTCCAAACCAATCCCAATTTACAAACATATGCTGAATAGCTCAGATGAGAGTGGTTCGCTTGTTCCCCTGACCAGCAGCCTTGTTGCCTCGATGAAGAAAAGTGGATTTAAAAGCCAACAGTGATGAAATGCCTCTCCATACCTTGCTGCATGCTAGTTGCTTGTCCCCATAATGCATCACCGTAACTAATGGGGAGGAAGGAGGTACTGCCCCCTGGTTTGAGGGGCATCTCAGGTAGGCTACTGGGTGGACTACTGGGATAAGAGGCAGAGAATGGGCATTGTACTCTCTCTGTGTCACCCTCCTTCCCCCATTTTACTGCTTATTGATGTGTGCACCAGGTGACATAACCAGATCTGCAGCCGAACTACAGATCTGTTGCTATGATCTCTTCCACCCAAACCCACATTGCAGTTGCACCAGCTCTGCCAGAAATGCAGAGCTGGTGCATAAAGGATCAGACACTGGGCTAGACAAATGCACCTCACCTACTGGGAATTAGTAGGTGACTTTTTGATGTTTGCCTTCTGACAGGTTGTCCACATATTTCAAATTTTGGTATACGTTCACGAATTAGCCACAAGTATTTGTTAAAGTCCTTGCAGAGGAACAAGAACATAACACTGTGATTATGAAAGAAAGCAGAATCAGTGGGTTAATTGGTGAAACTTATGTTGTACTATACCACTAGATCTGCCCGATATGCCATAGAATTCTTTGTTCAAAACACACTCTTGTAGCCCACACTGGCTCTGGGCAGCTTTGCTTTCTCTCTGACCATCAAGTCTACAGTTTTATCAGCAAGACCTGGATGCAGTGCAAGCTGAACTGGGGAAAACCCATAAAAGAGCACGTGAGAAGCCTAAAGTAAAACTAGTTCTATCTAACCAAGAAGTGCTGCAGGCTATTTTGTCAGTGGAAGAGAGCTGAATAACAAGCATAAACGAACTTATGAACACTGAATAATTTGCAGTAAGCTGTAGGCAGAACTAATGCTCCATCCTGAAGGACACAGACTGTAGAAACTAGCTCTTTTAAAAAGAAAAATACTAATTGTGAACATCCCTTCTAGTGACAACTCAGTAGTTACATTAACTCAGAGCAACATAATATGGCTAAAATAATCTTACAGGCATTTTACACCTGATTTAGACTCAAACATTAGCTTTTGTTTAAAAGTTTTCAAAAATTTGGACATAGAAGGTTTCATTATGCTTAAAATTAAATCAGCTTTGGGCAACTTTCAGCTTTTCATTGTATCGCTGAGACACTGCACTATTAAAGCCTTCATGGCACTGGAAACAAAACAAGCCAGGAATACAAACAAACCCACTGATTAGGTCATATTAAAAAGCGAAGTGCTAAGTTCAATCAGAAATACATCTACTAGCAAAGATCCTTGCTTTCTTAATAATAAATGCAATCACTGTGCCATTGGTTAAACAGGAAAGAAAGCATAAGCTTATGCAGGGATCTTGTGTAACCTGAGCAGACATTAATCAACGCTTTTTACTGACATCGCACCTTTAGAAAGCATTCCTGATCTACAATTCATTAATACTCCTCCAGCCATTAATGACCTGAAGATATGTGTAAAAGAAATCTGTGTTTATAAACACTTGTGCATGGGAGTAGCACTACTGCAAGGGAGTAACTTCATAAGAAAATAAAACCATAATCCTGATTTATTTTCACATTTAGGACAAAATGTCTAACATGTTCTGGGCCCTGCTATTCCTTGAGGTTTGGGAGAGGCAGGGTTGTTAACACAAACTTTTTTATTTGAGAACTTCTGATTAACAAAATTTTAATGCCAAACACTTTGTAAAGCGATTTCACATGACATTTTTTTGGTGGTCTCTCTTTTTGCAGACACAATGCAAGGACCAGTCCTTGGATGGTGGATTGTGAGAGGCATTAACACTTCCCTCAGGTTGTCAGGAAGATAAAGCACCCTCAAGTCCATATCAATGCGCACTTCTCAGTCATAGCAGTCATAGCAGATTGTACTTAGCGTGCATATTTTATACCAGGCAATTAAATGCAGTTACCCAAATGAATACAGAAATCAGTTATATATTGTGCATCAATTATCACAGGCAATGAATGCCATGAGACAAAGAAATGAACACAACATAAAACTAATTCAATAACACAGCAGATTGTGAAGTTAAAATCCTACCCTTTAGATATCCATAACACCACAGACAATGAGTTACAGCACCAAGTGTAGCTGATTAAATGTACCACTGCAACGAGGCTCTGTGGAGTGCCCAGGTCAGCGGCCAGCCCTGGAATGCAAGGAGGTTTTCTGCCCAACTCAGACACCAGCCTGCTGGGTAACATTTCAGTCATTTCACCTCTTTGTCTAATTTTCATGAGCACTAAATCCTTCAAGAAAAACACTGGTGGCAACAGTGTTTTGAAACCTGGGACTACAAGTTGCGAAGACATTAAATGCTGTTGGTGCCAGTTCTTGAGACAACACAGATGGGAAGCAACAATGTGGCGTCTTGTGAACTGTTACATCTAGGCAAGTTTTCCAGTTCTTAAAAGAATGGCAATTTCAAAGTGTTTGTTACTGTTCACAGTGATTCACAGGACAGTGGTCATTAGGTTGGTCACACTCCACCTTATCTGCCAAAGTAAAGGTATTTATTAGGCTATCTCCAGCTGTCTTCTAAAATATATCAAGCATTTTGTACTGGTTCTTCCCAATATTTTTGTTTGTCCAACTGAAAAGAAGACTCCCAGTAAAGAAGGGAGAAAGAGAAAAGCTAGACAAGGATGTACTGCAAGTCACTATCCAATTCTTCCTGACCATCTTAGGATGAAGAAGAAAGATGGAAGTAGCAACAAAAGAGGTGATACTTCTGTGCCATAGCAATCCTACATGGGGCACATGACAAAAAAAAAAAGAGCATCTTCAATGTGATTCTGAAGGTGACTTTAATTAATAATATTGCATATGCAGTGTTACAAGAGGAGGCATTGCCTCATGTTTTTGCGTGGCTAGTGGTATGTTAACACCTAGAAAACCTCACCTAAATTCTGAAATTCAAAAGGAATTGAAGAAATACTTACACTTCTTGCAACAATTTGCAAAAAGACATTTACTAACACAATTAAAAAAATACATGAGGTACCAGATCATTTTTGGAAAAAAAAAAAGTCTTATTTTCTGGGATGGGACCCTAACTTAGGCATCTACTGCTTCACCTCCTTGCAACTCTACTGGAGAGGCCTGTTGCTTTCCAGCATCTCCAGAGTCACCCTGTTTATCTGGATTTGTCTGTCACATCTCTCTCTTACAGGAGTCCTTTGAAAGCAAAGATTGATTCTGCAGGAGCTGGCACTTTCCTTAAGAAAAAACCTTTATTAGGCACAAGCTAGTGACAACAAGCTCCCTTAGAGCCTAAATGGGAGCTCTAGTTATGTGTTCGCTCACATTATCTTTCTGATTTTTTGTCTTATGAATGATTTATAACACCTTTGTTCATTCCATATTATGCCACTAAAAAACTACATTGTCATCTTATAAACTCATAAAATATGTGCTGCCGCATTAAGAGCTTTCACTTTTCACTATGTACACTGAATACGTAGGTTTTTGCATAGTTGCAAAGGATCCTTTCCACCAATTTTCACTGAAAAACAGTTAATGAGTACATCATGGACATACTCACAGGACTAAGACTACTTAAAGAAAAATCACAATATATGTAATAATCAACACAGCAAATTTGTACCAAACATGTTTTCTGGAAGAACTGCTCATTGAGATCCTGAGCTACTTCAATCCTCTGCCCCAGTGCTTCTTGAAGATAACACATTGTACACACAAAGGCCAGACTTCCCTTGGAAAGCAGAACACTGAAAGACTTCAACAGAGAAAGAAAAATAAAACAAAGGTCACCAAGATAAACAGGTGTTGTCTTGCGATGCTCCTTGAAAGGTCACTGGGTATTATTTGATGGTAAATCCTGAACTTCACTGGCATCTCAGAGCAAAGTCTTTAACAGGATACAAATGCACTTTTTCTTTTGTGTATTTTAGCAGCTGCGGTCTGAATATGCTGATGTCTATAAATAAAAGAATCTGGAAGCACATTAAGCATAGCATTATAGAACACCAGCTTACTTACTGAAAAAGCATATGCAGTTCCAAAATCATCTGGAACAGGAAAAAAAAAAGAAAGCCATGTTGCTGGCTAGCAATGTAGTGCAGTCTTGATAAAAAGAAGTCTGATTATTCCTTGAACACAAAATGCTGTTGTGAATTGATGATTGCATCTCCATTTTTTACCCTGCCAAGATGGCTTGCAGTTGTGACTCACTTGCTTCCCATTTAAAAGAACAGTGACATACTGACTAAATTAGGACAATCCTTTCTTTAGATGCCTGCATTTAAATTTAATTTATATTTAACAACAACAAAAACAAAACCAAAATTTTTCTGAAATCTTTTAATTACTTATAACAGTATTTTAATAGCAAGCCTTGTATCACACTGTTTTCTACTAAAGGCCAGTGACCACTGTATTTCAGTCCAAAGAGGAAGCACCTGAAGCAGCTTTTGAGCAAACACGCTTCAGCAATTTTACTGAAAGGCTGAATACTGAAATCAGAGGTGCTGGAAAGGCTCCTTGATGCCATAAAGTACCTTTATGGGCCAGTCATTATATATGGGTTATACATGCTATTTCTTATCTTTCTGGGCTTGAGAGAATACCTATATAAATGCACCACGCTTATCAAATACCTTCTCTCACTCTACTGTACCATATCCTTGCTTTGTGTTTACCAGACCTACAAGCTGCTAAAATACAAAGGGTTATTTGGTTGGGGTTTTTTTAAACAAAGGAGAAGGGGGAAAAAAAAAAAAAAGAAAAGAAAAAGAAAAAAAGACCAAAGCAAGCTGGGACACATTTCCAGAAAGAGCACGTTAGCTTCTTGGCTAACCTAAAGTGAAGTCACTCCTGTGTCACCTCCTGAAAAAAATGAACAGCTAGACATGTAAGCCCTCTCTGTGGCAGAGCCCCAGTGACAGTACCATACAGACCATCAGAGGCAGGAGTGCCTCATTACTGAATTTCCAAATGAACACAGACTGCTATCTACTAGTCCCAGAAGACCAGGATACAGTTGAGTTTCACATGGTAACATTATGTATGGAAAGTCTATTTTAAGTAACTTTTTAGAAGTTTCTAAAATGCATTCATTATCATTTTTCTTCTCCTTCAAAGTCTGTATAATTGAACTCCTGGAGTTAAGGCAGCCTGTCTTTTCAGGCAGAGATTCATGGGGAAGAAAACTCAAACCTGTCAATCAAACTATTTTCATATTTTTAAAATACACTTTTATCACTGGGTCAAATTGTGGCAAGAGGTGATATCTGAGTGTCCTTGGTTAAGAGCCTGGGTGACCTGCAGAGCACGTTTTTGCAGAATACTGAAGCAATCTAAAGTCATAGTGATCAAAATGTTATGCAGTACTGTCAAGTATTCTCTCAGAGACAGCTGTTAAGTGAAACTCTGGAAAAGAGATTTAGGCTTCGTTTGTTTGTTTTAACTCAAGCTTTCTGATGCTAAATTTTTCTTAAGAGAAAATCTCACTGTCTCTTCTATCAACATACATCTGTCCTCACTCTGAAAGCTGCCACCCCTTTTAGCACATCACACTCAGGATATCTTCTCCAGCTACAAGCTCTAAATTGCTAGTGTGCTCCCTGGGCTCATTTATCTTGCAATTCTTCTATTCCTCTTGGTTTACCTCCTGATCGCCATTTACCTCATAATGCTCTTTCTTGCTTTTCTTTATATTATCTTGTTTCCATCCACTGACTCCACACTTCCCCTTAGAATAGAGGCCCATTTCTTAAGGCCCATGCCTTAATCTGCTCTGAGCCATTTTCTCATCCAAATATCTCTTCACGTTATTGTTTGTTACACTGTAGTGTTTTATTGGGAAAGGGAGAGATTCACCTCTCCTAACTTCAGGCAATGCAGACATCTACGCTTGAGCTTTCCTGCTGCCATCGTTGCCAATGGGGAGAGCCAGATACTTCTGCCAGCCTGTTTCAGACACCAACTTTGCCAGGCAGTGAAGTACACCTTGGAGGTGCACATCTCGATCCTCTGACTAGAAGTCTACACTGCAGTTATGGATATGAACATCTGTTTTGTCAGATACCCATGGGATGAGATGAGCTGTGCTGAGCAAACTATGCCTTGGGAGCTCAACCGTCGCTCTGCTACCTGCATGCCATATGAATCCCAGCAAGACACTCAGTCCTGAGGGACTTGGCTCTTTTGCCTGATAACTCTGGCATAGTGAACTGCAGGAGAACAGAAAGCATGACTCAGTTTGCAATAACTCATAAGAATGTCCCAAATATAGATACATACAGATATTTAGAGAAAGAGAGACGGTTTGCTTTCTGATTTTATTTTCTGCCCATCCCCAGTGATTGTGCCAACATATGACTATTAGTGTTTGACAACAGGAACTGCCCACTCTAACACATTTCCTGCAACTGTGATGCTCTACATCTGCCTTTTCTCTGGAGAGAGAATACATCCTGGACCTTTTCTTCCTATTTCCAAATGAATTCCATCTCCTCCGCCCCATTTCTTTACTAGACACTTAACTTCCTGGCTCCTTGCAACTCCTATTTTAAAGATCAGTGGAAACCACACACATCACTTGGCTGCCACAGTCCTCTGTTTCTGTCCATCAGCCTTGACATATGTAATCGCATTCAAGTTGAGCACAACACCTTCAGGCAAAGCCTCACCAGCACACAGAATCAATAAATCACTATATCACAGAATATGCTGAGTTGGAAGAGACCCACAAGGATCACCGAGTCCAACTCTTAGCCCTGCCCAGGACCATTCCCAAGAGTCACACCATGTGCCCAAGAATATCATCCAAACACTTGAACTCTGTCACGCTTGGTGCTGTGGCCACTTCCCTGGGGAGCCTGTTCCAGCGCCCAACCACCTTCTGGGTGAAGAACCTTTTTCTCATATCCAACCTAAACCTTCCCTGACACAACTTCAGGCCCTTCCCTTGGGTCCTGTCACTGGTCACCACAGAGAAGAGATCAGTGCCTGCTCCTCCTCTTTTCCTCCCTGGGTCTTTGTGCTCCCTCATACCCATTAGCTTTCAACAGAAGCTGAATTAAGTTGCTAAGAAGAGCCAGGAATTTTGTCTGTTTTATGAACAATTGTTTATGGGATCACTGGCAAGTTACATAAATTAGGATTATCACATACTCTGTGGCCACTGGGGGAAAAGCAATCCCACAGTTAACATAAGGTCAGATCAGGAGAATAGCAGCTACAGTGCATCAGCTATGATCAGGCAACAAAAATTATTTCGATGCTCCTCCCTTGTAACTAGCTGTCAGAAGGTCAGGATAGAGGAGGCTTGAGCTGCACATCATGGTAAATGTAATGATGCTAAAAACCCTCCCTCCCTGCAGTTGGTACTTCTGCACCTTTAGCCAGACAACAATCCTTCTATTCCCCTTTCCCTGAAACACTTTCTTTTATGTATATTTCTTCATTTCAATTATAATTCTTCCGGGCAGGAAATCATGTGGATTTTCCCTCAGGCAGGGCTAAAACCTACTAGAAACCCATCATTCCTTGTGCTGTAATTGGACTGATACTGGCTTTAGCCAGGAGCCCCCCAGGCAGGGATGTCAGCAAGCCAGCAATGTTCTGAGACCCAGAGGCAAGGCCACCCCCTTGCCAGGCTTCTGAATAGCATCTTGTGCAAGAAGGCTTTCATCCCTTTTAAGGCTATTAAAATACTACTGTCTTATAAAACCAGGAATACTGATGATCATAGCATCCCACTCTCTCCTCATGCAGGCCTTCCACCCCTTTCATGGAGCTAATAATCCTCTCAACAACCATTTTCCAAAGTGTTCTACATTTGTTTGTCTTCTTATTTGATTTATAAGCTCTTCAGGTCAGAGAATTTGCCTTTATCTATGTTGGTAAGGTACAATGTCAATTTACTGCACTATATATTTTCTAATAACAAGGGCAATAACGAGAATAATGTATTTACTGTAATACGGTATTTCTAGCCTTCAAGATACAATAAGAAACAACCCAAAGTCAACAACAAGACCTAAAGATTTGCAGAACCTTTAACTGTGAAGCGGAAGCCACGAAGTCACTCTGTGAAACTTTGGTAAATTAGTTACTTATATTCATAAATAGCAGTAAAAATCCTTGCAAATTGACCCTCTGGAAAATACAAAGCAGAACATAACCAGTGTAAACCAGCAGAGCACTGCTTCACATGTGTATTATAAGGGTCACAAATGGCTTTCTAGTTACTTTTTAAACAAATGCAATGTTAATACTTTCACTGCGCCATTATGAATAAAGCATTTGGCCTGTAGCTATGAATATGGTATCTGACGGCTTTTGACTTGTTTGTTTATATTGTCATCCAGAAAATTTATGTACCATGTTCTCTTGGACTCAATCTTGACTTCACCTCTTGAACGTGCAGAGGACACAGCCAATGTAGAGGGCTCTGGGGTGCAGCAGTTTGCCTCAGCTTCCCCAGCGTAGCTTGATGGCTACCTTCAATGCCCTCCCTACAGCAGCACAGAGCTCTTCTGGCACACGGGAGAGAGATCAGGGTGCCAGGGTCAGTGTCCGTACCTATTTGGCACCATCTTCACTCATGTTGCTAATGGTTTCTTTGCTCTTTAAAGCTCAGAGGTATCAAATTAATCAAAATAATGGTGATGATGCAAGAGATTAAATTGACAGGAGTATGAACTGCCCTTGTTTATCCAGGTGATACTACAGGAAGTGCAATGCAGATACATGTAGAGGACAAAGCCCTGTCCTTTGAATTTACAGCCTGAATAGAAAATGCTTTGTGAGACCACTATATTTCTGTCTAAAATATATGGTTTAATTTAGGAGTGCCCAAGTGACACTAGTGACCTCTGATATATAAGTGGTCAGGGAAAATGACCTCTATGTACCTTCTTGCCTGAAGCTCAGAGCAACAGCAAGTGGATCACTTTGAATGGGCCCATTTATTATTCTTTTAATTGCCTACTAATATTTCTTTCAGTAGGAAAGACTAATAGAGCCCTTCTGGTTCCAAATGTCTTCCAAACTATCCAAAATCGCAATCCAGCTGAAACAAATAAGGGGTCTTCTGTTCTCTATAAATGAAAAAGAAACTGGACAGGGATCTAGGAGATTCCTGTTCCTCACATAGCTCTGCAACACACCTTTGGCAAATAATTTAAACTGTCTATGCCTTCATCCCAGTCCCCACATGAAATGGTGTGATTATACTTCCTTTACCCCAGACTTCATTAATTTTGCCTATTCAGGCTGCTCTCTGCTTATGGGGTAAGTCCAGCATCACAGGACTATGACCTGGGCCTGCAGATAACACAGGATTGCATTAGGTTGAGGAATAGTTTTTTTCCCCGTAAAAATCAAAACCAAAGCAGAGTAGGATAAAAAAAATGTCAATGATCATAATTTCCTTTAGAATCACTGTCTATCTGAATGTGGAGAAAATAGCAAGTTTCCTTTAAAAGTACTTGCAATGAAATTCACACCCTGTCAGGTGTAAATTACAGCCTTGTATCTCATCTTGTTCTATCTACAGCTCCTTTCTTAGTCATGCATAGCTGCAGTGTACAAAAATATTTCCTGCATGTGATCAAGCAAGTATGGGCACATAAGATGCAAACAAAATATGAGACTTTAAAAAAAAAATGTTTACTGGCATCTTAAAAGAAAACTAAAAGTTTGTAATCATGCCATTTCTCACTGATTTACATCTGTGCTTGGGAACACAATTCAAATAAATCTATGAAATATTTTTTTAAAGAAGTTACAGAGAACTGAGATAGCTAAAAATAAATGACAGAAAGAAATAATAAACCCAGGAACATGATTATATTGTGCAATCACAGATATAGTAGATCACTTAAATTAAGTCCTGATCATAATAGAGCTGCTCAGTGGAATAGCATGGGAAAGAGACTTTTCATCTTTTTTTTATCCCAGTGTTTTATACAAGACCTTCTGATTGCATATGCTTTACAACATCTTCTAGATTGTATACTAAACACTGCAAAAACTCAGTTTCATCTATGCTCATCTTTGAAACGCTGAACTCCTCCCCAAGTCCCACAGGTTGACACTGTGAAGTGCATCACAGGCATCACGAAGTTTGGGAGGAGTCACCAGATGGAATTGTAGTGCACTGTTGTGTTAGTCCATATTTCAAGGTGTAAACAAGATTTCTGCCTGGGTAGAAATTCAATGTTCTTAAGCTTCTTTAGGACAACTGTGGCTAGGGGCAAGGAAGCAGAATATTTAGTTTAATTACATGTCCAGAAATGCCTGAGCTAGGAAATTCTCTCTTTAAAGTCAGCAATTTCCTTTCATTTAGGAATAGTTAAAAACTCTTAATTGTTAAGCTATCTATACAAAGGTTATACCTAATGTTTACTACTGATTAACTCTCCAAATGCTTATCAGTTGCTGAAGATTTGATGTCTGCCACAGCTCAGAGAGAGAAGCAATAATTTTCTAGATGACAATCAAACATCTTTGTGGGGCACTAAAGTTAAAAATTTTCTTGTTCAAATAATGCATGAACAAAACAGCTTATATGATATCTCAGTGAATGAAAAGAGATGCCATACCTGCTATGAACGGCCTGAAGTTCTGAAAAATCTGCAGACAAGATACCAGACTTTCCTGTCATGTCTGGAACAATTTTTTGCACTTTCCAGGTAAAGCAATAAAATTTTGACCCCTAGCTTCCTATTAATCAACACTTGGGCCAGTAAATGCAGTTTAATTGAAATTCATTCATATTTCTAAGGGAAATTTAACAATGGAAAGATCCATGCTCCATCTCATCTCAGTGGTAGTAAGATTCACATATGCGGATCCATCACTGGGAATGGCCTGGCCTCTGTTATCATTAATTGAAGCATATTAAGAGACTTAGCAGGAAAAAAATATCCAAATTTGAAATGTCAAGAGACAGATCCATCTAGTTTCATATCCTGTAGTTATATTATACCTTAATTACAGTTAATTAGGAGATATTGTTCCTGGTGGAAGAGCATCTGACATAGTTTTTGCGGATGATTAAACATAGAACAGAATTTGATGCATTTGTTGAATGTGGGATCTGTTTATTGTGACTATACAACTCTATCTAGAACATCATTCCTACTACACAGCAAAATAAAAAAAAGTCACAGGTCAAAAAAATTTCCCTTGCCCTGGTCACAGAATCAATGAAGGTTTCAATACCATTTGTGAAAGAGTAATCTTTGATTGAGTGGTATTAGCTGGACTGCTATGCTCATACAGTATAAAATACAAAAAGTAGAAACCCAGGCTGAAAGCATGAGCTCAGCTTCTGCTGGTGTTGATACGGTTTGCTCACACTTACTGATCTACGGCTGTACATGATGTTGAAATGTGTTTTGCTGGGCTGCCAGAGAGCATTGCTTATGCTTAAAATAGAAATGGCAGGATTGGTTTTATCACTGAAAAGTAAGTAGTGCATGTCTTCTGCCTGAAAAGTAACCAAATCAACATTTGTGAAGTAATCTTGCTTCTCAGTTACAAAAAAAAAAAAAAAAAGGAGAAAAAAAAGTAGCATAATTGGCTAGGTTACTGGTACTAGAAAAAGTCTTGGTTTTCAGAAACTCTATGCACACTGGTCTCCTAAATGCTTGATTACTCTGAACTGCAACAATTGTGATAAATCATTTGCCATTTACTCTTTAGTGCAACTACATGCTTTGGGCAAAGAATTTTTTTTTGCTCATTATTTATTTAGTTTTAAAAGCAAAACCACTCTTTTAACACATTTTTCCATTCCCAGTGATGGATTTCATCTTTGATATGTGATCCAGTTATTTAACTACCTCTCACTGCTTCTCCCATGAATTGTTTATACAGCAACTTGGCAGCATAATTTGCATATCACAGGAAAGATCCCATTACATGTTCCCAGAAGTGCAGTTGCACTAGCTTTATCACTTTCTGCCACCTATGCACATCCCAGAAGCAGAGTATCTGGTTAATCCAGAAAGGCACTTCTTAGCTGCCAACAGTAATTAAACATTAATGGTGCAGTTACAATATTTTCAGGCACTCAAAACTTATCTACCCATTGTCTTCGATAAATATAATATCTAAAAAGATATTTATCTTTTCATACAAATTGTCATGCCATAGCTTTACCTTTATTGTATTCTGTTCAGCTGTTGCAGACTTGACCAAAAATAATTAGATAAGGAACAAATGCACAAAGAAAAAAAAAGTTGGAAAGAAGGGAAACATGCTTAGAAGCAGAGTAACTCAATATACCACAGAAGAGCTGGAGAAGACTCTGGGTCTGGACATTGTATTTGCTCTCCAGACTCTGATGACCGAATGGGACAATGGCTCTAACTGCAGGTTTCATGGGGATATAAAGGCCATGTTTGGGTGTATTCCATATTATTCTTCACACATTGTATGAAACATTAAAAAAATGACAGCAACATAACTTTCACAGAGAGGGGCACTTACTCCAAGAGCTCTCTAGCAACATCAAAGCATACAACCACTAGGGATCAGGGCACAGGAATTGAAGGGAAGCCAGAACCATACCATAGTCAAACACCAACTAATTTCCTTGCACAAAGCATGGCTGCCTCTAGATGTTTTCCCAATCAGAGGACAAACAGCCCCACGCCTTCAAACAGAGCTGTCCAGCATACATTTGGGGGAAACACACATTGCAGGTACCAAATCTTGTTACCTTTGATTGTCCCTGTACAACTCCACCTTGCAGTGAAAGACTATGCCCATGAAATTTCAGAAATGCAAACTCCGTTTGGGTGAAATTTGGAGTCTGAGATCTAGATCGGACTTGTTAACAAAAAGAGCCTTCTCAGAAAGTGCCTCATGCAAACATAGTAACACCCCCCAGCTGCATTCAGTGCAATAGCCAACCCAGCACCTTTTTCTCTAGCAATATGACAAATCCACAAAATGCCTATTATCATAGAGGGCTTGAAGAGAGAGAAGGGGTTGATTCACTAACAAAACTAATGGGCTATTGAGTCAGTAGCCTTTGAGTCACAAAGTCAACCTCAGTGAAGAGTGATTGAAACTGGTTATATCCCATAGCCCAAGATTTCATTATGTAGTGCAATAGCCAGCAGTCACAGTGACAGAGCAAAAGGCAGATTAAGTCTAAGGAGAGCCTGGTGGGCAGGAAGGAAAATCAGAGCTGTTCCTGCCTGTTTAAAAGTGAGCATTTAGTTTTTAAGCCTCTCAGCATGATCCTTTTTGAACGCGTTATGTTCACTGACATGCTACCCTGACATTTTGGGTTAGTAAAACAAAAAAAACACCACAAAACCCAAAACCCTAAAGAAGAGGTAAGGTTATAAAATCATATATGATGATTTCTGCATGTTAAAAGAAGTATTGCTTCCACAGAGACTTGGAAGCTCAAACAGCTGCAGCACTGTGCCAGTACATGAAAACCAAAAAATGGAACTGACCTGGGTTTCACGGTTCAAGCGTGCCGTGGCAGGGATCCCGGCACTACTTCCAAATTCAAAGCTTGAATAAACACAGTTGTAGTTTCTTGAAGTGGATGCTTTTAATGCAATCTGAAAAGGGTGAGAGAAAGGACATACTCCTGAAACGTATGTTTCTTACGTTTAAATTCTGGAGAAGCCCAGCTCGTGACTGCTTGCTATTAAGACTGTACAGGAGAGAGAGAGCGTCTTTGAGTTCACATACTTAATGCTCAGTGGTGTGTCTGCAGAGTGGCAGGAAATAAACAACAGTGAGGAGGGGTTAACCAGAGACCTGCTGGCTAAAATCTATATGCCTGGAAACAGAAGGGAGAGGGCTGCAAGGTTGGATATAGTTCAATTGTTTCTAATAGGGCATCACCCACAGAGCTACCAGGCACAAAACCACCTATCACAAGCTGTACCCACATTCTATCCCCCTCTAAACTCAAAATAGCAGTTGTGCATCACGTCATGTCAGTCTTTCTGAATTGATCTAGAATGTCCTCCTACTTCCCAAATACAGTGTCATTAGAAAGCACCTGTACAGTAAATAGAAGGAGAGGGCAGAGAGATTAAATAAGCCACCTATGCGTGGATCTCCATAATAATATCTAAAACTTCTCAATGGCACCCAAGATCTATTCTCCAACTTATTTCCCAAGACAGTCTTCTGAAATAATGCCACCATTCTGCCATAACTGCATCAAGGGACTATCCACACAGATGGTCAGACAAAAGTAAAAATGTCTCTTAGCCTGATGTGAGTAGAAAATTCCTTTACTTGGAGCCTGTCTAACAAAATTTCACCACTGCTCTAATAGATTTCCCCTTTCTTCACAATTGACTCAGCAGACAGAAAAGGGCTTTTTGAAGCCACAAGCTGTGTATGCAAACGGAGGTATGGAGTTGTGCGTGGAGCACAGCACAAGTCAGAAAATCCAGATGTGGGAGGGCTTGAGAGGAGGAGAGCAGCTCCATTATGCTTGGAAATGTGTAGAGGAAGAATGAGCAAAGCTATGCTTCATAAGAGCTCATTCTGCGGCAACATATAAAGGATGCAGCAGACATTTTCCACAAGATCCATCCCAAGAACTAACATTGGCAGAAATCAGATACAGTTGAAGACATTTTGCTTTAGCTTTTTGCTAGCAGCTTTTTTTAGAGAAAGACCTGGGGTACTGCACCACGTTCCTGCTCCCTCCCCGCAACCCCTCCCCCAAAAAAAGGTAACAAACTCAACTCCATAATAGAATTACTAGACATTGAGGAAACACCCAATAGCAATGGAGAAGCATAAAGTAATACTGTGGTTGCATACTTTTTTTTTTGCATACAGACTACTTACAGATGCTAACCGAGGCAATTTCATATCTCTACATATTTACTCTATGCTTGTAAAATGAAATGGCATTCTTCATCCCATCTTGACTGGAACAGAGAATATGTTTGGATTATAAATTGTTTAGAATTACTTGTTAATACTGTCAGCTTTTCTGTATCTGCTTGTAGGAGGGAGAGGAGGGACAAGATGGATAATACTTTACAAATAAAATCATAGAAGAGAAATACAGAAAGCAGGCTTTGTTTTCAACACATTTAAACTGGTCAAATGACAAGAATCAGTTACCTTGGAAGCAGCTCTGCAGCTAAATGAAACCTTTCACCTGTCCAGTATATGAAATATTTATTATCTGAGGGTGACTAGAGATTCAATAAAGCCAGGCACACAATGCAGAAAGCAGACCCAAGCTCATCACCTCCATGAATTTCACAGGTCCTATGACAGCCAGATTAGATTTTGCCACAGAGGAAGGTAAGTGGGCTCAACTGCAGTGTTGGGTGTAAAGAGAAGTAAAACTAGAGGAAAGCAACTTCTTAACTTTATATTTGATTTAACCAGGTTGGTGAAGCAAAATGATGATCCTATACTGTGTTTAGTAAGGCTGGAAAACACTGTCATTTCCAATTACAGCAAAGAGCCCACTCTCTCTTTAGATAATTACTTTTCCAATACATTATTCTTGGCCACTTGTTTCTCCATAAAAATTGTCCAGTGTTTTTGTCCTGTAGAAGTTGTTGTGTTGTTGTTTGGTTTTTTTCCTTATTTTGTGGGAGTTGGAATTTATTTATTACAGCGATGAAACTTGGCAGAGATCCAGCTACAACAATCTGAAAAAATTAATTCTAAAATTCAGTTATGGGATTCCTTGTTTATTTTATCTCAGAGCATCCCTAAGAATTCGATCCTGCAAAATGGATCACAGTTGATGCAAAAGTGGGCATGGTTCACTTTATTTTTCAGGAAAAAGACTTTAGATAATTCTGTTGCTGCAGACATAACCCTGACTGTGAACAAAAACAAGAGCCATTATTTAAGAAAGTGATAATTTTGTATAACTGCTTTCAGAAGTGAATCACACTTTGAAACAACATTTTATCACATACATCTGTTTCTCAGAAAATCTGGATTTCCAAAGTCTTTGACATCCTTACCATTGCTAAACAGCTTTAACATCTGCGTTCTAAGGTGCTGAAAATGTCTAATTAAGCTAAGGGGTAAAAATAAAGACAGAAGTCCATTGTCATTATATTCTAAATCATACCACAGTAAAATATAATATTTCTGCTAGGACTGGGGTGTGTGTGGGGGGGTGTGTCTATGTGTGTGTTTGTGTAGTGACTGAAAAGTTGTAGCGAGTTAACACACAACACCAAAAGATAATCACTACTTTCAGTTCATGCCATTTCCTTATCACACTGCACTGGGCAACCACATGAAGATTTTAACAGTAAATACTGGATCAGATAACATCATTCAAGTCAGAATTTCAGACTCTTGGGTGTTGCACAGGACTGATGCTGCCCTAACAATTAAGATGGAAGTGAGTTGTGAACAAGATGGGGGAAGGGAGGAAGAAGAGCGCAAGGAAAGAGGCAATATGGTATCTGAATGTGCCATTGCACAAAGTGTGCTCCCACAAAATCGATGCACAGATTGCTGGAAAACGGGGGTTACTGGTTTCACAGTGGTATCTAACATTTATCTCCAGCCTCTTTCACAACACCATAGACCTTAAAATATTAACAAGTCCCCTGTTTCAGTTATGCTACTCTGGTACTAGTCCCGTGCCTTAAGACAGTGCACCTCCGATCCCAGGCAGGAGCATTTTCCCATACCTAACACATAATACTTAGTTATACACTCACACTTTTCCTAGGCTCAGCCTTCATTTTCATTGCTTCAGTGCAAATTGCTTCCTCCACATCTGTTACAGTCCTTTTGCCCTCTAACAGAACGCTGTGCTTACACTTTTTCAAGTATGTCAGAAAGAGGTTGCTAGGTTCCAAGTGCCCCAAAAAACAGAGAACGTGCCTTCTTTCCTGCCTTTCCATATGCCTGGAATATCCCCCTTCTTTCCCACCATGGTACATCAAGTACCTTCCCTTTCTTTCAGAAAACTGAGAATCCATCTGTTCGTCAAAGTGCTCCATCTGCAACAACAGCAAGTCCAGTGATGTGCTGCCAATATTTCAACAAAGGGCTCCTCTAAACCCATTCCCCTGAGTCAGTAACACAGCCCATGTCCCCAGGGTGAAGATGGTTGCAGACAGGAGGTGTGTGTGGAACAGGCAGGCTTTATTCATTTGGTTTTCCCTTTTCAACAAAATGCTTTCCCACACCCAAGGAAATAGGCAGCACCATTTGGCAAATGCATTTCATTTAGATGTCTCCTACCAGAAGTGTTAATACTTGGGTCCTAGGAAGAGAAAAAACAAAACAACAAAAAAACCCAAACAAAACCCCCAAACAAAACAAAACAAAACAAAAAAACAACCCCCAACCCCCCACTTTGTTGCGACATTTGCAGAGTGTGCACCTGGACAAAATACAAGAGATAAAGATGGCCCTTCAAGGGACTTCTCAGGACCGCATCTGTGTCAAGCAAATTAGTGAAAGGGTTTCAGTTACAAAGAAGGAAATCGTGCCAAATTTTCCTTTCAGCATGAACTAGTGGAGGCCTGAGCTTCGCAAATGTGACTGGTAAACCTGAGGAAAAGGCAGAGGGAAGAGGGCTAAACAGTTAAGGAAGGCAGTTTTTCAGAAGGCAAGTGTACAGTACTTTTGCCATTCATACTTCTGTATCAGGTCTGAATACATATCATTCAGTTTCTAAATACATATATGCATATATATGTATAAACATATGAAATTAGACAGTTGTTTTTACAAACTTGAGCTGCTGTCTTTTCTTCATAAGCTATCCTGTCTCAGGCATTTTAAAAGTCCAGGCTTAATAATTTTGCCTATGTTATTATACAGGACCTGATGCAGGCCAGGATGCTCCAACTGCATGTACTTTGGATTATCCACTTCTTCTGTTGCTGTTTATCAGCTGCACAGTGTTAGATTTATGACAGTTGCAATCACATATAAATGGCCAGCTGTTAAATTACATTAAACTCCTAGAGTTTTCAAAGGTGACAGTGACAGTATAATATATTATTTCATATTTTTTAAATCAGCAAATTCTTAAATCATTTGAGGAGAACGCTCTTCTACATTGGAATACATGATCTATACCACTTTAACTCTCTTATCTTGATGCCATTTTTAAATAAGGAAAATTAAACCAAATCAAACCAGAAAGCAAAAAAAAACTTGGACTCAACAACTCAGTGTTGAGTTCAGCAGATGACTTTTGCTGATTTTGAAGAATAAAGAACACAAGATTAGCATGAGTGGTTGCCATTACATAGTTTAGTTCAATAGCACTAAGCTATAATACATGTGCAAATTATAACACTACATAATCTCTATTTATATGCCAGAAAGCCATTATAAATATGTTCTGGTTTTGTCTACTTTGGCTGCCACATAAATGGCAAAGTGTCAAGTCTCTTACCTAAAAATGCAAGCAGCGCTAATGTGTCTGTCTCATAACAAGTTCTTCCAGAGAGAAATCCCGATCCTTATCTAGCAAAGCACAACAGCACATTTTGGAGATCACCCATCTATAGCAAAACTCTTTGGAATATGTTATTGTTTAAAGCATTTGTTGAACGGAAAGAGATTAAGCATGTGCTCAGTCGGTCTGTTGAACTGCAGCCTGTTTTAGGCTTCCACAAAGTGAACTGCAATGCTCAGAGCTGTTCTTGTACAGCCACTCTCCTGGCTCCAGCACACAGGGTCCTCTATAAAATAGGTTTTAAGGAAGATGCCATATGAAAATAACAAAAGACAAGTACACCCCAAATCAAAGCATCACTGGGAACTTTCCTTCCAAGTCAGGAAAGACAAAAGCTTTTGAAACAGATACAAAAAAGCTTTTGATACAGCCCAGGAGGGCTGGAGCACTGCTGACACGAGGCACAGACATACACAGCCCCAGATGCCCTACCAGCTAAATTGCTATGGCATGATGGCATGGGTGGAACATAAGGCTCATTGTCTCTTTTTTTTGCAGACACTAAAATGAAGCACAGAAAAAACCCTCAAAAAATACCTTCTAAAGACCTGCTAAAGCAAAGTTATGATAGGAATTTGAAGTTAATCCAGATTTGCTGAATTTTAGCCTGATTCTCCAACTATCAGACCAGCATCCCTCCTGGCTTTGAAATAAGCATTCAAATCATAATTAAAGCAATTTATATGTCCATCACATTAGTAAGGCAAGGAAGTAAAAATGCGTTGCAAAGAATTGTCCAAGTCACTTGTCACAATGGAGATGAGCTGAACCAGCAAAGGTGAGGCAGGGAGTTTGAAACTCACAAGAGCATTTTCCTGTTCCAAAGAGGTGTAAGTTAATTGCCCTCTCATTTTTCTCAATTTTCTTCAAATCTCTTAAAATCCCTGTAATGCATCCAGCCCAGTTTCACTTAGTTTTGATCTTGGCAAAGTATGTTATCAGTTTTCTCCCTAATTCGTGCTCCCAAAATAATTGCACGGCACGGAAAGCCAGTTTGTTTTCCCAGAGTAAGTTCTTTGTAATCTGTTCTGCTCTCATCTGGTTAAAAGTATGCGAACAAGAATATAACATCCCATACAAAAAACTCACTTTTTCATTTGGAAAGAAAAGCTCCTGCCCTCACTGATATATGAGCAAGCAGAAACACAAAATCACCAGCCCTAACTTAAAACTAGGGAGGTTATGAAAGGCCATAAGTGGTTCAGTAAATTGGTGAGTAGGACGGTTGATACCACCCCATGACTTTGAAACTTTCTGTATTTTCAGTCTTGTGAAGAGATATCCATCATACAAGCCAAGTTGGAAACTACATGAGAGAAACTAGCTGAGTTGTGCTTCCTCTAGCATTCACACTTCATCTCGCCTCTTCTGTGCCTCCTGCTGTGCCACTTTTTGGCCTTAGTGCCTCTTGCGTCCACTAATGCCCTTATGGTTCCTCTCTCCACAGATGCCACAGCCCTCTGCAGGAATGACACTTGGTGACCTAGTCATGAGTTTCTACTGGGCTACCACTGCAATATCCTCCTTTGCAAACACTGCTTGCAAAGAGGAGGGAAAATGCCATCGAAATGCATGGGTGGAACTATCTTGTACTAAAATTCTGTGGTCATCATGCTAGTCTGATCCTTTAAGCTGACCACAAGCCCGCAAACTGAGAACATACGTGTTGCTGATCAGAGCAAGTCAGTGACACAAGAAATACCCCAGAGTGTCAAACAACTTCTCTCTTACTTTCCTCTCTCTGAGAAAAGAACTATTTCCCAGAGGACGTATTTGTTTCCAAAAGCACTCATTAGCACTAAAACTGGACACCAACACTGCATGGAATTAAAATGTCAGCTGCAGCGCAATTCATCTCAAACACACACCTGAAGGACCCATCCTCCTCATTTTTGTTCAACATTCCTTAAATATCCCAGCACTCCAATGCAGTATCTTTCAGTCAAGCCTATATAAACTGTCTCCTAATAAATACAGGCATGTGCATGCACACATGAATGTAACTAGCAAACCAACTAACCAGCAAGCTAACACTGTATACCTAATCTCCATCTTGCTTAGTATCCTATTTTAAATTATCTTTCTTCAAATATTTTCTTCACATTCCCTCAAACTTTTTTATAGCTTGGATTCTGTGTACAGCTGCTTCTTCATGAGGCAATTTTGTTGCTCAGTTAACTATCACATTAATCAGGTGAATGTGTCTCCTTAGTATATCTAACAATTGCTCATTAAATCAGTTCTCCAGTACAGCTGAAAAATAATTAAAAACCTGTTTCCAATAAACAAGCTATAAAGGCATTAAGGGCAAAATAGTGTGCAGGAAATGTATTGAAAACACAGGGACAGAAAATTCTGACCAGGCATAGGCTGGCCAGATTTAGCTGAATGCCACAGTAATTGCTCATAGCGTCAGGCTAATAGTAAAAAGAAAGCTATAAATATTCACTTCAAATTAACAATAAATGTATTGTGGCTGAACACAAGCTCTTTTTATGTTTGCTTCCTACAAATAGTCATGCAAAGCGAATTCAAAGCTTGTACACTCCATGATTTCCTTCCAGAATAGGAGATATAATTGATATGGGATTTACACAGCCTGACGAAGCAAGGGAGGCCAGGCTCCCAAAATCTTTTGGATCCAGCACACAAAATTAATTAAGCAAACGGTTAAGGAACTTCACTGGTTCCCTGCACCTTCTTCATCTAGCACGGTGCACAAGGATATCTAATTACAGTTGTCAGCAAGTGAGATAAGAGAAATCTCCCATCAGGCAATTCAAATAAATATAAACTAGAGATAATAATACTTCCATCGAAAGAACAAGAGACTGAATTTGTTGAGTAAGTGATTCCCTTTGCTTTAATTGTTACACATAAAGTGAAATGACACAGTGAGATCTCAGTGACCAGATAAAATATGTCATTTTCTCCCCACCCATGCAGTGAACCATGCAGCACTGAACAGATGAGTCACCTTCCTCCACCTGCATTAAAGGAGAAGACCTGGAAAAGATTTAAAATTCAGTTTGTAAACTGAGGAATTTTAAATCAGCTCCAAGTCAATCACCTCATCTCCAAGTCAGTCACTGATGGCAGTAGCAACTTAGCAATAATGAGCATTTATATTTTGCAATTCTTATATATGTGTTTAGTTAGGATTGTGGTGGTTAATCTACTGTTCCACTTAATTAAATACTCTTAAAATTGTACTTTAAACTTCATCTCATATCTTGGTAGCACAATTACAATCTGTAAGGCTCCATTTTATATCAATCACTAATTTGCTCTCCGGCAGTGCAATTTCTCGTTATGAAGCATTCATCTCTAACAAGACAATGTGTGCTGACTGCTTCTAACTCTACAGCAGCCACTTGCTGTGGTGAAACCATGGCTCCAGAATAAAGAATCAGTAGTTAGCTTCCTCCTGAAAGCCAAAGTGTCGGACCGAAGAAGGAATCCCACGGCATGTGACAGAAGTCATATAAATATATTATATACATATAATATTATTATATACATATAGTCTTGGAAGAGTACTCCTAAACTATGAGTGTGCAAAGGAGGTGTGTGCTGAGGACATCCCTGCATCCTGCAATGCAGCCAGTGAACAAGCAGTGGAACCAGTTTAACTATACAGAAAAGCAATGACTAGACAACAGGGAGATGATTATCAAGCCACAGAATTAGCAAATAGAAAAAATGGGAAAAAATACACTCATTATAGCTGAACTTTCCCCCTCCTCTAGAAAGCAGATAATTCTTGAAAAATAACAGAAAGAAAAGGGAATGGAGGACAGACTGAAAAGGAAGCCATAGATAGAAGTGAGATATTTATCTTGATTTTGTATGCGAGTGCTCTTCACACATTACTGCAATATTTAGCTCTGCATTACGAGCTTACTCAACAGTTACTTGACAGTAATTTCCCAGCCACAGTGTGTGTTAAACTAGACAGTGTTTTCCTAGGTATTGTTTTATGTCTGCACTTCACGTGTGAAGATTCTCTCTGCTGACTTTTGGATAATCCTAGCCCCTGTGGAAGGCATACATATATATATAAGCATTACTTAAACACATCCATAGCATATGCTTATACATAAGCAAAAGCATGCATCGGTGTATCTCTTCTGAAGTTTGGTGTTCATTAATACTGGGGGGAAAATCCTTCCAAAGGGGATCTAAATCCATTGCTTTTGGAAGTCAATTATATCCTAATGAGTAAGTGCCAATCATCATCTACCCTCACTTGCACTATCTTGTGAATATTGTAATTCTGTGCAATGGTTACTTAGAGACTAAAGCACATACATACTTAGCGTATTAGACATTTCTAAATAAAATAATTATTTTTGCCTATTTTTGCTCAACAAGTAGGTAGAGGAAAAGTGATTGAAAATGAAATACGATTTAATGCAGTCCTTGCACGAGAATAACCTGTCTGTAAAAAAGTCAACGTTTTTGTCATGAAAATGCTTCAGAAAGGTTTCATGGAAGAAGACAAATTGCTTGAGTCTCTCCAAAATTACAATCTTGGCTGCTTACAGTTAAACTAAACAACGCATTTTGTTTTGTGAAACCAAAGTTTTATTCCTCAAAAGCTTTATTCAGTAGCCAGGAAAGACAATGTTCAGAAAGTAAGACTGAAACTTAACTGATCTAGGCACAATTATTTCATTGTCTTTTATAAGCTTACAATGATATCTGTATATGGTACTGATAAACAGCCAGTCTAAGTATTTGATTAAATCCATTTGGCTTTTATTGTACATGTTTCTTTGAAGAAACATCAGTTTTCACAGCATTTTTTTCTTTCTTCTCAGGAAGGCAAAACTCTGCTAGACCTGTCCCAAATGGAAAGGAAAAAAAAAATCACTAGTTATAAACCCAGATGTTTCAATAATAGCCATAAGATGATGTGGTAGGCAGAAAAAAAACACATACAGTGTTTGTCTTAAGCTATTCTGGTTCAGTGCTAGTTTCTATTCTGTTTTTCAGAGAAGGGCAGGAACATTTATTTAGATGACACTAGCTTTAGAAAAAAATGTAGACTTCCTTTGCAGTTTAACATTTTTGATACTCATTCACTTCCCAGGTTGTTTTATATCTAAAACATGTTTGTCCTATTTCAAGGTTTTTATTATAAAACAGATGTACTGAAGTCCATTGAGATGGTTTTCACTGGGATAGGGTTAATTTTCTTCACAGTAGCTGGTATGAGTCTATGTTGTGAATCTGTGCTGAGAACAGTGTTGATAACACAGAGATGTTTTGGTTACTGCTGAGCAGTGCTGACACAGAGTCAGGGCCTTTTCTGCCTCTTACCCCACCCCACCAGTGAGTGCACTGGGGGTGCACAAGGACCTGGGAGGGGACACAGCCGGGAGAGCTGACTCCAAATGACCAAAGGGATATTCCACACCATATGGCATCATGCTCAGCATATAAAGCGGGGGGAAGAAGGAGAAAGGGGAAGGGGGGAAGAAGGAGAAAGGGGAAAGATGTTTGGAGTGATGGTATTTGTCTTCCCAAGTTGCCATTACACGTGACAGAGCCCTGCTTTCCTGGGGATGGCTGAACACCTGACTATCCGTGGGAAAGGGTGGATGACTTCCGTGTTTTGATTTCGTGCATGGCTTTTGCTTTATCTATTAAAGTTCCTTTATCCCAGAACAGGATTTTCTCTCTTCAACCCTTTGGATTCTCTCTCCCATCCCAGTGGGAGAGGGAGTGAGTGATTGGATCCATGGGACTTAGCTTCCGGATGGAGTTAAAACACAACAGCCATATAAAACCTGGTGTTCATATTCTATGTGTATATATTCCATATACATATTCCATCCTTTGCTGTAATATACTATACAACATATTGTGTGTTAATCATTCTCCCATTGTATAATAAATTCTGACATACAAAGTTTGTTTAACCACCCTAAATCAAGCCAAATTTATTGACTGTAATATTAAACATTTTATTAAACTGCAAAGATAATTTCAAAATTCATTTCAAAGATAATATATTTCATGTTGATTTTTTTTAGAAGTTTATAAGTTCTCTACCAAAAGTTAAAAAAAATATTTCAAGTAGAAATGTATAACTTCTTAACTTGCAAACACACACCTGGGATATTTCATTGGAAAACTGTTTAAAACACTGTTATATTTCCAACAGCATCAGTTTCAATTCTCAGTTTTTGACAAGAGTTTTTAAAAGTCTTTAATAACTTGCCAAAGAAAATCTTCTGGGGCAAAAGTATTGCAAAAACACACTGTACAAAAGACATACTTTCCTAAGATGCAGACCATTAAAACAAGCAAGAAGAGATGTTTATAGTTTATATGGAAAAGCAGATCTATCTGTGGCAATAATTACATTTATTAGACTTGATCTTATTTTCAGCATGAATGCAGGCATGTTTTAATATTCCAAACAACCACAGAATACTTTTATTTGCTTTGTTCATTAAAAAGAAAAGAGAGGAAAACACTGCAAATAAATCTTATTCATGGATACAGATATCTCAGCTCATAAAAGCAGTGAGCTCCCAGCACATGTTTTCTACTGGGTATTATAAACCAAATGTATAAAATGCATGGTTCCATAGAAAAGTATGACTTTGCAGTTCACTGAATCCTTTCTTTAGCAACATTTCCATTTCTCATTTGTGTAAGTAAATGAGAGCAAACCCAGTAGATTCTGAAAATAGAGACAGAATATTTCCCCTTTATTTAAGAGTTAGATGAAAACAGTAAACTACACAAAAAGAACAGAATTTATAGAAGCACAGAACAACACAGGCTAGAGGGGCTTCTTCAGCAGTTATTTGGTGGAATCCCTTGTTGTGGCCAACTCAGATCTGGTTGCTCAAGACTGTCAGGTTTGAATACCTCCAAGAACTGAAAGTTCACAGCCTCTTTGTGCAACCTGTTCTAATGCTTGACTACATTATTGTGATTTTTTTCTTTTATTATTTTTCTAATATCTAGCTGAGATTTCCCATATTGCAACCTGTGTCCACTCCCTCTCCTATCACTCTTCCCTTACGAGACACACCTGGTTACATCTTCCTTATTTTCCCATTAGACAACATTCAGATACTGAAGACAGCATTTAGATCTTCCCTCAAAATTCTTTTCTACAAAAATCTCCTATAGCAAGGGTGTGGCAAAAGGATGCTTGTGCAAAAGACATAATTCCACTAAGATGCATAAGATAACAACTGAAGATAACAGACAAGGCCAAACAGACTCAGTTGTCTCAGTTTCATCATGTATATCCATACTCTCTATCAAACGCTCCAGAAATCTCTAAAGTGTTTATTACAAAGACAAAACATATAGGTGATGTCCAAACAGTAGCCAAGCCAGCTAACAGATTATAATCTATTTTGAAGGGCTTTTGATCAAGTCTTTGTTTTACACGTGCACTTGAATGAACAGTAAGAAAGGCAGGAGGAGGGGAAAGATTGAGTATATCACAGAGCTGTTTAGTTTAGGTATCTGTACTTTCAGTTTAAAGATTTTTTCATAATTGGAATTTAAGGATCTCAGTTCTTATTACATCAGAGGTTATACACTGATAGCTTCAGAAACATGTATCTGAATGTCCTGGTACATAATTTGGTTTAAGATGAAATGGTACATTACATATATCTGTTCTACAGCAGGAGTGGAAATCTTTAGATTTAATTTGCTAAGTATTTTGTTTTTTCCTGGTTAGTGCACCCAGTGATCAAAGTATGGTGTGTACAAATAGCTGGTAAGTGGGAGAGAGCACATTGCCACATTGCTGGCAAAGCACTGATCATTGAATTCTTATTAAAGTTATAATGTTTAGATATGTCTTAACTTTCAGCTTGCAGCACCGGAATTCACCTATCACTCTGTGTACCTTTATTCTTTGGAAATTTCATGATTTCCCTTGAGACTATATGGAAAAAGAAGCTGTTTATACACACATCAGATCCAGAAATTGATTCACTTTCCAAACAGAAACATGAACTAATAGGACAGTGAAATTGTGAATCACATATTCTGTGGCTTTAAGGCAAGCTGATAAAGTCATAAAATGAAGTTCCCCAGAGATGCTGAAACTCAGTAGAGCATATTAGAGCATATTTTCTGAGTAATTTGTTATTTTTTGTCCAATGCAATACATATTTTGAGTCAAACTCAGAATAATGCCATTTCTTCTGTCATCATCACGTAGTGATTTGACTTCATTTTAAAAAGTCAACTACTAAATAGAGAATTTGCAGGTATTTTTTCAAAAACAACACTTCCACCACTAAGCAAACTCCATGTTTCACTGTTCCCATTCCTTTCAATCAAGAAGTGCATTCACTAGGTATTAGATATAAAATGGCTCTAAGTCATCAGTATTTCACTTTTTCAAAGATCTTATTTTTTCCCCAGTGTTTTGAGGGCAGTCATCCAGCAACATTTGCTGTGTGACAGACATCTGCAAGAAATGCGAACACATACAAAATTCCAGCTTTTAGACAACTCAAGCTAAATTACTAACTCGAAGTTTCAATATAAGCTTGCTGCTGTATGCAGCAAAGACACAGCACAAAGGCAATCCTCTCTCCTAGAGATCATGGTAGACACTACTAAAACCAGCTACTCTTGAAAGAGGAAGTTCTCTTCTGCTGCTTTCTCTGTTTCTTTTACTAATTATTCCTTGAGTTTGCTGCACCTTCTGCAATAGTATGATAGAGTGAAATTTTGACTAATAAAAGCATTTGAAGGTCTCCTATAAAAAGGACGAAATTCTTCTGTTATTTTGATACACTTAGATCAATGAGGCATAAAAAATTGATTTAGTGGAAATAGAGGGTCT
The DNA here is from genome assembly GCA_013396775.1 of Cephalopterus ornatus. Taxonomy (NCBI): domain Eukaryota; kingdom Metazoa; phylum Chordata; class Aves; order Passeriformes; family Cotingidae; genus Cephalopterus; species Cephalopterus ornatus. The sequence goes on from VZRE01001327.1 coordinate 483,357, forward strand.
GACACTTGAGACATGGAAATGACAACAGAAAAGGTGCATTGTTTTTTATAATACTCTCTCGCAACTATGTGGATGGGCAGACCTCATAAATATCCAGATGAAAAGGGAGATACGTTGAAAGTAAGGACAAAAAATCTTTCTGTGATTTCTTAGGAAGAGAGCTGCCAGTCAAAGAGGAAGGTCACAGAAGGCTGAGAATTATACTGATAGTACTGGCATCTTTGGTTGGCTTGAAATGAAAGACATGCTCTTAGCCCTCTTAAAGCTCTTAAGACCTTTCTTAGTTAAGGACCCATGAACTTAAAATTATTTTGAAACAACTGGCTTTATGGAGAAGGTGACCTGGGAACTGGCCTGTAGCAGACTCTCTCTCCTCTGTGTAGACAGAAATTCCAAGCTGACACACTGAGAACACACAAGACAAGACAGGGCAGGGAACACACTCAGAAAGTTTACTTACCAGAGACAGAATGCAAACCAGAAACATGGCACTGGATGACATAAAAAAACCCAAGCAAGAAGAACCAAATTTGAGAGTTAAAACTGCAAAGATGGAGCAGATGCTCCCCAAATAATTTAGGTCATCCATGCTGGAGGTGTGGAGGGAGAATCCCATGTCTTGTGGGAGTTCAGCTGAAAGATGGAATATGAGGAGGAGAAATCTCAAATGAGATGTAAGAATGATGAGAGAAGGAGCACACAACCACAACAGTAAAAGGGAGAAGAAAAGGTCAATATGACTGGAGCAAAATTAAAGTGAGGTGCTTCTGAATATTCTAACAGTTATTATATAAATTACATACCTTATCCACCACTTAGAGAGCTGTTTAAAGAATTACTTTATTGAAATCAATATAAAACTGTCAAGGAGCTCCACAAACACAAGCTTGGGTAAAGTACCTGCCCTGCAACATTTACCATCAATCTGAGCTTAGTAAATCTCATCCATTCAGCCATAAATAACTGCCCAAACCTCTGCCAGATCGGCACTATTTCCAAATTTCAGCTATATTTACACACCCACAGTTAGCAGCTGACAAGTCATATATGAGGGAAATTGCCTCCCTCTAAAAAAGAGCTGCTGTCAGAGCTGCTTTGTTCCACATGGAATAATTCAAAGGAGTTGTCATGAAAGAGCAGCTATATCCAGAATAGTTACCACAACAGACATTTTTACTCAACACCTATTGCAGTATTTTTGCACTACTTTTGTTCAGTTGTTCAATATTAAGTACCAAAGGTGTTTGGTTTTTTCTTTATTATTTTAAACTTCTCATAACTTCATGAAGCTAACGGAAAAGAAAAAAAAACTTTAAAAAAAAAAAAATCAAAGAGCCAGAATAGAGTCAATGGGTCTACTGTGAACCAAATTCTTTCCTGAGATCCAGGCATTGTTTTTAAGATAAAACTTCAGACACAGGCAGGTAGGCATTGCCTAGAGATGGGCTCTTTCTCCCTTATTAGTTCCTGATAAACACTATCAGTGCCTGAAATATGAGGATGAAATAAGCAGTCTCACCCTCCGCTTTGGTGCTGCAAAGCTGGTGGAGAAGAACAGGCAACTCCTCACGTTTCAGTACCTGCCACATTCACACCTAATTCTAGCAGTGACTGCAGTTCCTCCTTTAGGAAAGATTTCTAAATCTTTTTTACTCTTCCTCTTTCGAAGTACCAAGAAGGTGAGAAGGCATCACTGGAGATGAATGGGGAGAACAGACTTCCTTTTATGAGCTGGAGTGATAATAAGATGCTGGTGATAAGACAAGTCTGGAAGCTCTAGGAGATGTAAGATCCGAGAATGGTATCCCAAAGAGAGAAGGGTGCAGAGGGAGAGGGATTTTCTAGGGAAAAAGAGAGGAAAAGCCTCAAGCACTCACTAATCACAGATTCATAAAATGGTTTGGATTGCAACAATCTTAAAGATCAACTACTTCCAACCCCCTTGCTGTGGGCAGAGATACCTTCCACTAGACTAGGTTGCTCAAAGCACTTTTCAACCTGGCTTTGAATACTTTCAAGCATCCACAGGGGCATCCACAGCTTCCCTAAACAATCTGTTCCAGAGCCTGCCACATCCTCCTGCACTTACCCCTCAGCCCCACTGCCTCTGCAAAGCTCCTCACTCCTTTTCCCCAGCTGTTCGTAGCCACCTTACCCCATCCATTCTCTTTCTCCACACAGAGCTGACCTCTGTCTAGGGCATCTCCTGTAGCTCAGTCACTGTGTTCAACTTATTTCCCGTATTCTCTCCATCCTAAGCACACCCTGCTGCTGTAAAGTCTCAGGCTCTGTCTACAGGGCCAGAAAACCCTGCAGAGGTGCCTCAGAACTGAACATCTGAATGGCACATGCATCCCTCTTGTGACATGTGTCACCTCTTCAGCTGCACAAAGAGGCACAAGAAGGCAATGTGTCCTCCACATCCAGTTTTCACGGCTTTGCAGCAGCATGGCACATATTAAAATCCAGTTATACCACCCAAAATGGCACTTTATGTTTTCATTTTTTTTCCAGTGTAAATCCTGAATGGAAATTTTCATAGTTTTGCTTCAAAGGTAATTTAAGTAAGTGCTTCATTCCCTAATCTACAAAAAGGGAATACCATAAAAGTCACAGTAATTTTAGTTACTTACAAAAACATTTGTAGAGATTTTAGTATCATCTACTATATGTGAGCAGTATCGCCTTAAGTGAATCCATAAAGAACAGGTTTTATTATAAGGTAATATTAACCTTAGTGAAATAATCACTATTCCTGAATCACCTCCAGTTTGATTAAAGGAATACTTGTTCCAGATAAACTTCCAATAAAAAGATGATATGCAACATTGCAGACAACATATGAATTTGGGATAGTTACTGAATTTTGGATTCACTGAAAACATTACAATGAAAATAAATATAATACTTTCTTGTGTGCCAAATATTCTGTCTGGCTTTGTTTGGTTCACATAACAACCCAAAATACAAGCATCCATTCTTCTCAAAGCAGCAATTCACAATTTCAGATAGCAAGTATGAACAACTGGCGTTATACCTATATATACATAAATACATATATATGTATACACACACCAGCTTTTGGACTGTGCTGTGCCACAAGTCATCACAGCTGTAAAACAGGCTGGATAAACTTGAAGAGAAAACATGGACAAAAATCCTGCTTTGCTGAACAGCATGCCCAGTAATGATCTCAGCTCTTAACATGAAGACAAAATTCACAGGATCTGCAAAATTCCCACCCTGCTGCAACAAAGTAGGTTTCTTCTTGCCTCTTATAATTTTTCAGAGTAGGGACCATCACTCAGTGGGTTTGAGGACTCTCATTTCATCTTCTTGTTTTACAGCTAGTCAGGGTGCGAGAAAAGAGGGGAAAAAAACTTAGTTATTAATTTATCCTAGGCTGGCACCCTTCCCTTAGGCAAAGCACCCAGTGCCTGCCTTGGCTCAGTCTCACAGGTTTCCTAAGCCATGATAGAATGATATGGACATAATCCCTGGCATTTTTTCACTGCTGTCCAAAATGTTCTCAACAGCAACAGTGAATATTGTCCAACATAATCAGACATTGAGTAATGTGAAGCTAAAATAAGACAGAGGGACCAACCAATAATAGCCAAGGCCCCTCTCCACAAATGGACCCAGTCCACGAACTGAACCAGATGTACAAAATGCTCTCACAACAAGCATCACGCATTAAATCCGCATCTTCCTACCCCAGGGCTCTGGAAGGGTTTGTCTACTGTGCACTTGGCAATCTCTTCCCAAATGTTTAGCTCTCTTGTTCATTTTCTCCTTCAAATGACTGCTAATACATGCCCACAGTTTGGGGACAGGAGTGGATTTTGGCTGTCAGGAAAAAGAGCATCTCTGTTTTTGGGGTGGGGTTTTTTTGTTTTTTTTTTTTTTTTTTTTTTTTTTTTAAATCTATTTGGTGCTCTAAAATATGCATTTCTTTGGCTGTCTTGTTCTGACCACACTCTACTCTTGGCCAAGAAGTAAGCCAAGAAACACTCTTGGCAAGCTGCAATTAAAAAACAAACCACAGAGTATTCTTAGTACCTGGATAAACAGCCATTAATTATTTACGTGTGCATGCCAGTCCCAGTCTATCTGATTCTGAAAGGGGAGCCAGAGCACATATTCCAGGAACTGTGTTAGATGGGAAGCATTCAGTAATTTTACAAAAGGGTGATGTGTGCAAGAGCCTTAAATGTCAGCATTGAAGGCCACACTAATGCCTTTGTTAAGCTTTGAACACAGATCTTTTCTATAGCAGGAAAGCTTGATCTGGGTCTTTTGGAAGGTAATAGATAAATGCTGTGCATCACCCTATGAGATGCTGACAATTGAAAAGATCCATCATAGTTCAGTTTTATCCAAGACAGTTCTCCTCATTGCAATGAGAGTATGTTGACAAAACCTGAGGTAAAGCCTGTTGAAATATACTTGGTTGCATGAGTAAAATAGGAATGAGATGTACACCCAAGCTCATACCTGCCCACCATCAAATGACCAGTGGTGAGATGGGACATATTCACATTGCTCAGGCCAGTGCTTCAACTCCTGTAGCACCATGCACTTGCCTGTTTTTCAAAGACCAAGCACAGGTATGGAGCTACTGACTTAGTCCTATCAAGGCTGACCATTCTTTACAGAGCAGCGTAAAAAAGAAAACAATACAAGAAGTCAGCAAGCATCTGCTTTTGAAACCTTTATCACACCTTTTAGGCCCCTGCTTCTTACTCCTCCTGACCCCACTACTTTCGTAATAGGGACTGCTGCACCTACGGAACTTGTACAGCTGCACTACAAGTGAGCTCTGGTTTCTGTAAATTAGAAAACAGCAAGCAAGCAAGCAAACAGCTACATGTGGTTATCATTTTGTATCTTTATCCATTTTTTTGCCTCTACTATCTGCACAACATCTATGTTGGAACATCTTGATAATCATTTCAAGTCTAACAAGTATGATAAAGTAGCTAAGTTGCCTCTCTCACATAGACATTACGTCAGCATTCCCTCCCCAGAAAGGATAAAATATTTATAAGGATTAATACAAAAGATGTTACAGACAGAGTATTTCAGGAACATCGGAACAGATTAAAATTTAAAACAATAACATACCTAATAGCTTTCTCTACTTTGGGATCTGAAGGGCTGTACAGAGGGTCTTTTACCACTTCAGGAACGACATTGAAAGACATTTTTATATAATTTGTATTTAGGTCTGGTGTAAAATTCAAGTCAAAAGCACCCTAAATTTAGATTACAGTCTTTTTAAACTCACCATAGGCAGGGAAAGTTGATGCCACGTTTAATATCGGCAAGCTGATTACACTGCCTGTGTAACCTGGAGCCTAGCTTTTATTTTACTGATGTAATGAGAAGCAATAAGCCTTTGAGAATGATCAGCAGCCATTTTAGTCCTGCTTGATCAATGTCAGCTGCGTGTGGTGTAGATCAGCTGTGGTGTGGGCTGGAGCCATGAGCCTCCTTGCTGAGACCCCATTACCCCACAGCTCAGCCACTGTGTTTGCACTCAGGCCTGTTCCTCGCTCCCTGCCGGTGCTATTTGCAGCCATGCTGTGTCTGACCCCCATGTCTTGTTGGCCCCCAGCCCTGGCTCCTGTCCCTGTCCCTACCCCTGCACTGCCACCCTCCCAGCTACCCTGACCCTTAGGAGCAGCCCTGACCCAGGGGTATGTAGAGACATCCCATATTTCTCGTATTATCTCATATACCTGTAACTTCTGAGAAAGGCTCTTTACTCACCTCTTTTTTAATAGAATCATAGAATCATTTAGGTCGGAAAAGACCTTCCAGATCATGGAGTCCAACTGTTAACTGTTAACCCAGCACTGCTGCCTTTTAAAAGCCAGAACTTTATCAACCTAACATTTCCTGTCAGACTGACATTTCCCATAAGACTGGTTTGTTCAGCCTACAGAAGAGGAGACTGAAGAAAGACTTTATTGCTGTCTTCAACATCCCCATGAGGGGAAGCAGAGGGGCAAGTACCAATCTCTTCACCCTCATAACCAATGACAAGACTCAAGGAAACAGCATGAAGTTGTGTCAGGGGAGGTTTAGGTTGCATATCAGGAAAAGGTTCTTCACCCAGAGGGTGGCTGAGCCCTGGAACAGGCTCTCCAGGCGAGTGGTCACAGGACCAAGCATGACGGAGTTCGAGTGTTTGGACAATGCTCTCAAGTGCATGGTGTGATTGTAGGGTGTCCTGTACAGAGCCATGAGCTGGACTGGATGATTCTGACGGGTCCCTTTCAACTCAGTATATTCTCTGATTCTATGAAAAATACCAAATCTCTTGAATTAAGTGGTTTTACACATGGACCACAATCCTGTGAAATCTTTGGTTTCCCTGGGCTGGCTGATCAATAGAGACTGGCTGCAGCTGCGGCCCCCAGGATGGAGAAGTGTTTGCTGGACAGCAACAACACAGCCCATCTGGGTCCAGTGGAAGGAGGAAGACAGAGACTGGAACAGTTTTTAAAAGTAAGGCTGTGCAAGACCACCAGGGTGATATCCATTCCAGACCACAAATACACTGAGGAAAATGCTGACAAGGGATTCCTCAAGCATCTGTTTATATTGTGTAAGAGAGAAATCTGAGTTACCATGGAGGACTTTATAGCACACACTGGAGACTTTGTGCTGCCTTAAAATAAATAAAAAAAATTAAAAAATTCTACATGTGGATGTTTTTTGAACTCAGTAAGAACTGCATTTAGCTTGCAGGAATTTTATATTATATCTAATCTTGAATGATAACTTAAAATTTACCACAGAACTAAAAATTAGCAGTTGCTTCTTTACGAATGATACCATTTGCTCATTATGTTTCTTATTCACAAACAGGATCACATGAAAACAAATAAACCTCATGCCTTGAAAGGATTCATTTTGCAATCCTGAGAACAATTACAAGCAAATTCAGCTGGGAGAAACTGTTTATTTAAGAAAAAGATGAAAGCTGGGACTTGTTTAAGAACATTTTACCAGATACTAAAAAAACCATTATCAATGAGAAGAAAGGAATCCTGAATCGTCACGCTGGCTTACTGAAGTAAAAATAGATTAAAAAAATAATCTACATCAGGGAACATAGGGAAATGGATTGCAATTAATATACATTAGTTGATTAGTGAAAAAAAATGAAAGAAGGGAAAAAAATCAATATTATGTAGACTAAAAGACAGTAACAACTTTCTAAGAATGACAAGCAGAAGAGGAATCTCAGCAATGACACTGGTCCTTTTCTGAACAGAAGTGACAGAAATGCCAATAGAGATGCAGGAAGGTTAAACATGCTCAATAAATAGATTGGTTCTGCTTTTGTTGGTGAGAAGCTCCTCTGAAGTTTACTCTTCCACACCAAGTGTGTCTCTCTGCCAAATACAATTCTTTTTTCTAGTTCTCTGCTGGTCCATTTGGACTTCCAGGTGTTTTGCTGGTCAGTGTTTTCTTTTTTATTGTCTTATAAAGTGCTTCCTTAGATTGAGCTTTTCTTCTCTGTGTCACCATTTGATAAGCGAACTTGAAATAATGCTACAAAGAAGTAAAGTCTGCAACATTCTCAGGAGATGCCTGAAATCCCTCCATCATTGTCCTCAACCCACCTCTGCCATAATACATAGGTGCGGTTTACTTAACTACTTTGATATTTTAATTCATACTCGGTTATGATAAATACTTTCTTTGCTTGGAAAGTTGCTTGGAAGCATATTAAACAGCAGCTGTATCAGCACTTCTGTATAAAAAGTTAGCTTAGGTTTTGAACCACCAACACTGATTTTCAATTAATCTAAGACTACCGGAGAAATTCCAGGGCAGTGGAAGAAAACTAAAACTACGTCAATTTTGTAATAGGATGATCCAGGTCTGCACAGACCAATAAGCCCTTTATCAATCCCAAACAAAAAACCAGAGTGCTTGCTAGCAGATTTCATGCCATAAGGCTATTGTTAATCTTGCCTAAACGAGATTCACTGATGACGGGGATTTCCTCAACAAGACCACAGAAAAACCTTAATGGACTCAGTTGAAGAAAGAAAACATCCTGGAGCTTGGACCAATTTGAAAAAAGAGAAGAAAACCATCAGAAATTTAAAAACAATTAAGAAAACCCCCCACATAGTGTTATCCTTACCAGTTGCTTTGTGTCCCTCCTCTCCCCAACGTTAGAGCGCTCTTTTAATTTATAGATAAGACAATAAAGAAGTTAAACTGATTAATTACATAGCAAAAAAAAAATCCCATTTGATATATTAGAATATCTCCTAGAACACCATGTTTTTATTTTTAAAACATTCCTGGATCCCTTGGACACCTTTGGTTTGCCTTTTTTTTTTTTTTTTTCCCCAGACCAACAAGTAAAATTTAAATAACAACCTCAATTGTTCATGAATTCCAGAGCTTTTAAGTGTAAGTGGGGAAAAGGACATTTTGCATGTTTCCTCTTGGATTGTTATTATGTGCTTGTTGCACATAGTTCATATTCATCTAAGGACCTAAATAAAAATTAATGTAATGAAAGCAAACAGAAATGGTAAACTTTCAAAAAGTATGTTTTGAGGGAATATTTGTGTCTATAATGTTTGTTTGGTGATTTTAATTTTAGGAAAAGGTGAAACAATCACTGTTGCAAGAAAGGAAGCTTTCTAACAACAAATATTTGTGGGGTGCTACTCATAGTTATAATAAGCTTTTGTAACATATATATGTAGATTAAGATAGACCATAACACATTTAACTAAGGTATGAGTTACCTTCCTATGGTTTAGTATGCTGAACATTACTTTTTTCCCAGCTAAAATCATCTGGCTTCTATTAATCAGTCATTCAAAAAGGTGAGTCTCAACACATCCAAAGGCTGTGTTTAGGAAGCATTATTTGCCCGTAAGAGTCACAGACTACTAAGCAGATTTACAGCCTTGTACGTAAGTTATCCTTTCTAATCTTTGCTTAAGAGTAAGTTGAGTCTGATACGACAGCTAAGCAGCTTTCAGTGTGCTATTGAGTTACGCTTCGCTGCTCATAGTGTCTTTTTTTCTGCTAAATGATCAATCTCAATTTAGGTATTTGGGGGAAAAAAAGGATGAAAGAGAATGGAGAGAAGGCAGTCCTAGTCTTCACTAGATCCTCTGTAAAGCACAACAACTGCCTGACCCACTGATGGTTTCTGTGTTGAACTGGGCTGCATAGAATTCCAAGAGCCTTGCATGAGAAGGGCTTGAACATGGAGTGATTAACCATGTACTTCACAGATGCTTGCAGATAATAGTGCAATACATTTATAATTCATACATTCAATGCATCTAGGAGACTGACTCATTACTGTGAAAGTCACTAAAAATTTAGATTATTTATAACCAAAGTTTTTACCTTCTTTTTTTAGTTATGCTCCAAAACTTCTCTCTTACAGATAGGAAATACGAAGCATCAAATTCTACTTTCCTATCTCTAAATATGTATGATTTGTAGAAATAGAGAAAATTTTCAGCATTGATTGGTCTACAAATTGAATTACTGTGATCCTTTCTGTCAGATGGAGAAGCTCAGTCTGCTACTCTCAGCAAGATATTAAATAAAAGGGAAAAAGCATTAGTTTATAATTTCTAAAAGAATCCTTCTCCTTATAAAAGAAAAGTAAAGAAACTAAATCTCCCTACCATAACTGCTCGGGCAAGAAGTGGAGGATATAGATGAAGCCTTCACACCTGGAGCAAACCTGAGTGCTTTCAGGCCAGTAAGATGCAACTCCCAAAGGAGAAAATCTTCCCCAGAAACACCACGTCTCCAGACCTGAGCTGAGCAGAACTAGGTCCAGCCGGCAAGAGTGAAATTCACAGTTTTGGAGTCTGTGCTAGTGTGCAGAGCTAGCTCTAAATTACTTACAGCATCACATTTTCAGATCTCTGTGTATCACATTCAGCCCTGGATTACACCTGCAGGATTATACAAAGCATGGGAAGCCAATACATTACGTACCCTCCACATGATACTATGTAAACATTTTGCCTTGGCAGCAGTTTATAAGAATATCAATCCCATCTCTGATCCAAAAAAGAGACACAACTTTGCCTCCAACACTGATTAATTGATTATTCTGAGAAAACAACAAGAGAAGTCTTAGCAATGCCAGTACGACAGGACAAATGTTGAAACTACCACATCAGAAAATTTTATAGAAATACCATTCTTTTTGTGACTACGTATCACTGGAAGTTTACTCTGCAGAGTACACCCACCACACATTCAGTTGAATGTGTATGTGCATTCCAACTGTCAGCAGTGGACCTGACTAAGTTCCTGTCCCACCAGCTAGCATTTGACATGCTGTGAAAAGAGAACTTGAAATCAGAGCTGCTGTACAACTCAACGTTCTGATAACTGATCTATAGGAGATCGCATGACAAAATGTGAACAGTGATGCTTGACATCTGATATGTTATCACATGCCAAAAATGTTTGAAGGGTGGAATAGAATGACATAAAAAGAAATTATGTGGAGCATACTTTTCTTTCCACGCTATTCAAGTGACATTGTTTTGGCAGTTCAGTCTGATGCAGTAAGTACAGTATCCTACATATTTTTTAATTTGAAGAGATACACTAATCTGACAGAGAAAAGATTTGACTTTCTTTTATTCCAGTTGAAGTTGCATATATTTAAATGAAATGTACACATAATTTAGGTGTCTGCTTGTAAATAACCTCCTATATTAAGCCCCACGCTATCACACTTGTTTCTCTAAATAAGGTAGAAAACTTCCTTCTCTCCACCTAATTTTTCTTGGCAGATTTATAATAAACAGTTATCAAAGTAAGACTATGTATAATTAAGGTTTTTTCACAAAAGCAACAATTGATGAACAGAAATCAACAACTGATAGCATTTTGCAGCCTCTCAGAGAACCAAGTGGCTAAAGCACAGACATTGCGAAGTTTCATTTGCTAGTGATTGATAGCCCTGGAATATAGCTTATGCACAGAAAAAGCTTTGCTTCCCTCTCCATTAGGGGCCTGTCTACTCTAAAAATTAGACCACAGAAAAGAGTGGAGGGGAAACAGGAAAGAGTCTTCCTTTTCCCTAAGTAAAAAAATGTTTAGCTTTCCTTGGCACAGTTACTTTTTTTCCCCTTAGATTTCCCAGGTTTTAAATGTTTGGGATTTGTTTTGGTTTGTTTTTTCCCCCTCACTTCCTTTTCCAGCTCTACCTTTAGTCTGAGAAAAATCTAGAATTGCACCCAAATGGCTATTTCTCTATTTAAACATACTAATGATTGCCTTTATCACAACTTCTTGTTTCATGTATTCCTCTCTGCTTTCCTGAGGAGTCCTTATTCCTCTCCGCACCTTGTAGGAAACAAGTAGTTCAAGGTGGAGAACATCATGACAGCTTCTGCTCTGCTGACACTGTCAATATATAGATAGTGTGCCATCACCAACTGAGCTATGATTATATTTATTTTGCTTTTTTTTTAGCAGAAACAACAGTCATTTATCCCCTTGTCATGCACCTGCCTTTTTCCCTGTGCAATCTTACATCCAAACACCCCACTAACTACACTGCAATGGATGAGTTGTATACACACTAACTCAGGAAGTGATTTGGTAAAATTAACATTTAGAAGCAGGCACCAGTAGTTATTTCACACATTATTAACTTATATTACAATTCAAATAAGCTTACAGCTGGCAAAAAAAGTGTCTTCTGTAAAGTGATCTCAAACATAATAGGCTTAATCAGAGATAAATTAAATTAGTCAGTCATGCATACTACAGCATATTAGCACCGAGTAGTTGTTAAATACATTTTCTGTTATCAGTTGTGCAGGCATTATTGTAGCAAACAAAGTGCATGGAAAACTGGTAAATAAATTTTCTGTTTGGGAGGCTACATGTTTGACATTTCCTAGGTTTTATCAAAATGTTACATAATCTTCACTACTATAACTGCCACCAGGTTAAGTCCCCATAAATGATTCAACTTCACTCCCAGGCAATTAGCCAAAAGCAGAGCAGACAGAACTAATGAATACCTAGACAGCAGATGTTCAGCGTGGTTTTGTGTTCTGGAGGGGATTTCTTCCATGGCAGTTTTCAAAAAGAAAAAAAGCATGCATGGATGAGTCATAGCTGATACACAATTGATAAAGAGGAGACAGGTAACATTTCTATTTGTTATAAAATTAATCTTTGTGTCAAAAACTATTTTTCCCTTCACTTCCACTACTACAGTTTGAAAAGGTCTTGTAATTGTGTGCAAACATTGAAAAGCATTGCTCTTGCCTTGCTGCTATCATAACTTTTTTATTGCTGTTATAGCAGCCAATAGCATCACCTTCATCTCTAGCTACAAACTCATGTGAAAAAGAATACAACACAAAATTAGTCACACACACTTTATATGAGGAATCATTACTTTTCTGATAGGATCCTAAAGCCATATCTTGTTCTCTCATCCATCTTTCAAAAACCCATTAGTACAGTATCTGGAGATATCATAACTTGCTGAGGCTGACCCAGAAGACTTGGGAGCATGTCTGGCATTCTCTTACACTCTGCACATTTAAAACTCAATGTAAGGTGACAAGAACATTAAGCTGCCCACAAACCAAAATGTGAAACTAATCAGTATCTGTTCTGAGCCACAGGTACAATAATTGGAAAATTAAAGTGCCTGTGCACTGCTAGGGCTGGCTGCATCAAAAAGCAACACCTTGAAATGATTAATGAAGACAAATGTATGCCATTATTTCTATTGACAACAACATCAGACAATTGCAGACTAAAAGAATAACACCATAGTTCTCATTTATTTTCTCTTAAGTTCGCCCCTTCAAAGAATCTCCTGCTAAGGAACATGTAAGCACTCACTGGTTAAAAAGAGTTTTAATTGGAAGCTCCTTTAACTCAGATGTGGAAAACACACGTCCATTGCTGCACCTAGCGTAACCATTGTCAGTGAAACTGTAGTACAGAGGACATTTGTCACAGAGGAGGCATTCACCATCAGGCCCTGAAAATGCTAACATGACCTGTAAAAGTAAAATGACTCAACTAGAATGTGATGGCCGTGCTCAACAGAACTCTTAAGAAAATCATTCATGGCAATATTGTTTCAAAATGTACCTTTCTTTTTTACTGCTCCCACTGCATCCATCAGTGACATGGCCAGTCCACTCACTCAAACAGACGTCCTAATGCGCACCATCATGGACAAGGCTACTGCAGCGGCCCTGAACCACACAAAGTGGGGGCTCCATTTCTTAGGTGTGAGAGAGGGAATGGGACTAAATAAACTCTCTTTAAAAGGAACACACATATACACACATATATATGCATACCGCCTCCCTAAGATTGTGCTCTATGGCGAACTTGCCACTGGCTGCCACAAGAGAGGAGCTCCCAAGAGGAGATACAAGGACTTCCTGAAACAATATCTCAGCCTTGGCTATATTGATCATCATCATTGGTCCACTCTGGCCTCCAATCAGGAGATATGGAGACACACTATTTATAATGCTGCTGCTTCTTTTGAGAACACACGCAGAATCATTCTTGAGAAAAGACATCGTAGAAAGAACCATGTCTTTCTTGTCATTACCACCTAAGGAGACTTTCCGCCTTTTGCACCAGACTTGTCTATCTCGCATTGGCCTTTTTAGCCATCTGCACGTTTGCAGTAAGCGTGGGTAGAGTCCTTCTCAAATCTTCGCTCGCGAAGCCTAGCCATGATATATGCATAGATGTATGTATATAAAAATCAATGGGATTTTTCAGTTTCCCCTTCCCCTTTAAAGTACTGATAAAAAAATTAAATAATTCCTTGAGTCCTCTGGTACACCAGAATTGAGTCCCAAGCAGAAAAAGTTCAACAGTAGCTATTTTTAAAGGGAATTTACTGAATCTTATTAAGAAGATCCTGACTGCAGGATTTTCATAGAATTTCTTAGTTCAAAGCATGTCACATGTTTGGAACTCACGTTGGAAAGAAAGTTAGCACTACAGGCAACATTTATCAGTCAGGTTTGGAGAAGAAGAAAGGCTTCACCCCTTTGAAGGCAATCTAAAATACAAATTAGCAGCCCTATTCAGAGTATTTTATGAGTATGCAATTATACATATATTCACAAGCTAGGAAACACAACTAACTGTTATGCCTTTATCAGGCACGAACATGTATAGCTGTGCTACCCATGTAGCTATATCCTTTTCTGCACTCTTTCCCCAAACACTTTATCCCATCATTTCTTAGCAATATATTCTGTTTCAGACAAGTCTTCTTCAGGCCAGGCTTTTAACAAAAGAAGTAAGAATGGTTTGCAGCAGACAAGCAGAATTTCCACACGTCTGTTTATTTCTATTTCCATTAGAATGGTGTTTTGGATGAAAACACACTTGTGATGATGCAGCTGTCCAAAGGCAGGATGTTCTCACGCATTACATTTTCTGTCCTTTTCAGTTACCCATGATGGAAAAATATAAAGTATTATTAAAAAATTATAGACATATTTAAAATATAGTTGGGAAAAAGAGACTGTGACAAAGAAAAGTCTCTGTGCAGATACAGGTCTACATTATAATTTTAGCTAGTAAAGGCAGCAGAAACAGGAAGGGTTTTTTTAACATCTAAAATATAGGAAATCTGGTTTTATTCTTTAGCTCTTCAAGAATTTATTGCATGACCTTGGACAATCTCTGAAGTAAAACAGACAAATTTCTGTGCTTTTGGATACTGACACATATGAGGGGAAAGCTTGAATCTCTGCGAGAAACTTTGCACAGGATTTCCAGGGATGCCGAGAACAGAGTTTATAAGCATGTAGTGGACTGAAAATTGGATGAATGGCTCGATCTAGAGGGCTGTGATCAGTATCATGAAGTCCAGCTGGAGGCTGGTTACATGTGATAATTGATACTGGGGTGAGTACTGTTCAGAATCTTCATTACTGGCTTGGATGAGGGGGCAGGGTGCACCCTCTGTAAGTTTCCAGAGGATACAAAAGTGGGAGGAGTGGCTGCTACACCACAGGGTTGGTCTGCCATCTGGGGGGATTTGGACAGGGTGAAGAAATGGGCTGATAGGAACCTTATGAGGTTCAAAAAAGCAAGACGTCAAGTTCTGCCCCTGAGGAGGAATAACCCCAAGTACCAGTGCATGATGAGCCATGAATGGCTGGAAAGCAGCTTTACAGAAAAGGTCCTCAGGGACCTGTAGCACAGGCCCCTTGCAGCAAAGGCCAACAAAATCCTGGGATGCATTAGGCAGATGGTAACCAGCAGGTCAAAAGAAATGATTCTTTCCTTCTGTCAGCAGTGGTGAGGCACATGTGAAGTGCTGAATCTAGTGCTGGGATCTCATGGACACAGTGGAGTGAGTCCAGCAAAAGGCCATACAGATGATGAAGGGACTGGATCACCTTCGCTATGAGAAGGGGCTGAGAGAGATGGAACTCTTCAGCCTGGAAGGCCTAGGGGATCTTACCCATATGTATAAGTACCTGATGGGGTGGGAAACAAAGAAGATTGAACCAGACTATTCTCAGTGGCACCCAGTGACAGGACAAAGCAAAAAAGACAAATTGAAATACAGAAAATTCCATACAGACTTAACCCCCCCATTTTTATTTTTTTTTTTTTTTACTGTGAACATGGTCAAGCACTGGTATTGGTTGCCCAGAAAAGTTGTGGCATATTCACCCTTGGATATATTCAACATTCAAGAGGACATAGTCCTTGGCAACATGGTATAGCTGACTCTATTCTGAGCACGGGGTTGGACTAGACAATTTCTAGAGATATCTGCCAGCCTTACCCTTTCTGTGATTCTGTAAGGATCTGCAGACACTAAACATTTATGGAAATGAGATTCAAGTGATTCCAGGTTTAAGTATTGAAAATGGAAGTACTCTCACTCAGCAAACTTGAGTGTCACAGAATCACAGAATCGTTTATGTTGAAAAAGACCTCTAAGAACATTGAGTCCAACTGTTAATCCAGCACTGCTAAGGCCACAACTAAACAATGTCACTGAGCACCACACCTACATGTCTTTTGAATGCCTCTAGGGTAGGTGACCCAATCACTACTTTTCCTAATACCCAATCTAAACCTCCCCCGGCACAACCTGAGGCCAATTCTTCTCACCCTGTTACGTGTTACTTGGGAGAAGAGACTTATCCCTACCTTGCTATAACTTCCATTCAGGTAGTTGTAGAGAGCGATAAGGTCCCACTGAACCTGCTCTTCTCCAGGTTAAACAACCCCAGTTCTCTCGGCTGCTCTTTATAAGATTCGTGCTGCAGATCCTTCACCACCTTCATTCACCTTCATCATCGAGTAAGTGGGTCCCCTCGTCACAGCAGGAGATCACGTTGGTCAAGCAGGACCTACCTTTCATAAACCTATGCTGGCTGAGCCTGATCCCTGAGTTGTTCGGTACCTGCTGGTTAATGGCATTCAAGATGATCTTCTCTACGACTTTTCCCGGCACCGAGGTGCTTGACAGGCCTGTAGTTCCTTGGATTCTCCTTCCAGCCCTTTGGTAGATGATTGTTACATTTGCCAGCTTCCAGTCAACTGGGACCTCCCCATTTAGCCAGGACTGCAGGTAAATGATGAAAAGTGGCTCAGCGACCACTTCCACCAGCTCCCTCAGTACCCTTGGGTGGATCACATCTGGCCTCATAGGTCTGTGTGTCCCTAAGTGGTGTAGCAGGTCAATGACCGTTTCCCCTTGGATTATGGGAGCTTCACTCTGCTCCCTGTCCTTGTCTTCCAGCTCAGAGGGCTGGGTACCTGAAGAACAACTGATCTTAATATTTAAGCCTGACGCAAAGAAGGCATTAAGTACCTCAGTCTTTTCCTCATCCTTTGCCACTGTTTTCCCTTGCATCCAATAAAGGATAGAGATTCTCCTCAGCCTTCCTTTTGTTGATGATTTATTTATTTATAGAAACATCACCAACAAGCTACAAGAGATGAGTACTTAGGTACATCCTCTCCTCACCCTTGGCTGCTCTCTTTACCTTGGCTTACAGCATTTCTTTTCAGAAAACTAAAAATGGCAGAGTCCCACATACTGGTCCTCTAGTCCAGAAGGGGTGTGAAAGAAGCCCTCATTTCCTCTGCAGTCCTGGGATATTTGAAGAGGGACCGTTGCACTTCTTCCACTTTACATGACAGTAAAAAAGTCTAGCTTCTTCCTTTGCCCTTATGGCTTGGGTGTAGGGAAACTCGTGGTTTTTCTTGCATGACCGCTTTATGTCTTGAATCTCTTCTCACTGAGAATATGAAAGAGAAGCCACAAGGCGTCTTTGGCCAGTACAGAAAGTAAAAGCAGTAATCAGAGAATACTTTGTGCAGACATTTACACAGCATAATACATACATACTACACAACACATACATATATATATACAGGCACATAAGTATATATATGAAAACAAACAAAAAAAACTGAGTCAGAGAAAGAAGGAGAAAACTACGTGATGGAAGAAGTGTAAAAAACAAAAATGAGGATGTAGTGAAGGTGCATGTGGAGGGAGCAATGGGAAAGAGTACACTCAAAGGTAAAATATGCAACCTGACACCTCTCTCACTTGAAGAAAAACATAAAGTATGGAAAGACTGGCTAGGTTTTATCACACTCTTTTCCAGAGCATTCAAATACCAAAGAGTGAGTTATTCTGAGGTGCAATTTCATAAGGTCTTTCAAATGCACTAGGTTCCCAAAATCATTATGTACAAAGTTTAAACTACAGGTTGTTCTTTTTCAAAGCTCTGTAAAAAAGGACATTTTCACAAGTATACAGACACAACCTCTCAGCCATCACTGCCACATGATTTCCATTAAGTAACATAACCAATAAAAAATCTAACCCCAGAAAAGGAAAATCTCATTCCTCAAAATTCATTCTGAAGCTCACATCCCATCATCACTACAGCTCTAATGTCCCAATCAGAGCTGAATAACAAGTAATAGATTAAAAAGCTCTGAATAGGCACTTGATATTCTCCTCTTCCATTACTCTGCTGCACTCTACTCTTTTCCCATTCTTAGCCATAGGATAAGACTTACAGGAAGAGATTCTTCTCCCACACAGATACTGCAAACCCAATAGTCCTATTTCCATTATTCAGTTTGATTTCTGTCGCCTCTCTTAATCCATTCTCACTGAAACATAAATTTCTTAACATCCATTACACAAATGTAACTTCCTCATTATTCACAAGAATATTACTGACTTCATTTTGCACCTGTTTCTCATCTCCTAGCTAAAACCTCCTTCAAAGAGTATTTTCACTTCTCATTCCTTAAATTTTTTCTTTATCCTAGAGTAGCATTCCTTGTTATTAGCTATGATATATTTTTCCAAATCACCTGAAATACTCCTCAAAACCTCACGTTCCACATTTCCTGTTCTATATCTGACATGCCTCTACTCTTAGACTCAGGAATTATAGAGTGTCACAGGGTTCAGGCAAGAAGCATTCAGTGAAATCCTGTATGACCACTGCAGGATAAAAAAATCCACTACAGAGACAGGGCATGGATAGTTCATCAGAAATATAATAAACATGCGTTCTCTTAGTGTAAGCAGTAAGTAAACTGCCTTATGCATACAAGTTTTATTGTCTGCTTCCAATAAATTTATCTCATTTTCACTATCAATAAAAAATATGGATTTGGGGAGGCATAAAATGAGTTCAAGGAGGAATTTTTAAAACTCTCATAAAATGATGGATCTACTAAGTAAATACATTGATTTTGAATGCAATGAAATAGTGAACACTACTTGTTGCCTGTGAAGTTGAAGATAGGCAAACTAATGTCAGGATTTCCCCTAACAAGCCTTGTTTTTCACTGGTTTCACAATTTGGCCTGCAAACTCTCACTGCAGACTACATTTGGCAAAGAACACTTCAGCCTGGGAGTATTTTTTTGTCACAAAAAATGTTCAAAACAAATTAAATCTGGGTCATTTTTATGTAGTTAACAGTGCAAAGGACATTTTCTATGCTTGCTAATGGTCTTCAAAAAAGGGCTTTGATTTTCAAAAATTTGAAACTTGGCAAGTGATAAATCCATAGAACTGTGCAGTCAAATCACTAGGGGGATTTTGAAGACAAACTCAGTTAAAAATAAACAAAGGGTTTGACTTAGCCACCTTCTAATTTTTTAACAGAATATTTACAGTTCTTTTTATGTATGAGGCTTTCCAAAGTTATCCCTGTTCTCTGGAAGAGATTTAAAGGTTGTTTCAGCACACTCTTTAGCATCCAGCCCTTTAGCAGTGCAGTGGTTGTAAAGGCGTATTGGAGAGATGACACCAGAGAAAAACAGCCCTCATCATCTCAGCCCACTGCTTTGCTAATCTGCATTGACAAACCAGTTTCCACACATTTTTAATACTAAGAAAAGGACACTTTAATGTCTATGTCCACCTTCTGTCTATGTCACCCTTCTGTCCACCAGTGGTTTCACATGAATTGTCTCATGTTAAATGCAGAAAAAATGGTGAGAGAATTAATTCCCAGCTCTGAATAACCAGACTGGAATCTGAAAACAACTTGGACATTCCTCTACCTGCATCTTTACTAGTATCAAAGAACTGGCAAACAAGAGCAGGCTACTGTTTATAATTTTTCCTTCCCTGCTTATTTCAAAACCTTCAACAGCTGTGCAGACTTTTTGTCTTCAGCATATTTGCATAGGTGACAGGGACTGACATGTAATTAGTGACTTTGTTGCTATTGCAGTAAGGAGAATCCAGTTTCCTCACCTGTTGTTGCACTCTTCTACGCACTCAGTAAGAATAAAAAGCCTAAATTTACTGTAGACACTGAAGTGGAGTAGATGTGACAGAAACAGGGAAAGGATTCTTGAAAGATATGCCATTTTATTGTTTGGCGTGTAAAACACAAATAGATATCCATACCTCCAGCTCTTGCTTACAAAATGTAGGTCAATTCCATATATCACTGCTGTTAACTTTCCCTTTTCCCTCCCTGGCTCTGTGGCACAGGTAACTGAAGGGGACATTTGCCTATATTCCATTTACTCAATAACCATCCTACCCATAATATCGTATAAGCACCTCCTCTGTTGGTTCAAGCTAAAATGCCAACTTCTGTGTTGGGGCTTATCAGGTATAAGCTGATGATTCCTTTTCTACTACTCTTCACTTCTCAGGCAAGGACCTCAGAAAATTATTACTGAATTACTAAGCAAAAATGCAATATTTCTGCAAATTAGACCCACTGGAGCCTGTTTCCAAGGCCTGATCTCTGGACCCTTTTGTAAGGTTGACTTTTAAGAATGTATAGTAATTCTGCCGTGACAGAGAGAACCTGCAGCTGTGGAAAGAGTATCCAGGTACACATATGTTTGCATTTAAGTAGATGGATGGGCATGTACAAAACTGGTTGTCATCAGGAGAAAAATGTGATATCAGAGAGCGGTTTAGCAGCTTGGAGAACCCATAACCACCACCAGACACCTGCAGCCTTTAAGATCAGTCTATCTGTTTGACTATACAGTGCAGTTGTTGGAAAGGTGGATGGATGGATGGATGGATGGATGGATGGATGGATGGATGGATGGATGGATGGATGGATGGATGGCGAAGGTTTTTGTTAGTTTCTGGAACAGCTCTTGGGTTCTGAGGCAGCTTTGATGGCTAGAAGGACAGATGCCCATGGTGAAAGGTAAAACACCTTGCACAAAAGATGTCTGCATGCTCAAGTGGACTCTGGTGGCTGGTAGTGAATCTAGCTGATGCTTTTAAGAGTAAGAGCTGTCTCTCAGTACAGAAATTGGATGCTTGAGGAGTATTTTGGAAGAGCTGGTGGTCACGTGCTTTGAAAAAGTCAAGCTTCTAAAAGAATGTCTGTGGCTGACTGCTTTTCAGTGTCACATGAAGGATTATTCTCTCTGGGGAGGCTGGACTGGATTAGGTGGTTTGTTCAGGGTTGGCAAGCATGTTTTGCAACAAGTGCCAAGGCTGGAATAAACTGGAGCACAGCTATACTGTAATGAATTAAAATGCCCAGATACTCAGGAGCTCCTACAGCATTCTGAGGCTGGTGGTATCACAAAAATTACACCAATAACAATTTTTCCAAGCTTTAGGAGAAACACCTTTAAGAACAGAACTTTCTTAATGTATGTAAAATAACATAAATATAATAACATTAACATATGTAACAGAGACATAAATGTTACATTTTTTCTCTAGGCTGTATCAAGCTTTATTTAACACTTATAACAGAAAGGGCTCGTTTGGCAATGTGTTCTTTTTTAATGACAAGTGGTACAAATATATGAGCAATTGCATGCAGTGCATGGAATTACAGAGGTCTACACCTCAACAGTCATACAACGACTTTACAGCCTTCTGAGACTACAGTTATTTCTATAGCTGCCCTCATTTTTTTAAAAAAGAACTCATACTAACATAATACTTCTATCAGTAACATGTGATTTGGTGCAGCATATTCACAGATGGATTAATTAGTGGGAATAATTGATCTAAATTTGTAAAATAGTAAGTTAGTAGCACTAATTTAAAAAGGGTGCAAATCTCATAAACTTTGGTGTTGAGACGTGGAAGTTAAACACCTGAAGAAGAGAGCAAATAGTGCTTTGGGCAGATAATTTTGGTGTTCATATATTCATATGAACTGCAAAATGAGAACAGACAACTAAAAATATCTTAATAAGGTACAGTGCCAAAAACAATGAGATGGAAACATTTTTCTGGTGAGATTACTTTAGAGTAATTTAAAAGGAATAGTTTAAAAAGTAGAAAGAAGTTAATGATTGCAGGCAAGTTACGTTGCAAATGTGCTTTTCCTTAGCAAGTTGTCACTGTGTATAGAGGTGAAATATATACCTGCAAGTAAAGAAAACACATACTTATATTTTAAAATATTATGATTATATTTTATTATGTCCTATTTTTCAAATGCTTTAAAATTATCCAGCATAAAACTAATATTTATTCCTCTATTATGAGCACCAAGCTACACTGCAAACCTGGGACTTACAGCTATACAAACACATCTTATTTATGTACACAAGAAGAAATAGGTCTTGTTGGGAATTCAGTCTAAGTGTGTGGTCATCAAGCTGTAAATCAGAGACTAACATGAAGATGTATGTAAAACATTTAATGTTCTATTAGTATGGTTATTATTTATTAAATTATTTTTAAGTAGCATTTTTCTTCACTTCTGATCTTCTGCTACTTGTAGACATGCATTGCTTTGTGCTCAGCTATTTTTTAAAGTAAATAAGTAAGTAAATAAATAAATAGAAATCTCACTCCAGAAGTAGTTATCTGTTAGGGAGAGACAGAATACACCCAAGAGAACTAGACTGCAGAACATTTGCCTTCTCTGTAATGAATCTCTAGATCCTGGGCAATTGCACTTACAGTCCCTTCCACAGCAGGAACTCCTGTTGTTATTGATACCTTTTATAGTCCATGTCATGTAGAGAGACTCCCAGAAGGTTTGCTATTGTAAGAGCAAAGCTGGCTGCATTGAAAATGGAAGCAGGTTGAAAAGCCTGACATTTCTGCTTACCTCCCTTTAGAAACAACTTCCAGTACATCAAATGAAGAACATGGAAAAAGTAAGTTATGACACTGGCCTGGAATAAACTGATAAAAACAATCCCAACTGAAAATATGGACTGTATTCTTGCATCTTGAATTGCAACGAAAGAAAGCTATACATTAAATGTTTTATTTAAACCACTCCAGCAACATGCATATTTAAGACTGAATAATGCCGTAGATCTGTACTTGTAGTCTAGAGCTTCACCAGCCATGAAAGTTGAAGTTTCCATGTGAGATGTTTGCATCAGGCTCTTATCCCTCACCTATAATTTCCTGTCATTCTACTCCCAGCAGATCAAAAATCAAAATCAACTTGTGCTGGTTCATCTAAACAATTGGGTTTCTTCTGGTTGACAGAGGTATTTTTTTCTGTATATTTTTTAAAAATGTATATTTTATTTTTTTAAAATGTTTCTCTATCTCCAAAAAAACATACATATTAAGGAAGGTCAAGCAAGGCCATATTTGTGAAAGCCTATTCAAATTTGTCTGCCTAGAGGTGTGGTCTGAGAAATGGTTTTTGCCTGTCCTCATACTTTTGGGAGCACCAAATTCTCCATACATGAGGTCTGCACTTGAGTGTAGCCCAGCCCATGAACCTCCAGTCCATCAACTGTACCTTTAAATATTAAACTAACCTTATTCCAAGACCACTCCTGTTGATCCTGGGCACTGCCTCTAAGATTAGAAAGAATCTTTTTCTTTGCGCTCACTCTTCTCCCTGAACTAACGTCCTGTTGCCATAGGAGAAAAGGAAGCTCTAGATAGGATTCATGTGCCCTATCTTTTGCTTCCTGAAAATAGGGAGACGTTAGGATCTGGAATAGACTCTTTACAGTCAATGGAAAAAAGGTTTTGCACTCCATTTTAGCTATATCTGATCGTACCTGTGTATTTGATGATGGTATGAGCTGTCCCTGGAAAGGTTTATTTCTTTGCAGAGAATGCAGGGGAGACTGAGAGGCTAGTTCAAATGCAAATGTTTATGTTTCAGATGACTCTAAAAGGACATCCTAAACTTATTCATCCTGATTTCATGCAATGAAGCAGATGGAAGAGATACCAAGGTACATATAAGATGTAGGAAGAGGCCAGATGCAGAAAGAACAAAAAAAAAAAAGAGAGAAAAAAAACGGATAGGGGGTGGGGAAGAAACATTTGAGTGGCAGAATAACCACCAGCTTGGAAGGTGTAAAAGTCAAACTCGTCTGTAAGTAATGGTTACATGTATCTCTCTTCAGACTGTGTAATTGCTCCTAGAGAGCTTGAGTTCTTACATTCCCCTGTTTTAACAAAATGCCTCTGAAACTCACTGTCTTAGTCCTCCTTTAATTTCTGGTGTCCACAGAGGGCAGCCAGCTTATTATTACCATCAGTTGCTCCACTAACTCAAATGGGAGAGGTATGAACTGTGAATCCAGACATTTCAACCTGTTAGCCTGTGAGCGGTAGTATGTAAAATACCTTTTCTTAGTTTGCATTTTGAAAGAAGAGAGACTATAGGAGTCTTAAGTCAAACTCTGAGGAGGTAAGCAATATCCCATAGCAGGCATTTTTTATTATATCCCCTATAATTAGGATACAAATTAGGCATGGGACTACATGTTAATGTTTGCTGCTTCCAGCAGTTCAGTATTGATTATTTTTCTTGACTAGGTTTAGGCTGAAGAGTAAAGAAGACTTTACTTCCTTGCAGGACCCACAGCTACTTAGTTGCAGAAGACTGAAGGTATTTTGGGAATAGAAGGTGGAACTACAACAAAAAGGCTGTATGTAAGGGCAGTAGGATTCCAGTGGGGAGAGCCAGTTTCTTCATTTGGAGATATAAATCATGTCTGGGGCGTTGGATGAACTATGCAAATCAGACAACTTCATTTTGGGTTGGAGGTGACATAACAGGAGCACAGCTGTGGATTGAAATCATCATCCATTGTGTCTGGAACATATAAAATGCTATGAAATACCCTGAAAAATCAAGATCCCAGCCTGGACACCAAAAAATAGGTCAATGTATTAGATAAAGCTCAACTGGGACAGATATCTCCTAGGAAATTCATCCTTCCCGTTAACCTCAGGGATGGTTCATTTCCAGATGATTTAAACTGGTTTAACCTGTTAACCATGCCTCTACTCCCCATCCGCAAAACACAGATAAAATCTTGCCTTTGTTCCATTTTTTTTCTTCTCTGTCTGATATGACAATGTTTTTTTTTAAAGCAGGACCTTTATATCTGAACAGCACTTAACACCTCTCCTATTGCCTAATGCATTTTACTAATCAATACATGTGAGACAGTATGAGTGTGGTTCATCTCGCTGAACACTGGACATTTGCAAAGCAGATATTTAACATTTAAGACTCTTTTTACAGCCAGTTCCTCTGACCTATTTTAGACCTGCCTACTTCTCTTCTCTAGCTGTGCTGAGACCTTCAGGTAAGTACCACCATTGTAGACATCTGCATCCAAGAGGTTAGAATGTGGGCAAAACAAAATCCACCTGCCACTTACCCTTTCTAACAGAAAGACCAAAATCACTAAAATTAAATGAGTTTACACAGAAGTAAATTTCCTTCAGGATTTTTAACGTCTTCATACACATTACAATTTTCTTCTCCTTTTTCCTTGTTGTCCTTATCTTAGACAGATTTAGGATATTGAACATGCACCGATAAGCCTCCATGGCTACCTACTTTGACAGATACACAGATAAGAATGTACTGTTAAAGTGATTTAGCATGGTTGAGGTATTAAGGAACAGTTTTAAAGGTGCTTCAAAAGTGGTTTAGTACCACAAAGGAATCATTAAAGCATTTATAGTTTTTTCTGCTTCTTAAGGGGGCCTGGGGTGGAAAAAAAAGAAAGGAAGCAAGGAAGAAAGAAAGGTGATATAAGTATAAAACCTCAGCATTAACTAAGTGCCAAAAACAAGAAAAGAACCATAGGAGTATGCCCAGGATGCTGTTTTGATTTGGCAGCATCCCAATTTTATTAAACTTACAAGGACACAAAAACTCTGAATATTCTCAATATTTCACTTTACCCTCTGAATGAAGAAGGTGTCTTGCTTCTTTTTCAGTCACTGTTACCTGCCAAGAGAGCCTACAGGTGGGACAATTAAGGATAGACTTAAGAAGTAGTTTTTCATCTGCTATTTACTTTTGCCTTGTACTTTTTACTGAGACTTAGGATTTCAAACAGAGAACTCTGTACAATGCAAAACTGAGAAGAGACATTGCTCAGTTCCTGCTGAATGGCATCCTTGTGGCTTCTCCTGCTGCATGACCTCTGCAAATTGCTTCCAAAAAGTATAGCCTGAACACTGTGTGTGGTTTATCCACAGTAGAGGATGCTGGTTTGACTAATGGAAATTTTATTTCATATATTTATTGTACATTTTTAAGGTCTATGGCAGAAGTCTTTGATAAGACAGTAAGCAAAAGAATTCTTGCAAAGTGGAGATAATCTAAATTTTCTTATATTATATCTTTAATTGTAGTTCACAGAAACCCTGCTGCTCATCTGGAGAAGATGAATCAGGTGCTAAACACAACTACTACAAAGCAACTGGTTGTGAACACTGGGGTCTTAAATTTCTAGAGATAACTCCATCTGATTGTAGAAAATAGCTTTCTCCAATTTGATGTTATTTTTTAATTCTGATAGAAGTATATAACTTATATTCACCGAGAAACTGCTTTTCTTTTCATGTATGACAATTGAAGCACTAACTTCAAGTAACTGATATTCTGTTACATACATGTAAACTATTTTTACAAATTTGCAGAAGTCAAATTTCTAGTCTAACCACTGTCAATGTTTTAACTACAAAACACTCACTGAGGTTACGAAAAATCTTCTGGAATAAAAGCTGAAACCCATTCAAAACTTAAAAAAAATGTTAGTCCCTGGCATGAAAAATAAATTTGAGTACCATAAGGCTTCATTTAGGGTTATGCAAACATGATGCACATACGTAAAAGATGCTCATTGGAAAAAAGGATCGTCTGTATCACTAAATATGTGTGACTACAGTCACTACATGTGTGATATATGGTCAAGATTTTCTTATTTTCTCTGAGACCAGTCTAACTAATCAAAGGTGATGCAGGAGTCAACATTTATTTCTACAGGCTACCAGGAGTCATATAGTGATGCATATATAGGGAACATAAGAGATACACTTAGAATTTATTTCTTTCACCATGAAAGTAGGGCAAAATTCTATTTTTTATTTGATGATGGGAGTTATTAATTCTTTTCTATAACATTGCAGAAAAAAAGGTACAGATAGTCCATAAAAGTTTTATGAATACTCTTATTTACACTGTGCTTAAAAAGAAACAACATCTGTGACTGCTTTATAGTTTCTTTGTTTGCAGACTAAATTTATCTGGTTTACAGGTTCCTTCTGAAAAGCAGATGAAACATAAAATTCATCACAGCACTGCCTTCTGTATTTGCCCTTTTGCTAATACACATCTTGTCAAGCTACAACAATTGAAGAGGATCACAGTTCTTCAAAACAGTAAAGGAAAAGCATAGAGGCAAGATTTAAAATGTAGGAAAACTGATTTTCTTAACACAGCTGACAGTAAAATAGTTACTTACTTGTGCAGTGGCTGCAGTCCCTAAAGAAATGTTGTGTGACTAACTCCTCGGTTGCTGCTAGAGTCCAGTACAAAGCCTGGGATGAGTGCAGTCCACTGCAGTGGTGCCCTTTGTGTTTCTATACTGGTGCTGCACAAAGCTGGATTAACCACACCATCCACACAAAATTGTAAAGCCATCCAGCTCCAGCTCAGTGCAGAACTGAACCAGGAGTTCACAGAAGATGTCTATGTCTGGCATGGCTAAAAGA
Organism: Cephalopterus ornatus; assembly: GCA_013396775.1. Classification (NCBI taxonomy): domain Eukaryota; kingdom Metazoa; phylum Chordata; class Aves; order Passeriformes; family Cotingidae; genus Cephalopterus; species Cephalopterus ornatus. Next base: position 510,871 of record VZRE01001327.1, read on the forward strand.
ACTATACCTGCTCTGCAAACAAGAGTCTTCTGTGTGTCTGTGCAGGTATACCCATGCACTTAAACATACACACAGTACAACTTGTAGCTTCCCAGCAGTAAATCCTTTCTAGAAATGCTACTTAAATGGTGTCAGCACTTCACTTCTCTCTTTGAAGCAGTAACATAGTTATAGGTAAATGGAACAACCCTGATACTTCAGTAATTTTTTTACCAAGAGGCATGTTTCTGGGAGAAACTACTTAAGCAGCCTTAAACCTTGTCAAACTTTCTCCTCGGTTCTGGAGTCTTACCTGCCAGCTCACAGCACACTTTGAATCATGAAGAAAGCCACGTTGTGTTATGTTCTTCTTCAATCTTTACCCATGCGTTATGAAAGGTTTGGGACATGTTGCAAAACTTCATGGTGCCAGGAAAGCCTACAAAGAAGAAGCACCACAGGATGGCAGATGTATTTTCAAGACTTGACATTTAGAGTAAAAGGGCAACACAGGTTGGGAGAGAGATAGATGAGTATTCGAATCTGATGCTTTGAAGCCATAGGGGATAGATGACATTAGGTCTGCTACCCTGTAAAAATGTTAGCGAGATTTCAGTTATGGTGTATATTGTTGCTTCAAGAAAGCAACAATACCTGAAGGCTGCACTGAGATGAGTGAGAAATGTTCCAGTCACTCACTTGCATATTGCTGAACAATCTGGAAGGCCAAAAATTGACAGTTGTGCAATTGTTCAGAGGTTTCAGAGGAGTAAAGCTAAGATGATCTATGCATTGCAATGAATGTTGCTCAAGCCTGGGGCTGTACTGCTGTGTTCCAGGATGCCCAACAGGAATGTTCCAGCTACAAAGTGACCTTAGTCACAAGGGACGTGAACTTTTCTCCCAGTACTCCAGCAGCTTTTCAATGGATTTTGACAGGGAGTCCCAATTAATAAAATCATATTTCACCATTAAGGGTGGTTCAATATCTTTATTTGAAGACTCCAGTGCAATTGTTTTTTATCTGCCAACTGGTTTCAGTTCAGAAGTCTCTTTACTTTTTCTATTGATCTTTCATCCTCTTGATGAATGCCTTTACTGGCCCCCAATAATGCAAGCTGGGTTCAAAACTTTTCATGCTTCTGGTATTAATGGTATCATGTACCATGTTTTGATTAGGACAACATCCCAGGACAATTCAGGAATTTATGTAGCTGCATCTTGAAAATGGAGTCCTCTCTGTTTGCCTGCCCCTAGAAATCTTCAGTTGCCTGGGATGTACGTGATTGAGTCTAGCCTTACCAGGAGATCTTTGGAACCAGGTGTTCTGCTTGGCCTTCATGTCTCTGCAATGGAGTCAGAAATCATGACACATTTCTGAGTTCCTTGATTCTGCACGTCTCGTCCAGGAAATGTGGAAATCCTGCTGCACATTATGGCACTATAGCCCCAAATCCTGACAGAACTAATGTTCTCGAGTTGGACTGAGGAGCACTGCTCCTAATAACGATCAAACCCCATGTGTTTTAGGTGAAATATTTCCATTTCATCAAACTAGCCTTTTCTAGAGTGGTTGAAAAAGTTCTGGCAGTTCTGAGAGTAAACAGCAACTTGTGGGTCCATTTTGCCTGCTCGTGTCCTTTCCAGCCTCATCCTTCACTCTGCCTTGGTTGTGCAATGGCCACTGCATTGGCACACAACACAGGGGGTGATTTTGATTTTGCAAACAGAACATTCAGAACCGCTCTGTTGACAGGTTAAAAGCAATAGAGAGCTCGTATGTAGCGATGTTGACTCTGCTGTGCTAACACAAATAAAATAGAAGGGGGAAAAAACCCTTTATTTTTATTGTTAGCATTCGAAGATAGCATACTGAATACACTCTAGATCTTCTGAGTTAAATAGCACTGTATTTACCAACACTTTTTGTAGAAGAATGGCATTTTAAGTGATGCTTAGCAACAGCATCCTCCATTCTATTCCTTTTGTTAGTTTTAACACTTTCATATTTATTTTTCATTTCAAGTGAAAAATACACATGGAAAGGATTTCATTCATACTCTGAATGCCAGCACATTCAGATGTATGGCTGGCATGAGGTATAGGAAGTCCTTCTGCAACTCTGACATTGCATTCAAAGTCTGTCCAGACGAAAACTCAAACCCTCCAAATCCCACAATCGATGTCAGTCACTTTTATATGGATGTGCTTTTCAGTGCTCGCAGTTAGCTTACACTTTGTCCAGAAACAGATGGGCTGCCACACTGAAGGATGGACAGGCAACTTCCAAGCAACAGGATAAACCACAGCCTATGAAAAGTTAGGCATTCATATATCCCACAGAAGCAGACAGAGCTATGCTGATCAAAGTCTCTTAGGAATGAATATGTTTGCACCGGACTTCAGAAACACAACAAGGAATGAGGATTAATACTGCAGAAAGATAATAATATTCAGCGAATTCACTTATACCTAGAAACGGAAGGAGCTCTGTACCTCAAATAGTATGCTTAGAGTCAAACAGATTTGGGCCATTTGTAAGCAACATAGCAAGCAGTGAGGCATTGGTTATCATTCTGGAGCTCTCCTATGAAACATGAGCAGTCAAAATTCTCATCCCACCCTATTATGACCTACAACTATTCGGATTTAAATGTAGGTACTGAATATTCATGCTTGTATAAGATATTAAATATATAATGGAAAGGAATCAGAGAAGAAAACAAAGCCTTTGCCTGGGTTCAGAGGCTAATCTACACACATAGTGGCAGAGACCACCATGGATCTGAACAGCAAAACCAAAATTCTTCCTCCATTGCAGTTTCAAGTACTTTAATTTCTATTTCTTACTATATAACTGAACATGTGTTACTACATACCACGTTTATTAGGACTGTCATGTGAATCTCCTGTGTGTTTTAATACAATTCTCTACCAGATAAACTAAAACATCGACTACTTTGATCAGGACTAAACCATGAAATCAGAGTTCACACATAATACTTAACCTAAATAAAGAATTCATGGGAAACAGAATCTTGCTATCATAATATTTATTGGAAAGGTATACAGAAAGAAAAAATCCATACATGCTTCTCAGGAAAGCATAATTTCCCAATGGATATTGCTCTATTCGACTTGAATCTAAACTAACACTGTAGATTCTAATAGCACTTGGCAAGCTGCAGACACATCATTTTTTAACTTAGGCTTATGTTTGAATTACCTGGAACTCAAATTTGCAATGTGACCTTTTCAAGGCTTTGTTTAGGAACAAAAAAGAGTTCTCACTGGAGAGAGAAAATACCTTTTAAAGAACAAGATATATTGTTGAGGGTAGAGACTAAAATAGGACGGTGCTGCTGCTAGTCTAGATTTAAATAAAACAATGACTATGTATGTAAGCTTTGTTGCCTTCAGATGACAAAAGGGAATATAATTTTTTTACATTTAAACCAAAATTTCTCATCTTCTGTACTGTGCTTTCAAGTACATATTTATTCACCCTATGTCTGAAGCTTATAAAATTCAGGAAGGTGGAGAATTTTCTGCCTACAATAATGGACACACTAAAGATGTACATGACAAACAGAATACTTTCATTTGTTCAATTCTGCAAGGAGTTCTGCACCAAAGAACATAAACAATGAAAGCCAAAGCATTTCTCACCTCTCAAAACAAATGCTGCAGTCCTTAATGACCATCAAAAATTCCAGCATATTAGGCTCTCTGCTCACTAGATTTTTATTTTTCTCTTCCCCTAGATTTGCTTATAGAAGTGCAGAAAATCTGACTTGCAAAACGCAACTATCCCATTCTGCTGTGTAACCACATTTATACTGGAGCCATAGACTGGTTTTCTTCTTCATTTCCTTTATCCTTTCCTAAGCTGAACAGCCTGGCTTTTAAACTGCCTTTTCACTGCTGAGTCTAGAAATATACAAGAGGAAATTTCAACTGCATATTTACATAGAAAGAAGTGGAAAGCATGGGAGACTCAAACACAGTTTTGAGTCTTTTTGTGGTGTGGTCAAAGACACAAGTAGAGAAAAAAGCTAAAATAGCTATGGTATCTAATTGCTAAATATTTACTTAATGCAATCATCATTTATTGAGAAAGAAGAAGAGTTCTAATATTTATGGCAGATTATAGCATTATTTACTACAGATGGGGTTTAACACTAATTTGGATAAAGATAGCTATGACAGATAAAGATCAGTTTACGTTATTTGAACTGCCCTTAATTTTCTGCAAAGGCACATTTAAAATCCACTACAGAATTAAACAGCTCTTCCTCTGAGCTAGCCCTTTTCTTTTAGTCCTTCTTCTGCCCTTTTCATTTCTGGATGTAATGCCTAAGTGAGTGATCCACCATTCCACGTGTCATTCTGACCCAAATGACAAATGACAGGGTAATACATTCTTTCCTCTTCTCTATCATCAAAGGCATGCCGAAAGGGCAGAAAGAATTACTACATTCAGCTTTATCCCCATGACCACCTGTAAGCCTGAGAAACGCTCTGCACAGACACGGAGCAAGTACAAACTGCAATGGGAGGAGATAGCTCTCATCTCTGGGCACCTGGTGGACTCCAGGTGGAAATCCATGCAGGCGATAAAATCACTATCTGCATAAAGAAGCTGGATGATCCTTGACATTTTGAAATTACATTTTTCCAATCTATGGAGGCTTAGACTGGGAAGGGAAAATTGGAGTAGGTGTACTCGCAACACAAGGTACACAATATTGAAAAGTTCGGACAATGATGGAAAGCTACCAGCATCTGCGCAGTGTGGCTGCAGGAATTAGCAAACATGCCAATTAGTAGTAAATGCCTACAAAACACCATTTTTGTACCATTTAATGTATCTAATTCATATGAAGCATATTCAAAACATCACTTAAGGTTATTACCACATCTCTGAAATAATTTAATTCAACTGACTAACTGAAACGCTTTATGTACGTTTTATTAATGCATAAACATGACTAACTTGCACTTTACCCATCTGAAATATTAAAATGCTAAAAGGAGCATAAACCCAGAAAATTACTGGACATTTCCTGATTGTTGCTAAGTGAGACAGGCAGGTAGAATGAACCATGACCAACCTGTGACCCTTTCCTTCAATAATAATGCCCCTAATGAAATCTAATGTCAATCAGAAACCCTCATCAAAACAGCATGATCATCTGTAATCAGTTCCTTACAACAACATAACAATCTGAAAATTGACTAGGAAAGAAGTGTTTTGTTAAAGATTGTCTCAGCAAATTGACTGCCTTTATATCCAGCTTATACAGCTAATGCTGCATCTGCTTTTGGTTTACTACAGGTGGATTAAATTTAGATCTAACATGAGGTATATACTACTGTACAGTCAACTCCAGCTGAGATTCCGTACAGCGTTGTTAGAAATACATTATTTTTTCAAAGATGCAGTGTGAAAGCAATGTTTTAATGCTCTAATACAACTGAAACTTCTCTTTCCCTTCCCAATAATACTTTACAACACAGCAGTGAAATGAATTACATAAAACCTCTCCAGGCCAGAAAATAGTGCTTGAAGAATAAGCAGCACAAACTCAAGAATTCTCCTTCAGATCACTAAAAGAAACAAAAAGCTGGGTTTTCTTGTGAATAGCTTAAGTAGGTAAAGAAAGAAAGAAGACAGAGAGGTAAAAATTTAAGGAAAAAATATTATTTCAAATAATTACAAAAAAATAGTCAGCTAAATTTTATATTAGTATTGATGGGGCCATGATATGGCTAAAAGTAGGTCTGCATTGTCCCATCCGGAAGGACTGAATTTACATAGTTTCCACTTTTATAGGTTTTTAACTGGCTCCTTGCTTGATTGCATGTAAATGCTCTTTGATTTACTGTTGCTGCAATTCTTACATGGTTTTCACTACATGATATACATATAAGGAAATCGTTCATTAGCAGATCATGTGGATTTGTTAGTTAGCCACATAGGTTCTTTTTTAATAATAGAATAAATATGTGTAAATTATGCATGCTGCTCTGTGACAGCAGAACTGTTGAGACAGGACACACTTAGATCCTTTCAAGTTGCTAGAAAGAGAACACCCTGCAGCGAACTGAGAGGGGAGCACAGCAGACACAAAGACTCAGTTTCCCCAGTCATACTGAGCTAGAGCTACCCCTAATACAAGCTGGATGTAAACAGACAAGGTCTCTCTCATCAATAGCCCTAGTGCGGTAGTCACTTGAAGGACTCGGAGACTCAGCACAGTCCTGTCTCAACCACTCTACTAATATCTACAAGGAGAGCACCGAGAATAGCAGGTGCCTAACCTTGTTTGTACAAGAGAGATGTAGGGGGGAGTGTTTCTCCTGCCTGTTGACAGCATGGCTGTGATTCTCTTGTAGCACACATTCTCTGAATTCTGTCCAAGCATTGCAGCATTGTCTTTGCAGCAGACTTTGCTTTAAAAGTCATCTTCTAGCACTCAATTTGCAGAATAGCTGGTTGTTTGGCACCCTCCGCACCAGATGTTATCTTGTAAACTAAATGCACAAATGCCTATTCCATTCTCACAATAAAGAATAATCAGGGTTACCACTTAATTCAGTGATTCGAAGTTAATGATATTTAAGATTTATAAATATGCAACAGAAGCATGTTAATTCTGTAACTGTACTAAAAAAAGGGCATGTAGCTCGGGAATGAAGCAAAGTATTTCATAAATATGCCTAACAATAAGGATTTAATTTATTAGCATTTTTGGCAGAACAACTGCAAAGAAGATTGCAGCCGTGAAGCATGTTTCTCATTTGACAATGGAGAGGCTAGTAACAGGAGAGGCTAATAACAAAGGGTAGGATAATAACAATACTAAGTTTATTTTCTTTTAAGTATTCAAAAAATATCTGCCTGAAAAATTCTCCAGATCAGATTGTTTGTTTCTAATCTCAAAGTGGATTCCACACCAAACTTAAAAGCTTAACAGACCAGACAGCAAGGAGCACTGCATCACAGATCCTCTTATATTTTTGAGGCCAGTTATGGTTTCACAATAATCAGAATTTTCATGCAAGAAGAGGGAGTTCTCAGACTCCTGTTTCATAGGTGGATGACTAGGGCACTTTCATATGCCTTTTTTAACTCCTGCTGTGGCTACTTCTATCCCAAGTGTGATAGATGGGAAAAACTAGGCATCAAAACAGCAGAAGGTTAAATTAATCATAAATCATTGCACTCCGTCAACTTATGCATTTATCCTACTGTGCATATCTAAGGTTGAATGAAGTGCCTGGAGGTTTTTGGTTGAGCAAACTGAAGTAATGAATACAATTTCCTAAATAAAATATAAGCATTGTCAAGAGGTTGTAAACTGAAGTCCAGCAAGATAAGTTTCCATCTCAGAAGAAGCAGAAAATTGGTTCCCTCAGATCCTCAATCAAATGAGCCAATAAATGAAATTTTGCCTATTGAAACAGAAAGACAGAGCAATGAAAAATGTGATAATCCTGCAAGTTAAAAAGGTTTTATATCATAATCACTGCTGTCACCACAAGGTTAGTGAGACAATTTATATAAACCACAAAAACTTGTTTATTACTCCTCAACATCGTATTTGTTCAAGACCACCCTGGTTTTCTTTCCCATTAAATCACATGTCGAAGATGAGTTATCAATTATGACAATTTTCAAGAATCTACCATGCCTCCAAATTCATGTACTTCCTTTCTTTTGGCAAGTTCTCTTTCATTGAAAAATAATAATATAAAGCAGATAGTGAAATATTCATCCTGAGCATTCAAATTCAGAGAACAGCTACAGGAAACAGCCAAGATTTTTTTAATTTTTTTTTTAATTAGTTCTTAAGAAAAAACTCAAAGTATCAGGCACAGTAGTAGAAGAAAGCTGGTAAGAAATGGTACATATATGAAGATCTCAAAGGAAAAATCATCCCTTCTCAGTGATATTGGTCTAATATCTCAAACCCAAACTGTAAAATTGCTATTTTTTAACACCCTGTAGATGACACTAATTTGCTCTGGAAAGTAAAGATAGGGGCAACTGATGGAGTACTGTAATAGGACTTGAAGCCATGTTAAAACTTAGAAAGAACTGAAGATTAACAGCAGCAGATCTGCACAGTGAAATAGTTGCTGCTGAAGACCACACACAATCCAGATTTCACAATTTTTTTGTGTTTGTTTTTTTTTACATTTAATTTGGACTCCTTCCAGTCTACTTCCCTGAGTTGAATGTCTGAGGACAGGACACCCAAGTTGAACTTCTGGAGCTTGTGTTTTGGTTTAATTACATCTGAAAGGAGTCAAGTTCGTGGGCTCTCAAGATCATCTTCTGTGTGTACAAGTGCATGGTAAGTGAAGACAATCAACAGATTTGCTTCAAAAGCACCCTGCTGTTCCTACACCACCAATACAAGTGTACTATATGTAGCTTAGAACCTAAGCAATGAAACAGCAGGTAATATTGAAGACACATAAATTTAGAGTGCTTTTTCCATAAATTTGGAAAAAGCCAAAAATCATGACTTTGTACACAGGGTGATGAAGTCCGGGACAGACTATTGTCAGGCACAAATGAGATCTCAGAGTCACAACTGTCCGCCCTTCAAACAGCTCATTTCAGCAGTCATTACAGTAAATGTTTTGGTTTGGGCGGGGATAGAGTTAATTTTCTTCACAGTAGCTGGTATGGGAGCTGTTTTGAATTTGTGCTGAAAAGAGTGTTGATAACACAGAGGTGTTTTTGTTATTGCTGATCAGTGCTGACACTGAGTCAGGGCCTTTTCTGTTTCTTACTCCACCCCACCAGTGAATGTGCTGGAGGTACACGAGAAGTTTGGACTGGACATAGCCAGGACAGCTGACCCCAATGACCAAAGGGATATTCCATACTATATAGCATCATGCTCAGCATATAGAGCTGGTGGAAGAAAGAGAAAGGTGGAGGACATTCGGAGTTATGGTGTTTGTCTTTCCAAGTCACTGTTAGCCAGGATGGAGCCCCTTTTTCCTGGAGATGGTTGTACATGGCTGACTATGGGAAGTGGTGAATAAATTCCTTGTTCTGCTCTGCTTGTGTGTGTGGCTTTTGCTTTACCTGTTAAACTGTCTTTATCTCAACCCATGATATTTCCTACTTTACTCTTCTGATTCTCTTTCTCATTCCACCAGGGGAAAGTGAGTGAGCAGCTGTGTGGTGCCTAGATACCAGCTGGGGTTAAACCAGAACAGTAAATCAAATTACTAGCAAAGGAAGAGAAAACAAATAGAAATAGTCTCTCACTGTAAAAGTTTCAGTCTTATCTCCTGGTTTCACTACACTAAAAAGACATGGCAAAATTACATAGGCTGACAGGAGGATGGCAAGTACACTCAATGGTATTGAGCACCTTCCAGGCAAAAATAACTACAGAGAGTTATTTTCGGCCTGGGAAAGCAATGACTAAGGATGGGATGTGGCAGACATTCACAAAATCAACAGAGAAATGAAGAGGGTGGAAAGGAATAACTATCTGCTCAGTCTATCTGAAGACACATCTGGGTGAGCAATTGGCTCAAGGGCTGAGTGCAGAAGGTAATGGTGAATGGGGTAACATCAGACTGGCAACCTGTCACTGGTGGGGTTCTGCAGGGCACCATCTTAGGCCCTGTGCTCTTCAACATCTTCATAAATGACTTGGACACGGGACTGGAAGGGATACTAAGCAAGTTTGCAGATGATACAAAACTGGGAGGAGCTGTTGACTCCCTTGAAGGCAGGGAGGCCCTGCAGAGAGACCTCGACAAATTAGAGGACTGGGCAATCAACAACCGTGTGAAGTTCAACAGGGGTAAGTGCCAGATTCTGCACCTGGGATGGGGCAGCCTTGGATGTATGTACAGATTGGGGAATGAAATGCTGGAAAGCAGCACCATGGAAAGGGACCTGGCAGCCAGGTGGGACAACCATGTCCTGGGGGGCATCAGGCAAAGCATCCCCAGCCAGTAAAGGGAGGGGATTATCCCGCTCTGCTCCGCACTGGTACGGCCTCACCTTGAACGCTGCGTGCAGTTTTGCATGCCACAATATAAGAAAGATATTGGAGAGTGCCAAAAGGAGGTCAACAAAGATGCTGAAGGGCCTTGAGGGGAAGCCGTATGAAGACCAGCTCTGAGGGCACTTGCTCTGTTCAGCCTGGAGAAGAGGAGACTGAGAGGAGACCTCATCCCAGTCTACAACTTCCTCCTGAGGGGAGGAGGAGGAGCAGGCACTGATCTCTTCTCTGTGGTGACCAGTGACAGGACCCAAGGGAATGGCTTTAAATTGTGTCAGGGGAGGTTTAGGTTGGATATTAGAAAAATAGTTCTTCACCCAGAGGGTGGCTGGACAGTGGAACAGCCTCCACAGGGAAATGGTCACAGCACCAAGCCTGTATCATCCAAACACTCAAAAAGTGGATGATACGGTCACGCATATGGTGTGTCTCTTGGGGATGGTCCTGTGCAGGGCTAAGGATTGGACTTGATGATCCTTGTGGGTCCCTTGCAAAGCAGCATATTCTGTGATTCTATAATACTGAAATAAACTGGGGCATATCACATCAAACTAGCATGTTACAGAACTAGCAAAAAGATGTGGTTCTTCATACAGTACTTCATTAAATTGTATGCAAGTCCTTGCCATAGGAAGCTGTAATTGCTAGAAGCTGAAAAGCTGACCGGACCAATTCATACGAATGATAACCTATCAAGGTTTATCACCTATGGTTCAGCTTCTTTGAGCAATGAAGTGCAGTACCACAAAGTATTTTTTGGAAATAGCTATACCTGCCTGTTCTCTTGTACTCTTTCCTAGGCATTAATTTCAGAGCTGAAGATCGAGTTTTGGGTTAGACCAACTTTTGATCTGACCCAGTGTGGCTGTTCCTGCATTAGCCTTTCAATCACTAGTCAATGGGACTAGTCCACTAAATCAAAAATCAGAAGCTGACTCTGAACAGAAAAAAAACCCAAGCTGACTCAACAGAAATTTGATTTCTTTTTATTTACTCTGGAACATGATATTGCAGACTTAGATTTATAACCCAAATTTGTGCTGGGTAAAGAGTTTACGTGTCACAGTCCTACACAAAGATGATGGAAAACTGTAAAAGTCACAGAAAATACATTTCTGGAAGTCTAAAGTTGCCTTTCAGCATTCAGAATTATTATTTCTCGATGTATTTATTCCTGCCCAATAAAATTTCCTAGTAAATGATCATGCTTTTAGTAGGTTAAGACCAATTTGATTAAAATTTCAAATACATGATGGAAAAAGAAATATGTCAGTAAAGTGTGTCAGTTATTAATGACAAACTCTAAATTATGGTAGGCTGAACACTCTCAGTAGGCTGGGGGATTTGATTGTAGTGTTTTGAGTCTGTCTTACAGAATTGCACGTTTTTGTGTTTTGTACTATATTTATTATACCTCAGAGAGCACAACCAAATACTTTCACAAAAACAATCATTTAATAGTACTTACTCTCCTTCCTTCCTCCCTTCCTTCCTTCCTCTTCCTTTTTTTTTTCCGCCTCCACAAATACTTCCCTAGGTCTTCTCCTATTCCTTTCTCCTATCAAAGGTGTATTTGGGAATAGTTTGCAAAAGTCCTAGTTTTCCCTCACCTCTTGAAATCCACATGGTAATTATATTAATCTACAATTACCCAGTTTTGTAATGTGCTCATTTACAACCTAAAACAAAATATGACAAAGGGATGAGTTGTTATAAAAACCATTTGGTTCCTGCATTTTGTGAACTGTGATTTTTTTTTCATATTTATAATGGAGTCCAAAAGACTGCATAGGTTGGCTGAGTGTCACTAATGCCAGGAAATATTGCTCCCCACTGTTTTTTCTTTAAATACAGAACATAGCTGAAATAAGATCTGCATCTGCCACCATTAGGCTTCCCTGCTTTTGAGAGGAAATCAGATACATCCTGATTAACTGTGAACATGATTGCTTTATTCAACAAGTCCCATACACAAACCAGCAAAACCTAATTAAAAAATGATGACCACATCTTGATGAAAGTGATTGTTTCAGGTAAACTGGAACCTCCTGGTTGGTTTTGTTTCCCACCTTTTTTAACCATTACCACTAACTAAAATTCTAATTTTGTAGAGCGGTTATGAACAAGCAGTTAATAAGGCTTCAGCCGCTCTATGGAAACTAAGCTATCATTTTGAAAGTGATGACATAATTCACAAGGAAATAGATTAATCCATCACACAAACTAGGACATTTCAGACTATGAGTAAAAAATGCGCATTATTCATTTGATCCAATTATTGTTCCAGGTATGGTTCTACAGTAGAGACTTTCAATTTTATTTTTTTTTAATCTTGAATTTAAAGTTTTAAAGGAAGAAAAAAGAAGAGGAAAATATGAGAAAAAAAATCAGAGGTGCAGTTAGACAATAGAAAGTAAGTGTGAAGTGGCATTTTGGGTGCCACACAATACTATATCTCTGCAGCTTTGCCACTGTTGTATGGAAGAGACATTACCATAAAACAAGTGACATCAACAACAGAAAAGACCAAGTCATGCTATGCATTAGACTCAGCCTATCTACCTATCTACCTATCTACCTATCTTCCCTCGGGGTACCCCAATCCCTCAGTCACAATACACTGTCCTGATTTGGGTCTTGGGCTACTACTGGATTATAAATGCTGCTGTGGGAGCAGTTTGGGGCCCCAAAGATACCTTCTGCCACAGTGAAGTCCCTTTCTTACTCCCTGAGGCATTCCTCCAGCGGGGCCTTGGCAGGGGAAGGCACCTCCCCAGCTCACTGTAGCCTGCATAAGAAAATTACCATTATTTTATCTTCATCCCTCCTAACACTGAGTAGGTGAAAAGAAATGATTTGGGTCCAAAAAAATGCTTGCAGTGACACTGTATCAATGACCTAATTGCTTTGCACTCAAGGGCAAGAGCTGAGGTCTATGGGTGGAAGGATCTTGCTGTTCACTGGCCAAGAAGCCATGGGCCATTTGTAACCCTGAGGGCAGTCACCATGGCATGAAAGCTTTAAATGGTGGTAAATTAAGCACACGATAGTTTAGTAGCTGTAATCACGTGCACGCAGGTTGCAATTGAGAGTTTGGAAATCTGGGCTGATAAAGCCTCAGGAACGTGCAGTGCAATATGTCATCATCATCATCATCATCATC
>VZRE01001328.1:0-10094 GCA_013396775.1 Cephalopterus ornatus
TGACGCAAGAGTATCATTCACACTGACCATGCATCACTGATAGGTAATGGGGTGTGTTGCAATGGTCATACCCACAAAACAAAAAAGTTAAAAACATCGTATTAGTGTAAATCTGTGGTATTTCCAAACACATCATTTAGAGCAATTTTTTTCTGTGAGCAAGTCTTTCTCTAAATGTAATTAGAAAAAAAAAGAAAAAAGGAAAAATTAAAAAAAAGGAAGTAGGAGTAAAGAGAAACATTTTGCCTTGGAACTGGCTCCATGTATGATGAGAGAGCAGCCACAGCACAGACACCAGAGCTGGCTAGAAATGAAGCTTTAGGAAAGATTTAGTGCACAGTGTTGGCCCATGAAAAGACGGTTTTGGTTTTTTTCCTGGACTGGAGTTAACTTTTTGTGAACTAAACAGAGCTAAGAGAGCATGTTTTGTGCTGCTGAAGGCAGAGTTAGAACAAATTTGTGGCACTTTAAAGGAAATATAAAGATCATGGGAAACCTTAAAGCACTGATGCACACTGCATGTGCAGATATTGGGCATATTTGCTTGTGCAGTGCCCTGACACAAAACAGATTGCAGAGGCATAACACAGATTGTGCTTCTTCATCTCCTTATCTTGCCTGACGTGGAAGGGAAAGACTGTGAGAGAGGGGCATAAAGGAAAGGGGTTGTACTGTCCTTGGTATGAGTGCCAAGGACTGCAGGATATGCCAGGTGACTGGAAGATCTGAGAGCAAAGGGACTGTACTGCCCCTGCTCCCAGACTCTTTGAACTGGGTGCTTCCAGGACGGTTTTGGAGCACAGCCATGATGACCACATATGTGATGTTTGATCTGTGGGTGTGAGCACTTCGGCTGCACACACACAGAGTATGCTTCATTCTTGCCGGTAGTGTAATGAAAAGGTATAAAGCGTTCACACACTCAACCATGTCTAAGAAGGCCTTCTCAGAGCCTTGATCACAGTTTACAGACCTGCATCCTCCTTTCTTCTGCAGGGAAAAGTAAGGCAAAAGCTGAATCACTGTAATCATACAGCCATACACACAAGCCCAGCTTTGCAATCCTCCCTGTGGGTGTCTCTGTGGCAAAGGGGCCACAGAATTCCTGCTGAGCCTGTAGTTTGTGTCTGATATACATGGTGACTTGCAGGAAGAGCACAGTGCAGTACAATGCTTTGCGACGCAAAGCTCTCTTCCAGCAGCAGCCAGAGACCTGAGATTGTGTGTTTCTGTGAGGACGTCTCTATTACTAGAGTTGAGAAGACTGCATGCTCCTTGCTAACACTGTCTTAGGCTATTTGTCTACATCAGTGGCCCAGCTGTCACAAAAAAGGGCCAAAACAGCACAGTGAGTGTGGTGGAGGCTCTCCTTCCATTCAGCAGAGAAAGGTCTTTTCTCCAACCCGACAAGCACCACCTGTCTCTATAAGCTGAACATGATGCATGCTCCTCGGCACCAACCAGGCCCTTCCTTCCCTTTCCATGATCTCTCACAGCCTTGGAAGTAGCTAGAATTCTGCTAAACTCTTCTCCTTCCAGCTCTCAGTGGCTCTTCTTGCTTCTCACAGGCTCTCTGATATATCTGTCTCTGAATCTACTTGTGCATGCCCAGAACTAGGGAACAATACACTTTTGGGGTGATCACTGCCCACTTTCACCAGGCTGACATCTCTCAGCCTTAGGAAGGGCAGAGATGAGTAAACTGAAAGTATGAGTGGAGATGGCCTCACATTACCTGGCCATCACTGGGTTCTCCCTCGTACCTCGTACCTCAACACTTTCCTTGTGCCTCTGAACTGGCTTGGTCCTTCTACTGTATGGCATTTTCCCACTGATTCCCGATACCTCCATTTCTACTGTAGCTCCTGCCTCATGTCATGTGTTGCAGGGTCTGCCTGTATACAGAGCTGAGGGTGACCTGGTGTTACACTTCTTCACAATTTTGGGAGGTTCTCTGCATTTTCCCTGATGTTTTAGCCCATTCCGCCTGCTCTTCCCTACTTCTCTGCTTCCCCATCACACCTTAAAGAGCCATTCTTTAAGCCCTGCTTCAGGTTTTCTTCAAGATGAATAGCCCTAAGGACAATGCTTTGGGAGATGGTGTGGAGGTTTGAGGCACATTATCCTGAGCAGTGACTAAACTTGCATTAATCCCATCCTAAACTCTGCAGGACACAGGGGACCTGCTGATCTTAAATCCAAGCCAAAGCCTAGTCTCATAAGGACCATGGCCCAGTAGATGCTCCCACTGCCATCATTCATACTTCAAGTCCTGCCTAGTGCAAGATCATCTTATGGTGGCCTCTGCTATGTCGGACAGTGAAATGCCCAGCAGGGTGCTGTGCTGACCCCACAGCTCATTGTGTGTTTGTGCCACCCAAGTGGTTCTGCAATTTCTTGGGCACTGCTTCAGTAAAGGCCCCAATTCCGGGGCTAGAAAAAACCTAAAGGGTTCTGCTTACTGTGATAAGCCCAGGCAACCTTTGCTACATGCCTCTTTTGCAAAAGGTATTTCTTCACAAGGGTCCCAAAAGAATACCACAACCTTATAAAAAAAAAAATCTTTCCTGAGACTTCCACAGGCTACCATCCTCCCACTCCCTCTGTTGTCTTCCCAAGGAGTTAACATTACATCCCCAAAACTGATTACCTTCGGGCCATGAATTGCTTCCTTGCTCCTGAGGTCTCTCATTCCAGCTACAGCACAGTGCCCTGAGGGAAACACAGGCTACCAAGTGCAGACTCACTGAAGGGTGCTGACTATGTGTTACCCTGTCCGTAGCATAGAAACATGCCTGGTTATGTGGTAACACACTAGCAACATGTGTGTTACCTGCAGGCCTCATTCTTGCAAATAGTCCATATATATAAATATATGTGGTTGACACCCACTCCCACACCCACAATTCTCCTCCTTGGGAAGCTTAGATTCATCTGCATTGTAATTATCAGTAAAAAAATTTTAGGGTAACTAATAACTCACAGAGGTACATCTTGACATACCAAAGCACAGGCTACTCTGAAATATGAATGCCATGCCACCACACCACAAAACATGCAATCCCTTCCCTCCCCCCCAAGCCCTCAAATGCCAAACCATAACCCAAACCAGACTACAGCTCAGCAGCAACTCTGTGGCTCCAGGCGTGCACCTGAGCCAGACCTACAGGCTTCAGAGATCAACTGATTTTCTGGCAGAGTCGATGGTCTTGCCTCTGTTTGACTGCAGAGCTAACACAGCTCATGGGGGAATGAGACCCACTGACAACATTGTTTATTAAGATCCAGCAATGATGTGACTGATGTCCCAGCAAAGCCTGCTGAAGTATCACCTGATATAACCAACACTGAGGAAGCAGAGGACCAGGCTTGGCCCTCCAGCTCATCTCTGTTCCAGAGTGGTCTGGTACATGGGTGAGATGATTGTGAATAACTGGCAGAGCTGAAGTGACACACAACCTTGTCTACTTTCATCAAAGCCCCATCTCACCGTTTGCCTGCCAGTTCAGCCCTTTCCACCTGTCCTCACCTGCTTTGTGGGAAGGGCAACTTGAGTGGAACTGGCAGTGGGAATGCCTTCAGACAAGACAGATCTCCCCCTATATGTGAACAGAGATTAGATCCACAGATTACTGAGAAGGAGAGAGGAGGAGATGCTGCAATTCTGGTTTGATCCTCACTTGGCAGAGAGAAGCTGTGTTTTATAACACTTCTGTGCCTGCTGCTCTTGCCTGGGACTTCTTTGTTCCTCATCCCTTTATTTTGCATGGCATACATAAGACAATGTAACCCTCTTCATTTAATCTCACCAAAACTGTGCTTCATATTGTCCCTTTAGCTCTAAGACAAAGGTCTTCTGCAGTGACAATCTGGTGTTTCTGCTGAACCAAGGAGTGGCCAGTGCTGCACAATAACAGGCCCTTCCCTGAGCCCATGTGCTGCCTCTATTTTGCCCATTGGTGAAAATAGGACCACAGGAATTCTCCTACTTTTTTTTTTTATTTTTTTTTCCCCATGCTGTGCTCTCTAGACATCTCCCTTTAAATACTTACCTATGGGATTCTTTCTCCTCAGGTGCATGAGCAGCTTCCATCTTTTCTTCTTCCTCCCTGCCCAAGCAAGATAGGTTCCTTTTGCATTATTTCTTTGTTCTCTGTGGTATTTGCAACACCCTTCCAGCCTTGTATCACTTGTGAATTCCATTGCTCCTGGTTGTGTTTTCCCTGTCTTTTCAGCACCTAGAATGACAAAGCCTTTTGTGCTGCTTTTGCTGCAACTGAACCTGATACTTGAAAGGAGGAGAAAAGGTTGGAATAAACTGCTCTGACGATTCATCCCTGGGGCTGAGAGATTTGCTCCTCTGATATCAGCCCCTTGATCAGAGCTTTGCTATGTTATCTCTGTCTGGGGAGACTTAATTCCTGGCACATTTGGGCTGGTGGAATCACAGATACCAGAGACAGTGACTGGAAAAGGAGCACACTGCATTCTTCTTCCTGTCTTGATATGTCAGAGTCTTCAAGGTTTGATATTCCAGGGCCTATAACCCCCTTAAGGCAGCTTTTGTCTGCATTTAATGCAACTGGGAAACCTCTTACTTTCTTTCCCCTGCCAAAATCCATCACCTGCTCTCTCTCTAACTTCTACCCTTGCAGAGGTGTTCCAACAGTTACTTTTTTCCTTGTTCTGTGGGCAGAGAGCCCTACTAGCTCATTCTCTACTTGTGTGCCACATACTCACAGCATATTGAAGACCCTTTCACCATTCCTTTATGAGACTGTGCACTGATTCACTGGTCATGAAGCAAGATGGGTGAAAACCATGAAAGGAACATGGAAAGCACAGCTTGAGTCTACCTCAAATGTCTCGGTCAAAAGCCTAAAACGAGCATGACATATCCCCAGGTACTGACAGCTGAACTGGAAGAGGAGCCATGAAGATCCGCAGATTAGCAAACTGGGCTTGAGTGGGAATTCTTTGGAAAATTTGCCTAGGAACAAGTTGGGGGAATGTCACACAGGGACCACATCTCTGTAGGTGGGTTTTCCAATGGTGGGAGAGTATTTTCTCTATATACACATTTAGATTAAGATTAATTACATTTACTATAAAATGGTCTTACACAAAATGGTTAAAAATAATTTGAGATTTCAAGACTTCACACATCTTGGTGTCATGGCAATAACCACCATCAAAAGTCCTCATAGCTTTTGTTAAGGAGAGGAGGAAATAGTTCAAGGACTAAAATAATGCAAGCACTAGAAAATCTCTTTTCTTTTTAGGGACAACATTTACCACAGATAACATTAACAACAGTTAAAATCTGTTATTCTGAGGGAGTTAGATATGGTGGACCAGGAGTATAGCCTTTCTGCTACTTTATGTGCAAACTTGTTTCTTCAAAGTGAACACATGTATTGAATAGGGAGGAAAGTTCACCTTCCATTCCTCATGCTGGAGTCCCACATCTCTTCCTGTTGGTGGCACACACATGGTATGGACAGACACTTTGTGAAGTGGGAAACACACAGCAGCATCAGGCTGGACGAGAATTTGTTATATTTGCCATAAGCCTGCCATATGCTGTAGCCATATAAGTGGAAAACTTGCTGTGGCCAGTAAACACAGATGCTTTTGAAGACTAGAGACAGAAGGTAGACCAGAAAAGTTTTGAGAAAGATGTGTGACAGCTGAGGAGTCTACTGCGTTTCAAGAGATGTTGGAATGACTCTAAAAGAGGCAGACGTGGCAATATTGTCCAGGCCTTCTCTTCTGCCTACACTGATCACATATTTTTTTAGCAAACTGGGAAGTAAAATCCTATGGGTGGGACCCAGGAGACTGTGGGAGTGCTGGCAACACTGGCGAAGTTAATTTCTTCCCATTTCATCTTCTTCTTGGCATCATGGTCAAGCTACACTTCTCTTAGAGGGCCTTACTGCATGAAGAACTTCAGGAAGGATATATGAGCAGAAAAATCCATCTCATGGTAGTGATCAACAGCTTATCTTAAGGTGCTTTGTTGGAAACTAAGCCCATTAATTTCTTGTCCCTTACATTTTTTTTCACTACACAGATTAAAAAAAAAAAAAAAAAGAGGAGGGGACAGAGGGAGAGGGTTTAAATATATAGGTATGCACATATGTACGGGCATGGCACAGATTTTAATTTTTGCCTTTCACTGATCTTACTGAAAAATTTTACACAGCAAAATAATTTGAGCTTTTATTACTCTGAGTAATTTTATGGAAGGGGCCTCTGCAGACTGTTCCCTTCCTTCATTAACAAAAAACACGTGAAGTTGTCTCTTAAATTACATTTACAGAAGGAAAAATTGAAGGCAGCTAGGAAATACTTAGGAATGTTATTTAAGGTTGGCAGACTTCCTAGCCCCTCCCCCAGTCTTTTTTAGGTAGGTGTTACCGTAGTAGCTCCCCTTATATCTTTCAGCCCTGAGGGGTTTTAACTTACTTTTTTGTGTGTCTCTGGTACTGCTGTGAACAGTGAAGTACCAATTCTGATCAGCTTTAGACCCAGAATAACGGAAGAAGAGAAAGGGAATCCTTTTCCTTTTTCTTTATAATCACCCAATTGAAACTTGGTTATATTCCCTCACTGGGAATTTATTTAACTTCTTTCAGAATTTTTCAGCCTAGCATGGCACACCTAAAACCCCCAAAAAGCAGCAGCACGTTTATGATTTTTTGGAATAATTTCTCCTTTCTGCTGCCTGTCCTCAGTTCAGCAAGGCTGGATGTGTTGGGGGGAAAAAAAATCTCCTTTGCTGGTGGAGACTCATTAACAGTATTTACAAAGAAGACAAGGTCATTGTGACACCGGGCAAACACAGGGATCTGACTAAATTACAGTACAGTCTCACAGAAAACAAAGAAAAAATGTAGAAAATCATCAGTCACCAAAAACCAAAAGTCTCTGGAGAAAAATGTGGTGCTTTAAGAGAACCAGATTCAAATTCAACTTACAATTAAAGGGTTAACATGCTGAACTAAGTGGTTAAAAGACGGACAGTGCGGGGATGTTGCAATTGTGGAAATGTTTTAGCTGCTTTGCTTCTTATCATTTAAACTGTATTACTCTTCCAATTTTTTGCTTTTAAAAATGTCTTTTGATTAAGCCATTACTATCAATTCTAACAACAAAACCCCTTCAAATGCTTAAATAAAGCAAAGCATTTGTTTAAGGCTTCCAAGAAAGTAGAAATACTATAAAACAATACTGTCAAAGCTTTTTTCTTAAAACAACTGCATTAACTATCTTTGAATGATTAACTAAAACCACATTCATCAAGTTTAAGGACTGAAAAGCATACTTTTTTTAACAGCCAACTTGGGCAGAATAAAATACTTGTTCTCCAATACTATTATTTGCAGAAAGAGACTGTATGGCCCAAAAAGACTGAGGAGGGTTGCCAGATTCTCACCTGCAGTGCAGGTTCCTCTGGGCAGAGGCACTCCTCAGGCATCCCCTGAGTGGGGTCTGGTGAGGCCAAGCCTCCAAGAAACTTGGTGTTTTCCTGGTATAGTGGTAGCAATCAGGACTTCCATTGCAGTTCAAAGTGCCACAGCTCTGCCAGCCAAGAAGGAATGCAGATGTAGTGATACTTCTCTTGATATATCTGCCGCATCTTCGCTCAAGAGGCTTTTGGGGAGAGCTACACCAAGAAGTGGTGATCCACAAGGGACCACACTGTGACTGAATATCTAAGTCTACTCAGGATGCTGTCAGCTTTAACTTTCAGTTCTTGCTTTATTACGTCCATGCTGTACATGCCGAGCCTTACTTGTGTGTTAGCCGTCACAGGACACTGCCAGAACACAGGCATCTCAGAATCAGGTCCATCCAGTATCTTTATTCGGACCTAAGCTTTACCATTCAGCCCTCGCTGACTCCTTTTTTTAGGAGAAACTATCCCAGAGGGACCTGCTCTGCAGGTTCACCTGGCAATTGACAGGCTACTGTTTCATTGCTGTGACTGCTGCAAAGTTCAGTGCCATCTCATAAAAAGCAATGGACTCAGCTGCTAATGAAAGATCATGGTACTGTCGTGCTGGTGGAGAATTTTACCTTTTTTTAGTGGAGCGCATTTTTAGCTTCATGGTACAGAAGAGCAGACAAAGGCTGTTTAAGAAAGCCCTCTGAGCCAAGAGCACAGAGCCTGGGAATGCTTTTGTGGAGATCTTTGTTAGATAATAGTGAGTATTTGGGCCTAGTTTGAATAAAACAGTATCAAACCAACCAGAATCTGGCTTGGTTTGATGCCAAGCCACATCTGTGTTACATGCTTTGTGGGGGACATAAGTTGCTCCGTCATCGGTGGTGCTGCTCTGAAACCCAGGTAGTGAGGCCCTGAGGTCCCTTCAGCTCCTCTGCCCCTCAGTCCCCCTCCTGCCCCCAGGGAGGTGACTGCCGCTGTGCTGCCCCACTCACTGGTCCAGTCAGGCAGGTGGCTCTGCTCCCCAGAGCAGCACCACCCTCCTCCCCGGCTTCTGCCCAGAGGGACTTTGTAGTGCAAGTGACTAAGCTAGTTTATTATGGCCTCAGGGCAAGTTGTAGGAAAAATCCCAGACACCTTCAGAAGTAGCTGAAACCCATGAGATCAAGTGTGAAGTGCTCAACCAGTGAGGCTCCCAAGAAGTACACAGACACCCACTGCCACCCACGACATCACCCACCACCATGTTTTCTGCCAGGTCTTCATATTTAACAATCCTAACAGAGATGTTGATATCCTCCAGGTCTGCTACCTTGTTTTCATATTCTAACTGCCCCTAAGGCCATGAAAACTTGAACACCACCATATGGTACAGTTACTGTCATTGGTGTCTCTTCCTTTGCTTAACCAGCTAGGGCCTGAGGGCAGACATGAGGGACAGTGATCTGAGCTCTTGTGGCACTGCAGCTCTGAAATGGGGAGTGATTCAGAAGGGAGGCATGAGCCAAAACCACCTTGTAGAGGCTGTTACAGCATAATTGACATATTCAGGATGTTCTTGGGTTTCTGTTGAGGCAGATGTGCTCAAAAGTACTTTTTTGCAATAAGTTTTTCAAGTAAATTTAATATATAAACCTGCAGTTCTTATGCAGAAATATGTCAGTTCCTGCAGTTTGTAATCATAAGTGTTTCATACAAACAGAAAACATAATTGTGAGTGTAAAGTTACAGAGACTCTAGCCAGGCCCTTAGCTACCTCCAGTCTGCACCTCATGGGAAAATGAATGGCCCCAAAGCAGCAAAACTGTGCTGTGATGTGACAACCAAGCTGAATGGTCTGCCTGTGATGGCTTATGAGCTGCTGCATTGATTTTCAGATTCACTCACTGGCCAGTCCTGCAGTTCCTCTTTGTTTCCCATGCAGGGATGTCAGAAGACTCCCAAGTTGCCCTCCTCTCTACAGACAGGGAAGCCAGCACTAGCAATCTCCCATGAGGCACAAAGCAGCAGCAGAAGTCCTGGTGTTCTATATCCTTTTAAGCTGATCTAAATTCTACTTCCTACTTCTCTTGCTCACCCCCACCTGTCTGTATCTTCTCCCTGCTAATACTTGAACCCTCTCACAGCAAACAGGTGCCCCTCTCTGGTCTGTTGGGGAGATACTGGGGTGCTAGCACAGGCTTGGGATGAAAGCAGTGACAAGCTCTGCAGGTGCCTGTCCCCCTTGGGTACGCCATATGTCAGCAAACATTAGCTAACCCTGCCTTAAAAGAGACTCTTCATCTCCTTTATTCCAACCAGCCTGTAACAGCCTGGCAAAGGCCACAGCCAAGACTACACAAATGAAAGAATGTGCTTTTGAAAGGCCCTGGGCAAGCAAATCTGTTAGCTGTGGACCTTATGTGCAGTAGACCTTTTTCTACTTCCATAGCGAAAATGTCTCCTCTGATCGTCCCCCTGTAGACCAGCCAGCTGAGATTTCTGAGCCTGCTCTGCAAAATGAGATCTGGTGCTGAACATGATTTGCCTGAGTGTTCCTGACTTTGCTCTGCCACAGGCATATTGAAGATGGACCGGACACATTTTCAGCTGGCTCCCTCAAATGTCTGTGTGAAGGAAATTCCTTCTCAGCTTTTTTTTT
>VZRE01001328.1:10133-96954 GCA_013396775.1 Cephalopterus ornatus
GTAGGTTCTAGCCCCCAGGTCTAATTCTCACTCATATTCCCCCTTATTTCATCTCTGATATCTGCAGCAAGAGTGCAGGAAGTGCTGTCAGGTCAGTAGGGTGTGTGCATGCGTGTGTGGGCCTTGGGGCGGGTATCAATGTGACACAAGCCACAAAGTAAAGGTCTCAGAACCCTCCCCATAATCTGAAGCCAGGGCTTGGGTTTGCCCGGCATGGTACTGAGTGGCTCAGCACCAGAATTACCTCCCATCCACTCCCATGTGGTGGAGATGGTTTGGAATTTATTCTCCCCATGCAGTGAACAGCTGTTTTCCATAGGACATCTGCACTCATGGGATTTTGAGACAGGGCAATTTCAGCAGAGCCCAAAGAAGCAAGCAGGTGGAGTTTTCCTGGGCCTCTGGACCAGACTCTGCTCAGGTGTGACTGAGGAACCTGCAGAATCGGAAGAATTCAGAGGGGACATATTTCAGTCCTGATGCCAATGTGCTACTTTCCCTCCCCCCTGCTCTGTCCCCACCCCACCGATCAGTCTCTTTAACATGACAAAGAGCCTGGAGGAACGGGCCATGGTGAATATTGCAGTCCCAGGCAGGGAATAGCCTGCTATAAAGGTAACTGCCTGTCTGTGCTTCAGGGCTACTTCAGCTTGCTGTTGAGACCTGCCCCTCAAGTGAAGGTGGCATCTATCAGAAGGTGGGGGATCCACCCCTTCAGCTGCTCCCCATGTGCGCACACTTGGCTCTGCCTCCCTACCAGGCTTACCCCAGCGGGACTGGCATGGGGTACCTGGAGTTTTACTGGAACTCGGCGGGGGAGGCAGGGCATGCTCCTACATCGGCCGGGCCAGCGGGAGCTGCCAGTGCCAGGCAGTCTCCGGAGGCAGGAGGGAAGAGGCACACAGCAGGTAAGAAATTTCAGTAAGTCCTGGAGCTGATCCCTGGGATACCTCTGGTCCTAGTTCAACCAATTGCTAAAGACTTTGAGCAACTTTTTCTCTCTTCCTGCCCTGGTTTCCTAATGTGTAACCGAGGCAAAGTGCGATGTGACAGGCAAGGAGGATGAGTGATCTGGGGCAGTCACATCACCTTTCCATGCAACTTGTCTTTGGCAACTGTGAACCAGTTTCCTAAACCTCAAGAAAGCCTGCAAGCGTCGAGGCACTCGCAGGTCTGCTCCAGGCTGAAGGACAGTGTGGCAACGTGGTCTCATGGAAGTTCATGGTTCTTGTGGCAGGAATGTCTGGGCCTCCTTTTAGTCAAATGCTGT
Organism: Cephalopterus ornatus; assembly: GCA_013396775.1. NCBI lineage: Eukaryota > Metazoa > Chordata > Aves > Passeriformes > Cotingidae > Cephalopterus > Cephalopterus ornatus. Next base: position 11,404 of record VZRE01001328.1, read on the forward strand.
CATGTGTGCTACGGAGAGAAACAAATCCTGAAGATACTTCTTATGGCACCCCTTATCTCCTTACAAACTCCTTGCACTTTTCATGTGCTTATTAAAATTGAGCCAAGACCTGTTCTGAATCACTGTGCCAGGAAATCTGCTTCCTTTAAACCCAGCACTGTTACTTTCCTCTTCTTTCAGCTTGCCATTTTCCTCTATTTCTCTCTTCTTTCTGTGCTCTTGTTGCCTTGCCTTTCGCTTTTTGCAAAGAAGTCCCAGGCCTCACCGCAGGGGCATTTTCTGTTCCTGCCATTCCTCTCCCATTCCAGTAAGTGGCAATAGAACAGCTGAGGAAGGCAGGTTTTCTCCCAGCCCCGTTGCACGGTCAGCCGGGCGACACTCTAGCAAGGTAAATGGGTGGGAGGAGAGTGAGATTTTGGAGTGCCAGTTTCAAGCTGTCAGTTGCTATAGGAAGCTATAGGCTCAGGCAGAGTGACCAGTGGCTACCTGACATGTGGCTAGCTGCCAAGTAGTTTGGAGAAAGCCTTAAGTTCTCTGCATGCTTCCTGCTCCACGAGAGCAGCAGGCAGATAGACTCGTTCGTGTCCCCAGTGGGCCTGGTATATAGACTTAAAACCCATCTTCAAACATCCTTCTCTGGTACTGCTCTCTCCAGAGAGAGCTGAGTCTGGAAGTGAAGGCCTACAGATGTCAGGGGCTTGTGGAAGTGAGTCTTTCATATGTTTTCATGTTTATGTCTGTTGTACTGCTGTTTGTGTTTCTTGCTTCCTCTCTCCTTCACTCTCTTCTCATGGGAAAGGGAGTGCCTTTGTCCTGAGCTCGAGCTGCGCATGGTAAATTCCACGGGGGGTTGGGATGACAAGCCAAGAAGGAATGTATGGAAGCTTTAGTTCTATGGTGTCTTGCTAAGGTTCTTGTCTAACAGGTGACTTTCATATTTTCCAGGCCCACATTCCCATCATGCTCATTTCCTACCTATAAGGTTTTTAATGCACAGCCTGCAGGAGCCAAGCATCCTATGATCCTGCACAAAATTTTACCTTCCCATGCAGCTGGGTCATGGATGTTCAGCTTCCTAAGCCTCTCCAGTCTACCTCCATGCACATAACTGCCCTTGCACCTCTTCTGCTGGCAGCCTCTTTCTCCTTGTAGGCAGAATCCCTTTGTAGTCCCGATGGCCCTGCTCCCCAGCACCAGAACCCTGCCCCACTATACACCTGTCTGCTCATGCAGCCCATGCTCTGGGTGGTTTCATCTTCTAGGGATGTCAAATGGCAAGAGCAGGCAAGCCTAAAGTGGCAGGCACCACAGAGACAAGCGTGCCTCTGCAAGGAGCATAACAAGGGGAATGGTACCACAGATGTGGCCACCTTTCTGAGGTCCACAGCACCTCAAGTCTTTTGAGTGATTGCTTAGGAGGCTCTCAGCTTAGGATAGAAGAAGGAAAGGTTTGGTAGGGTTGACGGGAAGCCTGTTCCTCGGGGAGACATCAGTACCTTGCACTGGATGTGCATTCGAGAGGTTGAGGAGGGTGTCTCAGTGGGCTTCAGTGTCACAGCTCTCAGGGTGACTGGGAAGGAGGGTGGGAGATACTGGTTGGGCTATGTAGTCAGAAGGTGTGTACTGAAATGGCACTGCCCCATTCACTGCACTCCCTCTCTCCTGAAATGTCAGTAGAAGGAGAGGGGACGGACCAAGCAGAAGTGTTTGCAGAGGAGTAGCTGGAGGAAGGAGACATGGGCAGATTTATCATTGCAGTTATGGGGAAGAGGGGTGCCTGGCATCACAGCCTTTCAGTCAGGGCTGGCCTGAGAAGGTCTCAGCCTCTCTCAAGCCTCAGTAACTAGGCATCTGACAGAAAGGAGCTGGAGTAATCTCTCTTGTTAGCATTTTCTTATTCCTTCAGCCTGAATGACTTTGCATTTTGGCAGCTCTCGCCTGCACTAGTAGCCCATATTGTTCAGGAAGTTTTTCCTTTAGATCTTAATCTCAACCCCTTAAGACCAGAACAAAAGAAAAGGGGCTTGGACACCTTCCTCTGCACTCTTGAATTTTGTCCCCCATGTCCCTGCTAAAGGATTAATGACTCACCTGTCCCACACATTAACCTTTCCTTTCTCCTTCTTCACTTCCACGGCGAGTTCTCCCCTTCATTCTTCTCTTGCCAAAAGCTCCCGTCAGCCAAACAGGAACCTCCATCTATACATGTGTTTTCAACAGTGGCATGGTCTGTGGTGGGAGATGCAGGCAAACAGGACTGAGTCAATATTCAAGGCCTGACTGATGCTCTACACCTGCCACCCCATCACTGTAAGCAGCAGCTTCTCTGCCTCACCACACACTCTGGTGGGAGTTTACTTTGCCACTGCCTATCAAATGCCTTGATATTACTGGGCAGGCAGTTTTGGGGAGCCCAGTCACCAACCAAAGCTATGCTCGCAGTCATAACCAGGCCTCTTTACACCACACTGAAACTGAAATATTACTGAGGCCTTTTGGAGGAGAACAGTAATACTGTGAACCAATGTGCACCACTGTCCCCTCGCTGCCCTGAATTTTCTGCCTGGCAAAAGGGAGGCACAAGCACCCTAGAAGGGACTGAGCTGGGAAATTGCTCATAGTCACTGTACTTATCTGTGCTCAGATCCATGAAGAAAGGAGGGTGACACAAGCCTTTGCTTCCAGAGCTCCTGTCTGGTAGGCAGGGAGCTCTACAGCAGGAAGCGTGCTCATATCAATACAGCTCTGTGTTCCATCTTGTATACTGTTTCCCATTGTCTTTTTATTTATAGAAATATCCCCAGCTTCATCCAGTTCTGGGAATTTCAGCCAATTCACACCAGATTCAGCCACCAGTCCACATTCGTCATCCTTGTCCCCACAGCCTACAGCTAAGTCTCAGAAGGGCAGAGAATGTGGCGTGGAGGGAATAAGGAAGACCAAGAGCCGTACAGCTTTCTCCAAGGAGCAGCTGCAAACCCTGCACCAGCGGTTCCAGAGCCAGAAGTACCTCAGTCCCCAGCAGATCCGGGAGCTGGCTGTTGCCCTGGGGCTCAGCTACAAGCAGGTGAACACAGAGACTTTGGCCCACGGTATATCTCTCTCACAGTGGATGAACGGTCACATGCAGCAACATCAGCAACAGGATGGAAAGATGAGTCACCAGTATAGAGTAGAGGCAAAGGTGCCAACAGTTGCTCTCCTGCTTATTCATGCCCAGAGATCAGAAGTACTTTTGTGGATAGGAGAGCCAGTGGCACCTCGTTTGGGCCTCCCCAGTCAGTTAAGGGTTCTTTCCCAACACTTGTAGTAGAATTGCAAACCCAGTGATGAATATGGTTTTTTGCTGCAAACAGTCTCTACCCTGGGCTTGACAGCACTTCACAGCTTTTTCCATGCATTGTGAACTTCACAGAAACCCTGGCATGCATCAGTTCTCTGAATCACAGGGCTGCAACATGCTGAAAGCTATTGCTAGTGTTTCCCAGAGCTGATTTTGTCCAATATCTAATAATGTTCCACACTTCACACTGCCCGGCTGCTTGACACCTGCTCCCCTCTCCATGAGGGTACTGCGAGGTTCATACACCACAGTCCTCCAGGGTCTCTGCTAAGCTCCAGGTTAGTTGTGTGTAGTGAAATCATGCTGCCTCAAATGATGTCTTCCTAAAGCAGAGGGCGCTGGGTAACAGGGCACAAGTGCTTGCAGTTACTAGTCCAAAATGTGCCTGGAACTTGGATCTCAAAGCTGGACATGGCCTGAATGCCTCAGGACTAAAAAGTTATACGTGCATTGTAGGTGCACGCACAGGAACTGGTTCTTTCAGGAACAAGACAGGTGGGACAGTCTGCTCTTTCCTTCAATCCACATCCCTTCAAGGCTGCTTTCACAGCACAGACACAGCCCTGGGGGGAAACGGCTCTGGAATTCGCCCCAGCAAGGAGCTTTGAATTTGGGAAATGCTGGCTAAAAGGAGCAAGTCTCTCTCTTCTCCCTTCACAAACATGTAAAAACAGTGTCTTAGAAGTTTGCCTGTAGTACAGGGACCTTGTAGATCCGTCGGTGCGTCTGATTTGCACCAGACAATCACTTCCATGATTGAAATGAGTTGATTTGTCACAACCACCACTGTCCCTCGACATAAAGCCAGCCCCTCCCCCATCACACAGTTGCACTAGCCACCTGCTGAGGCTGCTAGACAGACCTCTCCCCTTGGCAACAACCCCAGAGAGCTCTTAAAAGGCCTTTATCTGCTGCTGCCCATGTATCTATGCCATCTGGTTCTTCCTGCTTTTGAATTTGGTAACATCCCTCTCCTTTGCTGACATTTTCTTCTGCTCTCCCTTCCCCCCCTTAGGTGAAAACTTGGTTCCAGAACCGGAGAATGAAGCTGAAACGGTGCCAGAAGCACAGCCTGTGGACTGAACGGGCTCAGTGCCTCACACAAGTAAGAACACAGCACATAGCTCATCATGACTCTTCTATCTGGACAGATGAGTCCTGTGATCTATTTCCTCCTTGGGGGCAACTTAAGCATACAAGTATCAGTGTACCCTGCCTTCTGCTTTGCTCAGCACAGAGGCATAGACTTGGCACGACTCTACATGCACTGTACATCGTCTAAAAATGGGCTGACTGTACCATAGAAATGTTTCCAGAGAAGAGTTCTTTTCCTCATATATATATATTTAAATGTATATATATATATGTGTGTATGTGTGTGTGTATATATATATATACACACACACACACAATTGTGTATCCACCCCTGAGCTATGGGGGTGGATATGGTTCTTCTTGCCCTCCATGCCATTGCTGCTGATGAAGAGACAACACGATATGTGAAGGGACAGAGCCCCAGGATGTGTCAGGCCTGTGGACACCAGGCTGTATGCTGACTCACTGTCTTTCCTTTTCAGAGTGGCTTCCAGACCAGTACTTACCTGGATGTGCACCCCAAGTTCCACCAGGGCTATCCAATCACTGCAGCTGGCAACATCCAAACCATGCCTGCCCCCCGGCAGCACTATGGGGCAGGGCAGAACGCTTACACAGTTGTGACCAGCGAGGATGGAGGAGTCTTTGGCAAAGGCGGGGGTACCTGCAGTATCCAGCAGACAGTGGGCTTCATTGCCCAGCACAAAGTAGACTTTTACCACAGCTGTCCTGGCAGTGTGGAATATCCAGGCTCAAAGACAGGTGATGGCTGTAATTTTCACCACTCAGCCACTATGGGGGCTCCTTTCCCAACCACTGCTGGCCACCATCTCTATCATTCCTAAGCACTGTGGACGTGGATTACTTGGTCAGCCAGGAATCAAATCTTACTCTCATCTCTCCCTTTGTTATTTGTGTGCTCTCCAACTCAAGAGCACCCTGTAGCTAGAACCTGTTTTGACATCTGAATATGTGCCTCCAAGCATGTACAGACACACAGACACGCAGATACCGGTCTGCCCATTTACACACATACAGCCCTTCATTCGTAGGCCCTTACACTTGCACACACACACTCCCTTCTTCATTGGCACAAGATAATCAAATTCTTTTATAGCAAGACCCACGATCTGGGTACAGAGCTCATGCCCTGGATCTTCTAAATTATGGGTCTTGTAAGTTGTCTCAGATGAAGCACAGATTCCTTTGGGGATGTCATTTATACGTATCACTGTACATGTGTATATATAACACATGAAGCCATGGGCTGTATGGAGAGGTGCTGGTCACATACCTTTGACTGAGGTTTGAGAAATTATTGCCACATGCCAGTTATCCATCCGATGTTTAGACCACCAGTTCTGTAGGTCAGCCATGAGGTATAAAATTGACGAAGAATCCACTGACCGGAGATGTGACAAGTAGTTTGCAGGAAGGCTGATAAGATGATCTTTTGAGCATCAAAATTATAAATAAGCCCTTCCTCCTGGTCTGTATCTTTCTGTGCCTCCCTTTGAGAAAATCTAACAGTGCATTCAATTTGGCAAATAAAAAAGAGAAATTTTAAGATGCACTATGTATTTTTCTGTATCTTTTTTCCACTGTAACATAAATAGCCATAACAATCGTATGCCATTTTTGTAACTGATTTGATGCTAAAACTAGGTTGGCTTCATGACTCTTGGCAATGACAGATATCTAGAGTCAAAGAAATACCCACTTTAAGAATTTCCCCTACCCAGCAATATTGAATACTTAATGCAATGAAGTAACTGTCATGATTAAAAAAAATGAGCATAAGTGAAGGCAATGATTTCTGCGACTAGAGTAATAAGAGGCATGTTCTTCTATTAGCAAAGCTGATTTATGTCTCTGTGCCTCACAGGTGTTTGTTCCCACTCCCTCATGCAGACACTGACCGTACTGTAAACTGTGCAGTGTGCTGGTTTTGGCTGAGAGAGTTGATTTTCTTCACGGTAGCAAGGATAGGGCTATGTTTTGGACTTGTGCTGAAAATAGGGTTGATAATACAGAGATGTTTTCATTAGTGCTGAGCAATGCTCGAACAGTGTCAAGGCCTTTTCTGCTTCTCCTTATCTCGCTGACAGTGAGAAGGTTGGGGGTGCACAAGGAGTTAGGAGGAGACACAGCTGAGACAGCTGATCTCCAACTGGCCCAAGGGATATTCCAGACCACATGACATCGTGCTCAGTGTATAAAGCTGGCTGAATAAGAGGAGGACATTTTGGAGTTACGCCGTTTTTCTAAGTAACCATTATGTCTGATGGGTCCCTGATGTTCTGGAGGTGGCTGAACCCCTTCCTGCCCTTGGGAATTGATGAATTAATTCCTTGTTTTGCTTTGTTTGTGTGTGTGTGTCTTTTGCTTTACCTATTAAATTGTTTTTGTCTCAGCCCACAAGCTTTCTCTCTTGTACTTTCCAATTCTCTCCCCCACCCCAGTAGTGGAGAGTGAGTGAGTGGCTGCGCGCTGGTTAGTTGTTGCCTGGCATTAAACCACAATATATGGCCAGCATGATTTGGGGAAAAATAAGGCCTTTTGGATGGTGAATTTCTAAGTCATATAGTTTTGGCACAGCACCCCACCCCACCCCCTACAGCCAGCAAGCGGGTAAGGTTGGGGAAGACATTTACTTGCAACCATCTGAGGGGTGGGGATCAATTAAATTAACTGAAAAGGTGCTGGTTAACACCTGAAGATTGACTACAATAGCAACAATTATCAGGGCTCTTTCACCAGTGTAAGGACTTTTTTTCAGTCCTTCTGGAGCCAACAGTGCTGTTTACTCACTTGAATATCATCTGAAACCTTTCCATGCCACCCCATCAAAGGCAGGTGTAGGTGAAATAGTTGAGCTTGTGACTGCTGCTCACTAATAATTCTCCGGAAAAGGAGACACGTGCTCCTTCAGAGGTGCTTTAGGGCAGCAGGATCTTGCTGTTAAGTCTCTGGGACTGACTTGCAGAAAGATGCTGTATGTAAGAGCAATGGTTGTGATCTCCCTGATATTGACCTTCACAAAGTAGTGCTAACAAACACTACCAAATCTTGCTGTTTCCTCAGAGACAACACAGAATTTTTCAGAGGCCATCATACAAAGACAGACCTTATTGTCAGAGGTGGTTCTGAAGACCAAGAGCCTGCAGGAATTCCAAGAGGCAAATAAGCAACTTCCAGGAAGGGAGTCTGCTCTATCAGGAGCTTCACTGCCAACGTCCTGTGTAAAAGCAGCAGGAATGCAGCTTCTGTTCGATGCAGTCCTTCAGCCTCAGGCAGCCAGAGGGACACTGGGATTTTAGTTCCTTTTCTGGTCCTTCCCTAATATCTAAGCAATGACTTGGATGGATCTTGAGGCTCACCCAATGCAGAAGTCCCAGTGTTGTTACTGGTAAAAGATTTAATGGTTTGAACACAGCCCAACTGCGAGAGACACATCCTGCCTATAAGCAGATGGACTTTCTAATGCTAGATCTAATATCTTCTGTTTGGGTGGGATTCTCTGTACCACTGGAACTACATCTGCAGCATTGACAAACGGCAGTGTTGACACTGCAGAGATACTGTGAAAGCAACAGTGTATTCCCACAAGCTTAATACGTATGAAAAACTACAAATGATCTTACAGCTTGATTCTAAAAAGATTTGCTGGCAAAGCACATCATGTTTTCAGTGTGCAGAAGTCACTGTTACACAGAACAGTCATGAGAAGCAACAGTCCTAACAGAGATGTAGGACTAGATGTTTCCTAGCAGAAAGAGCTTTTCCTGGCATGCACTTACTTCCTCTGAGGAACTGATACAAACCTTTTTTTTGCAAGTATGAGTCTGGAAGGATTAGTTGCCTGTCCACCAGTTATGATAGTAATGCCCAATTACCTGTGCAGTTGTTTCACACGGTGATGGGATTCAGGCACTTCAGAGTAACAGAGGACATTACCAGCAGCATGGAAAGGCAGAGTTCTACTTAATTCCACAGCCTCTAGATACACTTCCTGAACTAGTAGCAGTCCTTTCCAGCCCCCCTGCCAAAATTCCAACAGCTGCTCTGCATGTTCCCTACAGCTACATGTGCTTACCAAACCTGCACGCAACCCAGGCTGAGCAACCAGGGGATTAACAGACCTGTGAGGGAGCACACAGTAACACAAACCTCAGTACGCAGAGCAATCTCAGCCCCAGGGCTGTTTTAGCAACAGTATCTTTTCTGCAGAAGGACACCTGGCAGCAAGGCTATCTCCTTACCGTTGGAGTAGAAATACGGAAACAAAACATACCCAAGCAACACAGGTAAGCTGCAGCAAGCATCCTCTGCAATCGTTCTGCAAAAACCTGCATACCTTGGGTATTTCTGTAGAACTAAAGATTGCATCTTAAAAAACAAAAATTAAAAGTATAAGCTACTAATTTTAAAGCTGAAAGACAAGGCTTTAATATCTATGACTTTTATAGGTATAGGGTTCAGCTCTATCTTTTCAAGGGAATTGTTGAAATTAATACTGCTGCTAGAGAATTACTCAGAATTCCGTCAAATTGATATTGGGACATGAATCTCCAGTCAGAATGAGAAAGGATCTCTTTTCTGTAATACAGAAAATTATGTAAACCTGGCATTTCCCCCTCTTCCAGGGAATTTAACTTTTTCTACTGTTTAAGGTTGGCAGCCCACACACATGGATGACTCAAGCCTTTCTTCCTCCTCTATAGGCTCAGCCCTCCAAGTTTCTCCTTCCTTTAACTACTGTACTCACCCTTGGAAGTAGAGGATTACAGTGTTGCAGAAGAAAAGGGGATATGCTTTGGCAGCCACACAAGCAGGTTCTGTTCAGCAAAGGACCTGTAGCAGTCTGAGCCTGAGCTGTCAGCTGCCAGTTCCACTAAAATTGTGCTCGGTGAGAGTACCCATTGAACTGCCCCCCTTTCAGACAGATGAAGGCTTCAGTGGTATACTGTATCTTAAAGAAGGTGAGATTAAACCAAAACACATAATTTCTGCTAGTTTAGACTATGGCTATTAATAGAAGCTTGGTTCTGTTTTTGTTCCAGTGGTGGACGCAGAATTCAGTTACTTACCATAGAGACTTCTGTCCATTTGAGGTTAGCACAAGAACCCCAAGGGAGCTGCAGCCTCAGTGAAACAACATCCCACATCTCTAATTGTGACCCTCTGGAGCAGCAGCAGGTTACTACACAATCTCAAAAACATTTTCTTTTTCTTCTAGCCTCATCCTTCAATATTTCTTTTAAAGCATTACAGTTTAAGGGCTTATACCAGCATGTTACAGGGCTGCACTTTACTTGAAGCCAGCTTGTCCAGTTGTCCAGCTCTGGAGCTCCCCTCCCACCTTGCACTAGGCAACACACCTACATGTTAAAAACAAGGCTGATGGACTTCTGTGACCTCCTCCTTTTGACCAGTTGATTGGTCCTACTTCTGGGAGAAACACAGGTTACTTTTTTCTTCCTTCCCTCATTGCAGGTCTAACCTGTGTACAATAACCATTCTCATAGCAGGCTATTTCAATGCAAGCTGGTGACACCATTTAAACATTAAAATAAAGTAATTTATTTTCAAATAAAACAAATTTGTAAGAACATTAAGAGCATTAAACAGGAACATAAGAACATTAAGAACATTAGGCAGAAACAAAAGTAATAAAAGACAACATGCACATAACATAGAACACATGCTTGATAACATTGCAAAAAACAAACAAAAACACCACTTTATGAAAAATTATTCTGCAACAACAAGTGTTTGCCTTCTTTGCAGTGAAAGCTCTGATACAAGACACACAGGGCAAGCATCAGAGATCACCTGCTAAAGAGGCAGCAAAGGAAGGTGAGACTTGAACAACAAACAAACTTTACAACCTCTGCTGCTGGCAGCTGTGGCATTGCACACTGACCTTAATGAACGAGGTTTCATCTTGTCCATACAGAGAACACCTGTGCCAAGGGTTAGGTCTGAACAGACAAGCATTTTTAAACAGAAAACTAGCCCAAGTCAGCAGGGTGCTGAGCCCCTTCTCCAATGGTTAAAACAGCAGTAGGGGCAAGATAAAGGAATAGAAATCCGTATCCTTGAGTCAAGACCCTGGAACCCCACTGAGCAAATACAAAACAAGGGAACAAAAAATACTTAAACTTGAGACTCATAACCACTCTGGGCCCCCATGGGATGCCAAGTGACCTGGTATTGATGCTGTATAGGAGAGCTCAAAAACGGTGTGACAGTGTCAGAGGTACTCTGGAAGCCATAGGTGTCTTCTGACTCCAGGCTGCCATAATCCACATTGTCAGAGTAGTTGTGATATAAGTTCATTGGCTGGTTTAATAAACCCACAGGTTGCTGGGTATTGCAGCTTGTCCCACCTTTTCCAAAGAGCCCCTCATCCTCCACAGCCATGAATGAGTACAGGCTCTGCCCATTCCCATAAGTCTGTCCACTGCTGTAAGACTGGTGCATGTTGGTCATAGCCTGAAGGTTTCTGCTGGCACCGACAGGGAAGCCCTGGTTATATGTGGGCATTATATCCAGGTATGCAGCCTGACGAGCTCCATTCTAGGAGAGACAAAGAAGGCTGTTCAGTAAAGCAGAGCACCACATCAACTGCCCATTCTTTTTGATGGGTCCTCCTTTTTCTCCCCCTGCCCCTCCTCCAAGACAAACAATAACGCCTTTTTCATACTCATTGTCCTCCCTATAGACCAGTAATAGCAGAGGTGGCAGGATCTACTGTTAGTAATCTCCAGATCAACGTGTCTGGAAGCACCACGTGGGTAAGAAAACCAGCAAATAGCTTTGTTGGCTGTTTCATTTCTATCTCTCTCAACTGGGAGGTGAGTGGGCTGGAAACAATGCTCTTTTAGTGCCAAGCCAAGCTTAAAATAGATCCCACTGCAAGTGCTATTACAATAAATGCAACTGGCTTGGTAATATCGAATCCTGTGCATTGTTTGAATTAGCAGGTTGGACATGATGCACTTCTCTCTACAGACTGGAGGAACCATAACTGGTGGTGATGGCTAAATTTACTCACCTGTGGTAGATACAGCCCTTTTTCCACCCACTGGCTCTCCTTTTGGCAACGTTTGAATTTCATCCGTTGATTCTGAAACCATGTTTTCACCTAAAAGTGATGGGGAAAGGGCATAAGAAATTAGAAATTCATTCTCAAAGCTTACTGCACATCCCAAAGATGTTTTTCCTTCTTCTTGGCTTCTAACACTGTACATAATTTTAGCAGCTAACATCATACAGCAGACAAGGTAGTTGTGAAATCACAGAGCTGAGACATGAAAACTAGCACCCCTACTCCTCAGATCACCACGGGATCTTCCATGACTTCAAAAACACTACCCAAAAGACAGGCCAAGACAGAAACACAGCTTGTAGAGCAGCATCATCTCACTGCTGCGCCAAGACCAGTGCTCAGGACCGAGTCGTTCCTTCAGTCAAACAAGCAGCTGGTGGGGCAAGGACCCTTCCTCTATGCAGAAGCCCAGGCGCCACTATGACTAAGAAAGGTAACGTGCAGAGCAGTGCAAGTATCTGACTTGTTGCATTCAGAGACAACACGTGTCCATACAGAACAATATCCCGACTCCACATGGCCCTGTTTTCGCTGCTCTGCATGCCCTTTCAAAGACCTGCATGGAATGGGTGGGTAGTGCTGGAACCAAACATAAGAGGAAGACTGAGTCATAAGTTTTGGCACCCTCTGCTCTCACATAAGCAGTAGCATAAACATGATCATGGAAGAAACTTATCTCTGGGGTCTAAGAAAAGAGAAAACCACCAAAACCCCCCAACACTTGCTCTCAAGGTCACTTCGTGCCAGGGATGCAACTCAGCTGCTCAGGGCAAGATGCTTACCTGCTTGTAGGTGAGCTCAAGGGCAGCAGCCAACTCTCGAATCTGCTGGGGACTGAGGTACTTCTGGCTCTGGAACCGCTGGTGTAGGGCTTTCAGCTGCTCCTGCGAGAAGGCTGTGCGGCTCTTGCCTGTCTTCACCACACCTTTGCCTTGCGCCTTGACCTTCTGGAAAGAGGAGTGGAGAGACGGGCTTGCTGCTGCGGTGGGGCTGGTGGCAGAATCAGGGGTGTAGTACTGGGTGAGTGTCCCAGAGCTGGAAGAAGCTGGAGAGTCATCTAAGGAGAGAAGACAACTGGTGTGAGCAGAACCAGGGGGAAAAGACCCAAAAACTTCAAACTCCAGCTTCTCAGGAAAATTTAAGGTTGCGGATGCCCTGGGGACTCGCAGGGGCTCCGCAGCTGTGGGCAGCGGGCACAGGCAGCGTCGTGGCAGGGGAACCGAGACCCCTCGCTGTTCGCCCCTCCTCCCCGGCAGGTCTGGGCAGAGAGGCCACGGTGGGGCCGCCGGCAGCACCCCCGGCTCCTGCCGCTGCTCCGCCCGGGGCCGCCAGCGGAGCATCCCCGCCGGAGCAGGGGGCCGCCCGCAGCACCGTCATCGCCCCCCATCCCGAAGACAGGAGGGATACAGGGGACAAAACCACCGCCAGCCGAGGGCAGCCTGACCGCTCTGCCGGGGCCGTACCTGGGGGACTGGGCGTCTTCTCCCTCGCGGGCAAGGGGAGGGCGTCCGTCGCCGGAGCCTCCTCGGCGGGCACGCTGTCCGTGTTCCCAGGAGAGAGCCAGTAGTAGTCCCCATACAGGACCGCGCCTGGGTAGGACAGGCAGGACGGCATGGCCAGGTGGGCGCTCATGGCCGGGCCGGGACCCCCAGCCCCGAGCACGCGGCGATGTGGCGGTGGAGGCGGCAGGCAGCTCGCGGTCAGGTCGCCCATTGGGCTGAGGTGGGGGGGCGATGCTTTAAGTCCTCCCAGCCTGGCCTTGGCTGGAAGGTATTGTCATGGCCATTGTCATGTTAAAAGTTGGTTGATTGGTGGGGAGGGACTTTGGGGGGTATTCAGAGACTGGGGGAGGGCTGGGACACCAGGCCCCGCTTCCCAACTTGGCCCCTAGGTGACACGGTGGGGGTCAGTAAGTCCCTCCCTGCTAGGGTGTGGGAGGAAGGTCCTTGTTTCCCTCTCGGGGCCAGAAGGCCTGAACAGAGTCGCCTGGTGATCTGGACAGGGCTTGGCAGACACCTCCACCCCCACACTTAACACTCTTTCTCCCCACCTCCGCCTCCTCACTGGTCCCTGCTCAAACAGAAAGAATGGACCCAGAGCCCGCCGCGGGGCATGCGGTGACTTCGTGGGTCTGCATTGCAGATCGCAACCATCACTGCAAACAGATAAGCCCTCCACCTCCTGGCAAGTGAACCCAGACGGGGCGCAGCGGGGATGGTGCTACACAGCGGTGTCTGTATTGCGGGGAAGAGAGGGTTCAAAAAAAGCCAGGCTGTTTCTGTCAGAGGCTAGCCCAAGGCTGAGTCAGACAGTCCTGCTCTGCAGTGGCACACAGAAATAGCACTTCACCGTTTTCAAGTTTCTTTCCCCAGCCAATTGAGTCTTTTTTCTTTTAAAAGTGATAGCTTAAGAAAAATAAGGAAGGTTCTTTTTGCTATGCGCCAGGGAGAGGTGGAAACCACCGGGTCAGATTCAAAAGGAAACGAACAGTACAGCTGTAAAAGAGCCTTATAGATCTTAAGAATTTGAAGTTAGGGCCTAGAGTCTTCTTGGGGAGGATAAACTGCTCCCCTTCCCCCCTCTCCAGATTACTATTAACTTTCAGGAAATTAAAAACTTTTCGGGAGGATCTCACATCCCGGGAATTACAAAACCTGGAAAACCTCCTGCAAGACGTACAGCTAAGGGCACGTGATGCATTAAGCAAATTTTTCACCTCTGCCAGTGCAAGGAAGCAGGACGCAGGCACCTACCTGTGTACAATGGCAGAGGAGTAGCTACTAGCCCTGTCGCATTGCAAAACATCTTTAGGAGCTGACAGAGGGACTTCCTTTGACTTCCTTTTATCTCTTCCTCCCATCTTGAATCACGATGAGAAATGAGCCCCAGCTGGTTTCCTGAGCCATCGGTAAGGGTCCTTGCCGGGCCCACTTTTGATCTCCTCCTAACTAATGGTGATTTTATTTCTCGGAATCCGGACAGGATCTAGTCAGAAGGATGATTAGGAACGGGAGGAGGCGAGGCGGGGGCGGGGGAAGTGATTATAATCAGGCGAGAGAGATGGAATACAGAACAAGAGCCAGAGCCTGCTTCTGGCCCCGAAGCAAGCAGTGCCGGCGGGGGGCTGCCCCGGGCTGTGGGTTTTTGGGCAGGTTGCTTGCTCGGTGCCGCTAGTCCAGATGCACGCCCGGGAAGGGATTGCCACTCGAACACGCAGCCATCGTGCTGCCCTTTTTGGGACAGAGGGCCGCCGATCCCCATGGTCCCCTGCTGTCAGGGCTGCCCGGGACACGCGTGATCCCGCAGGGGCTCTCCGAGTTCGTCAAAACCAGTCCTTTGCAAAGACGGAGAAAAACACAGGGTCTCTACAGGCCACAGCCCTTGCATTTGGCCGTCCTAGAGGCTGCAGGAACCCCCGAGTCGTCCGAGGAGACACGGCTGGCGAGGATCAACCGCAGCGGAGGGATTAGAGTTTTATGGACGGGAGTAACACCGCCTCCACCAGCAAATCCTCCCTCGGAGAGCTCTCGGTGTGTGTGTGTTTGGAAACGCAGCAGGTCTGCTCATAATTTGCAATTTTCACACATAGGCCAGTTTTCATGTATAGATCAGATTCTGTCCTAGAGTCACACCTGTTTTGCAGTGTGCATGGAAATTTTTTCTTTTTATTTTTTTTCTGCCTGTGTTCATCTTCTATTTTTCTCATCACACTTGTCTTCCATTACCTTTGTTTTTATGCTTTAAGCACCAAATCTCTTTTCTTTTCCACATATCACCTTCCAGTAAGGATAATTTGCTCTCTCTCCCCAACCATACCTCTAATCAAATGATCAAACATTTTTTTTTAATGTCATTCTGAGAGAAACAAGACTTGTGCGATGTATAAAACCATACCATCTAAAGTCAGAATTTATTTAGGAAATCATATTTTCCCCCAAATAAATGATACACATGAAAACATACTGGGAAGGTAAATCCAGAAGTTATACAGACACAAAGAAGACTATGGGAAACATGATGTGGATGTTTGAGAAGCTCTCCAGGGTGATCAGGTCTGGAACATCTGTTTGTGGCACCATCAGCCTTCAGACTGGCTATACTGCCCATGGAAGTCTAGAGCTGATGTTCTTTTAAAAAATACCTGTTGGGAATGACTCATAAAGCAGATGCAAGTATCCACTCGTGTTTCTTTTGGAGCTGTTTTCAGCTGGAACAGCAACAGAGGTCTAGTCTAATCCTGTTCTTCCTAACAGGGCCAAACAGAAGAAACAATTTGGGTTTTGACCTAAGGTTGTGTCCCCCTCTCCCCATAAATTGGCTCATTAAGTA
Source organism: Cephalopterus ornatus (assembly GCA_013396775.1). Taxonomy (NCBI): domain Eukaryota; kingdom Metazoa; phylum Chordata; class Aves; order Passeriformes; family Cotingidae; genus Cephalopterus; species Cephalopterus ornatus. The sequence goes on from VZRE01001328.1 coordinate 27,285, forward strand.
TGTGGAAGTGAATGCAGCCACTGAGCTGTGCTGTAGCATACCCTAACAAACCCTTTCTGTAGTGCTTCAGCAGCAAAGATGGAAGTTCAGGTCCAAAAACAGCTTTGGCCTCTTGGCCTAAGCAAAGTGAGACAGGACTGTGCATGAAGATGTTTTCATCCAGCACGTTACCCCTAGAAGGATCTCCCATTATTCTTACTAAGGGAATTCCTTCAGAGAACTGGAGCTCAACCTTGCTCTGAAGTGATGCAAATACACCAATTTACGTAGGCTGGAGCTGGGGAAGCAGCAGCTGAATGATACTGTAAATTCAGCTCTGAAGCTCTCACCACTGGGTCAGAAATGCTATGGGTTCCTACCTCAGAGCATTCCTAAACTCACTTCCATGAACAGGATAATATCATAGCAGTAGAAATTGTCTCAAATTTTAGGTAGATTAGGTACTGTCCTTCTCCAACTAGCTTTAATGTGGGTTATCTGTGTTTTAGTAAATACTGTGAAGTGTCACTGTGTGTCGCTGTATCATTCTGCTCATGTTCACGAGGCTCAGCGTGATAGCAGGGTTCTGGCTTGGTATTAGTGAACAGGAAACCATGGCCTGAACCCTGTTGTTCCTCGGAGGTTTTCCTGAGAGCCGTCATGCTCTGACAGGGATGCATGTGGTTGGGAAAGGTAGGTCGAAATCCCTGCCTTGTGTTTTGTTGAGCTTGTCTGAGCTTTTCTCCCAAGCAGGCCCCTTTAATTTTATAATTTCACTTTTTTTTTTTCTAATTGAACATTCCTGCAGACCTGCAGCCCTCAGTACTCTCCCAACCCTTGGCTCTGAACAAGGCTGTCCCCTGTAGTGTGGTCACAGCTCACAGTCTGGACCCAAGATGCCAGATTGTGGAAGCAAAGGAATCGAGAAAGAATAACAAAAATTAGATCCTCATTCATATTAAAATACAGTTTTCCTTTCTCTTGAATCTTTAGGGGAGCAGCTAGAGAAAAGGACAAAGCTTCTCCCGCCCACTAACAGCCCAGTCTCTCAATGCCCTGAGAATTACTGGATGATGTGTCCCTTTGTTAGCAGTGGAGAGGGCACAGAGGAGCCATGACACAAAACGAAGTGACTCCCTGAAAAGGCAGGAAAGCTGAGTGCCAAAAAGCAGGTGGGAAGCAGGCTAGTGAGACAACCCAAATTTCTAGGGTTTGATGGGTCTGTTCTTCCTTTAACAATCCCTCATCCATGCCTGCCCTGCGCATGACGCTGGAGTGCTGCAAGCATTTATCTCCACAAGCACTCCCTACCAGAGCCCATCAGCTGTAATATGGAACAGTCTCCCCAGGGCAAGACTTGAGAGCAGCCTGGAGCCAGGGTTATGGAAGTCCTGAGGAACATGGAGAGACTGTGCACACAGGACAAACCCTTCCAAGCATCCTCTCTGCTCAAATCCTCCCCTCTCTGCCCCAGCCCTCGTGTGGTTGTTCCCACAGGCTCCGTTAAATGTCCTCTTACTAAAAGCACACAGCACACACACAGCTGTGTTCAGATGCTTTCTGCAGTTTCCACCTTAAGGGGGGTGGATAGCAAATCATTGTACCAAGGCCCTAGGCAGCCCCAAAATATGAGCCACCTCCCCCACTGTCCTAAAGGATGCTGTGCATCTGGCACTTTGTCTTTCATTCCCCAAGAACACACCACATATGAACTGTGAAATGACACAGAAGCTCGTTTTTTTTTCCCCCTGAGGCTTATTTGTTTTTCTTCCCCATTCTGATAGGGGCAGTTTCCTACAAAATCCACTGCTGCCAGAGCCTTCGGTTCAAGTGGGACACTTAGAGGTAGCTAAATTTCATACTTTCTCGAGTTCACTGTGTATCGTGGCACCTGCTTTCTTCCACATCTTTCATATGAGGATGATCCCATGTATGTCACCGTTGTAAATGAGCATCAGAACAGAACTAATGAGGATTACGTGCCAAGTAGGTGCTGTGATTACACTTGTGCAGGCCGTTAAGAGGGCACACAGTCTGGAAGTGCCACTAACACATCCCACCTTCCAAGATCTTGCAAGTCAGCACATACTTTTGAGGCAGGTCATTGTGCCAAATCTGTGCTATCTGGATTTTTTAAACCCCCAAAAACTCCCCATAAGAGCAGCTCACTTGTGAGACAAGTGTCTTAATTACAGGGAAGGCTGGGATTAGGAAAAAAGATGCTCATTTTTCAAATGTGTCAGGAGTTGATGTACTGATGCCCACACTGCCTGGCCCTTGCCCCCACCTCTACACCCTCTCCTTTTCTCCAAGACTGGCTCTTGCACATGCATTCATGAGTGATTAGCAAGTGTTAGAGCGTGAGGCTCCCTGGCTGACACCTGCTCTACATCTGAATGGTAGAGCCGGTAAGCCCAGGGCTGTGGAATGGGATCTGCAAGTGGATGTTGTCTGGGACTGACGGAAGAAAAAGATTTACCTGCTTTTGTCTGACAATATTTAGATGGCTGACTTGGCCGAGATGGAAAGAGAATGAGACAAAGAAGAGATGAACAGTGAGAGGCTGGGGCTTTTTTAACTGGGTGTCATTTATCTAGGAATTCAATCCAGTGAAGAGTTAAAGCTGGAGAGGAGAATATCTTCATCAGCTAGTGGTGTAAAGGTTAAAATTATCTGTACTTCAATATCTTTAAATTCCATGGAATTACAGCTCATATTAGGCTGTAAAAGCATGTCTGGGGCAGCAAGGAAAAAAAATCAAAGGGTCTGTATTACAGACTGCATCTGTTCCCAGGGTGCAAGGTCAGGAGAAGCCACAGAATCATACAGTGAAAGAACTTCAGAGCCTCAGACTATTGTGACAAAATAAAAATGTTTCCCCAGCATAGCTTAGTCATGAAGGAGCCATGAACTGTCTGTATTGAGAAAAACATTTTGCTAAAAATTACTGTTCTAACCCCAGTTGTGTCTTCCATGCAAACTCTGGGGCTAACACAGGCTTGAGAACACCTTCTCTTAACCTCACTCATGACTGTATCACTTTCCTATAGCTGTAAACAGCCTAATAATAGTGTCAAAGTGCCTGCAGATGCAAAGTAACCTTGCAGAGTGTTGCATGGCTTTGGTGCAAAGATGCAGGTGTTGACTTGTGATCCAGCAAGGCCCTCTCACATGGTAACACCTCAGATGTCTCTCTTCACTCACTGCACACACCAAACCACCCCACCTCTCCAGCAGAAATGCTCAAGCTGGATGCAGTTCATCTCTCCTCAGCTGCTGCAGTTCACAGACAGCACACTGATGCAAACAGCTGAAGATTTCAGTTTCTATCAGTACCCACCTGCTGTGAACCTACAGGATGGCACTCCTTTTCTGTGATTTGTTCCCCAGGGAATAGGTGTACACCGGTCATGATGGGATTCAGCACCTGTCCCCTGCATGTGTCCTTCATGTACTGACCTTCCAGTGACTTGAGGGAGCTGCTTGGAGCACCTGAAGCTGTCCTTGCAGCGCTGAATTATTCAGTCGTGGAAATGCCAAGGGCTGCTGGCAGCCTGCTTAACAGCAATCTGCTAGAGCACCCGGAACAGGAGAAAAGCAAATTCCTAGAATCAGTCTGTTCTATGTAGCGTCCTCTTCCTAGCTTTAAAACTTCCCATATGCTGAAACACATTGAACATCTAGTTTCAATCTCCTGAAGTTAAGGCCAAAAGAGAGGGAATCCAGTAGACCAGGTGCTGATTTCTGCTGATTTCTGTTCCCTCCTGTGAAATCAGGAAAACTGCTCATCAGGGAGGGATTCTGGTCCCATGACAGTCAAAGACACACATTGACTTGGGTAGCACTGAGGTCTGAGATTTTTATTTGCTTGTAACAATGTACCTGAGTGCATAATTGGATCCTTTATTTAAATGTGGCAACACAGATGTTCTAGGACAAAGGAAAAAGGTTAGACACAGTGAGAAAAAGGTGAGCCACATTAGGCAGAGGGCAGGAAAGAGAAAAAGAGAACAGAAAACCATTTTATACGTGTAGGTTCCTAGACTGCCTTCATCATTATGTCTGAGCATTTTCCGGTGGAGTATTCAGTGCCCTGACTCAGATCTACCACTTGTGGTTCTTTGTCTCTTTCTTATCCTCTCCAGAGGGAGGCAACTGCAGGTGTTATGGAGGAATTAACCTTGGCTTAGCAGGCTTGGTTTGGGGCTTGTTCCTAACATGCTCACAGCTGTTTGTACCTGAGGTGTATGTTGGAGACCTATGTTGGAGGCTGCTGCTTGGACTGGGTTTCTTTTAGGGTTTTTAGGAGGCTTTCACTTCTTGCCCTGGAGCCATGAATTAACCTTATCAATTGAGCAGATAACATTTGCTTCGTTTAGCCCAGAGGTTTTAACTTTTTGCCATCTGGGAAGTGGATCCAGCTTCTTGGCATCCCACTGCATTAATACTGACTGGTTTTCAATTTTGCCTGATTTATGACCAGATTTTGATATCTCAGTAGCGATATATGGCAATCTTAGTAGCAGTTTGCTGATCCTGGTCAGTTTTAATTAAGGGTCGACATGCTATGTCCTCCTCATCAGATGTCAGTGCAAACTCTACTGTTTTGCTCTTTACCAGAACAAGAGACTGTCTCGAAGCACCTCCACTGGGCACAGTAAGTTTGAGTCACTAGACCTTGTTTCAGAGAGTATTAAGGCTTCTACATCCTGCAAATCCCCTGTAAGATTCTCTCTCATGCGCATTCCAAAGCTCTGCCTGAAGCTTTTGGACATGATCGTGCTCAACAGCAAGCAATGCCTCCACTTGCATCTTCTTTTCCTTTTCCTCATTTATCTGAAAATACAATTCTTTCACTGAATCTAGTAAAGAAAGTTTTGTTTCAGATTTCTGCATAACCTCTCCTTCATTATCTAAATTTTCTCCCACCAACTCCACCTCAGGGGTAGAAGGGTGACTAAAATTTTTCAGTGAAGGACAACAAAATATTTTCTTTACATTGGCCGCCCAGGACAGCCATTTTCTCCAAAGGTTCCTACAAAAGGAAACCACACAACCTCCACAACTCTCTCAGAGGAAGCTGCATTGGAAGTCTCAAGAGTCTGAGTACCTGCAGAAGAGACCTCAACCTCCATAACTCCCTCAGAGGAAGCTGTGTCAGAATTCCCAAGAGTTCCTGAGTCCCTACAGAAGAGATCTCAACCTCCATAACTCCCTCAGAGTATCACAATTCCGATGAGTTTTTACATAAGGAAATCATACAAAACAACTACATAGCCCCCTCAGAGGAGACCATACTGTTCTCAAAGGCACTTCGGGTCAGAGAACGTTACCCTGCTTTTGCTGCACCAAAATAATGTTACGATCCAGTTATTAAAATTATTAGAATTATCAGAATCTGCCAGAATTAAGGTACAAACGAGACCAAATGCCAAACTCAATAGTATGGGTTTTATTTAATGGTAAATGTGAGACAGAGAAACACAGAAAACAATAGGGAAAAGAGGGGGAGAAGGGCTGAAGAAAGAAAGTGACAGAGAGAGATTAAAATACAAAAAGTATCACCACTCCATGTAACCTGGCGGTGTCCCATCCATCCAGTTCTTGCGGTCTTCTTGGTGGTGAGGGTTTCCCAAAAAACATAGAGTCCAATGGATTAATATGTGTTCAGGAGATGCCAGGCACCTCCCCTTGGAGGTGGGAAGCTTTGCAGTCTCTTATAACGGATTTGTTGCCTCACATGGATCACGTGCAGTCTTCTGGTGGTGGAAAGCCTCAGGAATGAATTAGGGGGGCGCTTTGGGGGTCTTTGAGGTTTATGACCCCTTCTCAGCTGCCTCTCATGTGAATGTTCCCTGTGTACATGGTCTTCCTGTGGAGGGACAAGGGGCTACTCCTTTGGTTTGGTGTGGAGAGATTTCACCATCACACACCCTTCTCTCCCACCACCCCCTGAGCCCAGCTAGGGCTGATTCTTAACACAGATACCTTCTTCTTTCCTGAGCCTTGTTTACTTCTCCTCAGACTTGAGATGATTAGACAATAGTCTTATCTCAAGTCCTCAGTCACAGTCCAGATTCCAGTCATTGGGAGGAGGCAGGTGCTTCGGTGGCCACAGACAGACTGTTGCTTCCTTGCAGTTTGACAGGAAGTCTTTCTATGATTTTGACAATGTTTAAGACATTACTGACATTTCAGTCCACCACAGCCCCTTTTACTTGAAAGCAAGGTAATGAGATTGGAGTATGTTGTAGCACAGGCTTCTTATGGTCCCTGAGACAACTCCTTCCTGCTTATACTAGATTTTCCCAGGGTTAGAGAGCTCCCTGCTATTTGGAAAGTGGAACTGCTGAGACGAATAGATGCCAGGTGTCAACTTCAGAGCTGTAAAGGAACATCTCTATATGCTGGTCTGAGGCCACAGGGTACATTGAGGAGATGGTGAACTGGGCAGTTTGGTACGTAGGGACCAGCCTCAGTCAGAAAATACAGCTCAGATACAAGGAAAAATCAGGGGTGGGTGAAACACACCCCAGTCCTTGTGCTATAGTTGACCGACTTAGGAGGCTGCTTATGCTGTTTGGTAACTGGTGTTGGAAGGGGAGGAGAGTCTCACTTCATATGAGTCATCAGCAGAAGGACAGCTGGGCTGACCCAGTAGTTTGGGAAGTAGTGCACTTAAAATACAGTAAATGTCCAAGCTAACTGAGTGATCTCCACTTTGCTGAATCCATCACAAACCCATGTTCACCAGCAGACTCAGCTCCAGGCAACTGTCCATACCAAAGACCTTACCTTACCATAGGGACCACTGATCTAGGGTACATCTCCAAGCCAGCACTTAACTCTGTGGTTTGATTATGGATGATGATGGAATTTGGACAGTTTGAAGCTAGGAAGCTTCAACGTCCAGCTGAGATGATAGTTAATCATTCTGGCAGTGACCTGATGGAGTGGTGTCCAAGCTGCAAGCAAATGCAATGTGATGACATTGGGCAGTTCTGTGGCAAAATGATCCACCCACAGCCTGGCTTGGTGTGAACTACATTATTGGGTAGGGGAAAGGATGGAAAATAATATATCAACTCTTCAGTATAACTGACAAAAGAAAAATACAGTCTTAATCACTGACCACAAACAGATCACTGCCTACCTCCCCATCCTCAGCAATGCACACAGCAGTAGGTAACTGCTATTACTTTTGTTTGTTGTTTTCCCAACATGCCAGGAAACTGAGGCACAAGGCTGTGTGGTGGCACAGCCGACCTGCCAGGCCTGGAGAAGCATCAGGCAATTCACATCTTTGACAAATTGCATTCTTAGACTGAGCAGAAATGAAGATCTGTACTCCATAGAAGTGAGGATCCCACGCTGGCAAACACCTCCTGCCCGGACTGCTGTTTGTAGCTGGAGAAAGAGTATACAGGCCTGTGACACTGCTGCTTTCTGTGGCCCACAGCCCCAGGCACCGCACAGAGGAGGCTGTTTGGGTTTGTGGCATATGTGCCTAGACAGCGTCTCCCACAGACCGATGCACCCCGCCCGGAGAGCAGTGTGGAAGCTGGCTACTCCCTATCCCAAAACGCAGCCGCAGGGAGCTATGGCGCTTTCCTTGTGTGCTCCTGCCTTGTGCTGCAGCCCAGGGAGAGGGGCATTCTGCAGCCCAGAGGGCTGGGGCACTGCGGCGCTCAAATCCCCCCAAACCTCCGCGGGAATGCCATTTCAGGCGGAGAGTGAGTCACTTCACATCAGACCAAATAACCGCGGTGACCCGAGTACGCGGCTCCTCAGGGGGTTCTGCGTTATGCAATCAGTTCTATCCCACTTCTGGAAATAAAAAGGTGTAACTCTGTCTGCAGCCCAGCCCCGCGGCGTGGAGCCCACCCAGGCTCGGTGTCCTGGGACACAGCAACGGGTGGAGAAAACCTCCGAGGCTCAGCCTTTTGCAGACCAGGTCACTTCTGGGAAACCAGAGCTCCCTCCGTCCCGGGACGGCAGGTTTCTGGGACACGTGGCGGTAAGGCTGAACTCGAGGGGCCCGGGGGGTCTCCCGCAGCCCGGGCTCGCTTTTGCTTCACCGTCCGGTGGCCACCGAGCGGCAGCAGACAGCCGGCAGCGGCGGGGAAGCTCTCGCATCCCTTATCCCGCCCTCCTTATCCCGCCTCTCCGGCGGGCAGCGGAAAAATAGGATGCCCTCCCGCCGCTCTGTCCCAGCGCCCCCGAAGCCCCCGAGGGGGCGACGGCGATTGTAGCGCCACTGCCGCCTTCGTCCTCGCTGAGTACGTGTGTCACAAGACACCCCGGCAGCGTTGTGAACCCGAACGAGATATGAAGTGATATCGGCCATAACAGCGCATAAATCCAGGAATTTCTACTTACTCAGTTTTGCACCCAAAATAAAAGCTTGAAAACACAGCTTCACACACACACACCCTCCCCACGCAACATTTCTTTTGCCTCTCTGCTTTTCCCCTGCTTGATTTCCTTTCTTTAGGTTCACAGCACACACACCTGGGCTTTGGACATGATTTCCTGCTGCTGGCTGCAAATCCCAGATACAACCCCTATAAACTGGAATTTGCACTGGCACCAATATAACTGGCTGCAAGCTGGTCTAGCTTAATCGGTGCAAAATGCCCATATTTGCTTGTTTGCACAGAGGAGGGAATACCATCCTACTTTGTAGGATGACATGCCAGACTGTAACTGTCTTTTTGCAAAGGAAAGACTTAATGTGACACTAGAAATCTTGCAGAGGTGTTGTCTCAGCTGTTCGGTTCTCGTTGGTAGCTGAGAGTCACTACTCTTGTGTTTCTTTCAGCATTACACAGTTACCAGCTCCTGGCTTTGCTGCAGGCCATTCAGATTTTTTGCTGTCTGTGCTGCAGGTAAGTGACTCATGCACTGGAGTTTTCACTAGACAGATACCTGTACAATAAAGGCCACAACGGAGAAATTTCCCGTGCAAATAAGCCCTTCAGCTAAAACGGGTTCTGAAGAAGTAGGGTGTAAACCCTGAGGGTATGTGGTCTGAGTTCCTGGAGGGCTCATTAGCCTGGGAATCAAGCAGGCTATAGGAAGTGAGGCTGAACTTCCAGTGCCTTAGGACGATGTTGCTGCTAACAGTTCCCAGCAGGACTGGAGTATATGCCAGAATCCAGGCTGGCAAAGATTAAAGGCTTCAGTTGCACTAGGAGAAGAATCTCCTTTCCCTCCTCCACCTTTCATGCTCTTCTGGTCTGTCTCCCCTGCTCATGGACAGAATGAACCTTGTAACATGGACTATCCAGCATTTTCTTCCCCTGGCACTGACAGGGTGGAAGCATGGCTGTCTTTGGCCCATCACTCATCTCTCCTCAGGATTTTCTGCTTATTCTTGTTCTCTCTCTTATTTGCTTTCATTCCTCTCCTGCATTTTTCCTGTTCATTTTCTTCTCCAGATGGCCTGCCATTTTAAATTCTTATCTCCCTGTCTCCTTGTTATGTTTCCATGACTCTGTGATGTGCAGCAATCTGTGGCCAGTAACCAAAGCAAGCTTCATTTGAAGATAAACATAACCCCTGATAGAGATGAATTTGAAGCACTGGTTGCTTGCAGCTGCAACTGTAGTTGCCATCAGATATAAGGATGCAGGCACCATTTTTATCATTTTTTTTTTTTCATGGAGAAGGAGAATACTCCTGTAGTTTTATGGTCATCCTTCATTATTGGCCATTTATACCATGGGGATAGTTAGGCACTCTCAGCATGCGTGGTACTGGCACCACTAAAGACATCAGTGCTGAGAACTTTACACTAGCCGTGCCACTGTGACCACTTCTCCGGCATGGTGGCAATCTCTCCAATCAAACCAGGGAACAGTATCAACCTGGCAGCTTCATCTGTTTTCCAACTCTAAATCACAGTCAGGTTGCATCAGGCTTCTTTGCGTGCTTGGAGGAGCCAAATTAACAATAGTTTTTGGATCTCCAACTTCCAGCTGTTTCAATGCTTGCACGCATGTCGATGCTCTTTTTTTTTTGTGGAAATACATGTTTTTTGAGAAAAAAGCCTCACAGGTACTCCTTTCCTGCCTAATGGTGATAAAGGGTGATACAAAAAGATTGTAGTTTTAGTTTACTAGAGCTAATTTTAGGTAGAATACTGTTCAAATAGGGTCTTGCTTGATTATGCTAACTTACAGACAGGATATGGTTAACTTTATAATGAGGATTCTAACAGGAACAAGAAAACTCTGAAGTCTTGATAAGGAGCTTTGAGGTTTAAGAAAGGGGACCTTGAAGACTGATAAACAGGAGCTCCTAGAGATGATACTGGTTTTGGGATAATTGGACAGTGCTGGCTCAGCAGTTCTTAGCAAAGGTGAAAAGTTTAGAGCCGAGGAAGACTTCCTACTTCATCCAAAGACCCCAAACGAAGACCCCAAGGGTGCAATTCTGAGGCGGAGTTATGAGTGTGGTGTATGTTAATGAGCTCCCCTCCCCTTTTCTGGAATTTTCTGAGACAGCTAATGCATATGTAACACAATTAATGCATATGTAACACTGCTAATGCATATGTAATATTAGATCACATAAAAAGAGCTGGACAAAAGCAATGGGTGGGCATGAAAGGCTGGATTATCCCGCATGCGCCCCAGCGCTGTAAATAAACATACCTGCTTCAATACTCTTTGTGAGTTTTGGGGTTTGTTTTCGCAAATCAATGCTAAGGATGACAGGACCCCAGGAAGGTTCTGTGGCTGTAGCACAGTGAGATTTAGGAATTCATAGCTATTCACTGTTGAGGGCAGAAGAACTTTTCCACATTATAATGTTGAATATCCATACTATTTTCAGTGTGCCATGGACACTAACCAGCTCAGCAGTCTCTTTAGCTGTGACAATGCTCACACCTTGTTTAAAACTCAGAGACTCACCTTGGGGAACCATCTTGCCCCAGTAGCAGTAATGGACAGTAGGACTGGGGGACGGCAGGAGAAAGAAAGGTATGAGCTGTACTTGCTACAGCATCAGTGTCCAACGCTATGTTTAAGAAAAGCCTCAACCTTCTGAGGAAGCTGTCAAAATGTAAATCCCAGCAGTGTGTGGTTAGCCCTAGTTTTTGTTCTCAAATTAAGACCATCTGTTTCTGGAGCCCTTTGAGTTGTTTTCTACCTTGGAGGCACAGGAGTGCATGTAGGAATGGCAGTTGAGCTGGCCAGGATTGTTTGGCTTTAATAGGGAAAGTTTGTTTGGACAGAACCAAAAGGTTTCTGTGGAAAGAAGGAGATTAGCTGGGTAGCCACTTCTGGATCAGATTCAGGTCCATACCTCTTTTTAAATCTGGCTCTGTGGCACCCCAGCTGCATGCCACAGGCTATCAGCTGTTTCATAAGACAACACAGGATGTGGGGTAGAAGCCAGTGAGAGTGGGAGGGAAGGGAAGCAAGGACCCTGTTTGGTCTGTGAGTCAGAATAAAAGCATATCATTAGAGTGATGCTTTTCAGGAAACAGATCTTCTGATTTATGGCCAGCTGTCTTCATGCTTGGCTGAAGTCAGTCAGGTATTTCTGGGAAATGGAATTTCCCAGGTTTGCGATACCTGATTTTTTCATATCACATTTTGGTTTGCTTGCATGCCCAGTTATTTTTTGCAAAAATCCATCTGTTCCTTTGCAGAGCTGCTCTCCAAACTATTTTACTTCCTTCTGCAGAACTGACTGGATTAGGATTAAACATTAAAAAAATCTGTGGATGACACCATTCATCTTGTCCATCCCAATAACAGAACTGCAAGAGTGGTAACTGGCAGCAGAACAGCAGTAACAAATAGTCAGGGATAGTCCTGCTGCAGTCCTATGAACAATTTGTGCTGTAGTTAGTGCAGGTATCCTGCTTGAAAACGTTTGCAAGGATATAATGCAAGCCCAATAAAGCAACCTGGACTGTTGTTTGGGGATTTGGGCTTGAGCCTATTTCACAGCTCACTCTTACTCCTTCTTCCTCCTTCCGTTGCTACAAAATCCCAGTATAAACACAGTCTGTTGCTTGAAGTCAAGATAAAGCTGTCCTGGTTCATGTTGTGTCTGAAGACTGGGACAAACTGGGGCCCGAGAGAAGAAAATTAAGTTTTTCTCATTCCTTGTGTTACAGTAGATTTCACTTGAATTGGGATTTTTTTCCCCTTTCCATGCGCTTTTGCCAAAACCTTTTGTCCTACCATCCCCTGCACAGCCACCATGCCCTTAAAGAATCTCTTTATCCCCATCTCTCCTTTTACTCATCTACTACCCACTGCTGCAGCTTGGATTTTCCTTCTGGAGGTGCGCAGATTCAAGGGAGGAGGTGGACACAGAGTTCTTGGGGATAGAGATTCATAAATTCCACTGCCTACATACATTGCTTCTGTGATTCTTATGTATCTGCATCTGAAAAGAAACCTGAACTCATTAGCGTTTCACCGCAGGGCAGGCAAGGGTTTCCCTAGAGCTATTGGTGCTGCTGCAGCAAAGGGCTGTCTGTGGGCTGGAACAAGATGGGACATTTTCAGGCTGGGGACAGGAGCAGGGATGGCCTCAGCACTGGCTGTGCCAAATGTGGGCTATCCCAAAGGCAATAGCAGGGGCCAGTCCTGCCCAAGCCTTCCCAGCTCTGCTGGCTCTTTCCTCATACTGCTGTGCCAAGTGTGTGTAGGCAGCTGCCTGCTGCCTCTGGGGTGTCATGAAATCTGGGTAGTGCTGAGGGGTGGACTGGCTTCTGTTACCACAAATGTCTCCAAAAAATTCCTCTAGGAATGGGAGGGCCTTGCAAATGGACAACTAGAGCTGCACGGAGATGTGCTGAACCCCAGCCTGGCTTTCTTTGCCTCTGTCTGACTCATGTTCTCTCCTTATGGGAAGAGTTTCCTTGAGGTGGAGTAACCAAAGGGCAGTATCACTATTCAGGGCAGTCTCTTGGCAGGGAGAAGTGTCCAGATAGCAAATGGATGATGCAGAAAAGACAGACCTCCTTTAAAGAGTGAGGGAAAATCCTTTATGTTATTGCACTGCTCAGGCAGACTTTCCCCATCTTTCTTTCTTCAAATGCCAGCTTTCAAAGCAGAAGTTATTTCACTTTCTTCTCCCATTATCAAAACTCTTTGAAAATCCTTGGGAAAGCATATGCTTAATAAAACAAGGAAACAAGTTTAATAACAGGGATAAATAATTTTTCTGGGGTATTTATTTACCTCTTGTTTTTTGAGCTCTGAACTGTCTTTCCTGTTCTTTGTCCCACGGGCCTGGATAAATATATAATGTCAGATGAGTGGCTGTGACGCAAGTCTGAGGCTAGAGGGGCTGAGATACAAGAAAAGACTTCAGAATCTGACAGCAAAGGTCAGCAACATCCAAGAGGCTACAGAGAGATGTGCTGGGGAGTGCTGTAATTTTTTGATATGCTGATTTTGGTGACAATTGCCTGCTATAAAACTTCTGGCTTGTACAGATTCTCCTGTACTATCAACCCTGTGAGGTGATAAAGCCTCCTTAGCAAAATCCATAATAGATGCGGGATCAGAAAGGCCCAGCTGTTGGGGGACCAACATCTAATATGTGTAAAGGCAATATTCCCTGATACACTTCAAGCTTTTAAAAGTGGAAAATAAATCACAAAAATGCAGTTATGTTTTGGTGTCTATTTCATTGAGTAATAAAGAGCATCATAATGAATGAGATAAAATGAACTAAGGCATTATGACTCATATGTCCCATGACTGAGCTGTCAGAACAAGATGTTTTGTATTTCTTGGTTGAGTTACCTACATGCTGATGATCTCATATCATGTTTTTCATTCTCATATCCAAGCTTTCACTGAAATAACAATTATGGCCAGAGTGCTTAAGAGGCAAAATGTCTGTGGCCACATTGACCAAAGTCATTGGTTTTCTTCTTTTTTTTCATCTAGTTATCTAACCTGCTTTAATTATAACCCCACTGGACCCCTGTAATTAATAAGGCTTATTAATTACCCAGGAGACTCCTGACCACTAACGCCAGGCAGCGCTGTTGGTCACTGGTAGGTGCTGCACTTTTGTTCTAGCTGAAGTGTGGGCCCACAGCCACATTCTGACAGGGCTCTGCCAACTCCTCCCAGCTGTGATTTTGTGCCAGCATATTTTTGTGCCATGCCCTGCACATGGGAAGCTGGTGCTCCGGGTGGTACTGAGCATGGCTCATTCTGTGCATTGCAAGGGTGCACTCCTGTTGCAGAGAGCAAATGTTTGGGCAGCTTCCCAAGAATGGACTGACTGCTTCTGAGAGCAAAAACCATCCCATGACATGACCTTAAGTAGAGCTATCCCACTCTGTGGTAGGAGGGCTAAAATGTTAACTCAGCAGTTCAGCAGGACATTTTCATCTAGTGATAGGACACTGCAGCAGCAGGAGGAGGTAGTTCAAGCCCTGGGTATTTGGAAACTGAAAGCTCTCAGCATCCAGTCTTTTGTTGCCAGCTCACTCAGAGAAACAGACCTCGTGGTTTGACAAGAGGATGTGAAGCTGTCACAGCACAGCAAAAGCATCCCTCTCCCCAAATACAGGAAGTCCAGATCAGCATGCCATGCTGCTGTTGAGGTACACAGGAGATGATGAAGTCTGGAAGACTGAAAGAAAACTTGACCTAGGAGATGGTATGATCTTGCATCTCAGGCTGTGTTAGTTTTATACCCCTGTGTCATTCACTAACGTTGGTTGCATGATGGAGGGTATTTGAGTGAGAATCACAGCTAAATTTACTAATCCTAAGAAATTATAGCTGTTGCATGTTATTTTACATAAGTCCATTCTTCTATTAGTTTTTATACTACTTCTCTCTTACGTAAATCCATTCTTAAATATAACCTTTACAGTAATTGGTTCTGTAGGCTATATATCTTTATTCCAAAAACAATAATTGGTAAATTCTACTTAGCTTTACTGATTGGAATCCTTGACACACAGATCAAGATGGGAAGGGCTGAGAAGATTTCCAAGCAGCATATATGGTCCAGTAACTTAACATACATGGTCCAGTAACTTCTTGGCAAAGTATCCATGTGTAGTATCCACACTTCAAACACAACACTCCTTAACAATTCTGTACATTGTGCTTCACAACTTTCTACCTTCAATTGAATGAACTATTTCTTTTATATGATCAAATCTCAATTATTTTATCACAACTACTTCTTCTATGTAATTAAATCCTAATTATTTATCAGTCTATTTGCAACACACAGAAGAATAAATCTCGTTTTTCTGCCAAGGAAGCATTATCATCGCTTTGAAACTTAGAAGCAGGCTTCAAAGAAATTGTTCAATTACTATGTTTTTTAACCTAAAACATGTATCAGCCCTCGCTGCCCACTTAAGGAGTTAGGAAAGTGGAAAGACCACTGCAAACGGCAGGCATGTACGGACATGTCACTACGAGGTGGCACTGCGGTCAAAACAAAGTTTTCGTGTTTCCTGTTTCCTGAGCCGCGGGATTTACTCCAGCATCGGTCGCTCGCGGAGCCCCGTCCGCCGGAACGGAGAGGAGGACAGCGCCAGGAGGGTCCACCGGGAGAGGAGAAGCCATGCACAGGAAAAAGATGAGAGGGTAAAAGAAACTGATGACCTAAAATAAACCAACACCCCAGTTTCAGCTCGGTGTTTTGTCGCTTCAGCCCAAGGGGAACCCCTTGCTTTGCTGCCCCAGGGGGGTGCTTTCTGTCAGTGCAGAGCCTCTGCCTTGCCTGGGGGAAAGGGGAGGGCGATACCCCGTCCCAAGTGGAACTGCAGTGGCCGAGGGGCTGCACCGAAGTTCTTGAGGCTGTTGAGGGAGTTCCCACCGGCATAAAAGCTGCCACGGGAGCCATAAACCATCGAGAAACAAAAGGCACTGTGACCAAAGCAGAGCGAAGATGGGGGTGCGCTGGGCAAGGGCTAAGGCTGGCTCACCCCAATGCCGGGCAGCAGGGGAACCCAAAAATGCCTCTTCTCCCCGCTCGACAGTTTCGAGGTCTTGAAGCAGCCGTTGTGACACAAAATGAAGTGTCAGAACAGGCATTTTCTGTTCAACCGGGGGGGGTGGTGGTGGTGGGAAAGGTTGTAATGCAAAGTTCAGCAAAGAAATGCCTCGGCTGTGCAAAGCATTAGGAAGGGAGGAAAAATGAAGACTGAAGAGGTTTTGACACATCTATGGTGTGCATTTTTAGACATTATCATTATTACTATTATTATCTTGCAGTGAGCAGAATTATAAATAGTTTCTAATAAAAAGTGGTAGAGGAAGTAAGGAAAATTATTAAATGTCTATAATGATGCAATTTATTACGCAAAGTTTTAATGAGAGATACTAGGGTTTTTTTGCAAAATTTTAAAATAATCTCATTGCATTCCTGTTCAAGTTATGGATGATGGAAAATACAATAGAAAATGTATAAATAACACATTTTAAAATATATTGGTAACCAGTCAATTTAATTTTCAAGTTTTAATGCACATTTACACAGCAGCTGCGTATTAATGAAAAATAAAGTAAAGCCTAGGAGACAGTTATGTTGGCTGTCTTCCCTCTGCCATCTTCTCCCCTAACTCCTCTAAATGTTTTGGGGTACAATCCACCTTTTGAATTCTCAGTCACTCTTTACAGTTGGTGTACTTTTCTCCAGCTCTTGAATTCTGAAAAGGTTCATGAGACTGATGAACCAAATTCAGAAAGAAAACTAAAACTGTTTTCTTTTTTATTTGTTTTATTATTTGCTAACTCTTAATTTTGTGTCATATCTGTATCAAGGAACCAGCTGTTAAGTGCTTGATTTTTTTTGAGTTAGGCTCTGAGTGTATATGTGTACCATATATAAAAATTCTGAACAGAAAGGACTGCTTGTGAAAACTATAAAAAGAAAAAAAATTGAAGTGATTGCACAGCTTTTGGCAATTTTTCTGTAAACTCACAATTTATTTTAAGTATCCTCTCTTCTTGTTTGGGGAAAAAAAAGAATAGGTGAAAGGATTATGTGATTCTGTTTATATTCTGTAGTGTGTGAATGTTTTATGATGGTTTTAAAATTTGTTGTCTGTTAAAGCTGTTTAAATTTACATTAATATTTCATTTAAACAATAGCAAGTTACATCTTGCTATATAGCAAATATTTTTAAGTATGAAGACTTTTGCTTATATTGCATTAAGTTGATTACACCATAAATTTCTTTTGGTCAAATACATCTCTGAGGTGGCTGTATCTTGAAGATTAGTGTATTGCAAGATTGTTCTAAAGAAATGACTTTATATCCCTGAAAATATGCGCAGGACATCCACTTATCCAAAGTGCAATATTTTGTGGTCAAAACACAGGCAAGAAGGTGCTTAAGACCACTTTAAGTAAGACTTGGAAGATTTAACTTGTTTGTGTGTTATAATCAGATGGCAACATCTACAGATACCTTTGAACAAATCAGATCTGTGTAATCTATTGTAACATCGCTTTCTAAAACCTTAGAGATACCTTCTGTAATAATTAGATTAACTGATTGGTCTTGAGTATTTGGAATTCAGTGTATTTTCTTTGGTTAACCAGTTATACATATTATATATTTATTGTGAACATATGATATAATTATTTTATGTATATATGTTCCCTAAAAGTCAAGTTTTAAGGAAGTTTAAGCTAGTAGACATTAATTTCCAAATAACATAAAATAAATAGAAAAAAGGCATCTCTTTTAACACCTCAAATGACAAAGCATAAAAATTGAGCCTGTGCTTCACTTTTGTCTCTCTTTGTTGTTTTTTTAATGACATACTAGAGAAATTATGTGTAATAAAAAAGTTATTCCTGTACCAGAATTAAACATTTGTTGACATTTACATTTGTAACATTTACATAAATTTGATAGAAAGTCTGATAAAGAAATCTGCATGTGTGATGTCTGTGGTTTATGTAAACGGAGTTTACACGCAGAAATAGACAGAGAGATACACTCTGTGGTTTATAAAATGGTTTGTGTACATATGTATTTTAGCATGTAGGAGGCTGGGATGAGAGAGGAGACAGGGCAAGAAGACAGAGACTTTTGACTGACTCAGATAAATGATGTGATTTTTAAGTAAGTGATGAGTCTTGCAGCTAGAGAATATGTGACAGTTACTTGATCTGCAAGATTTAATTTGTCGTTTGTTCAGACTGGGTTTTTTTGATGGTGGTTTTTTGTTTGTTTATTTGGTTTAGTTTTCTTCTTTTATTTTTTTTTAAATTTTATTAGTGGATGCTAATCTATAGAACAATCTGTAGGCTTATTGCTTTTCTGTTAAGAGTTTGTTCAGTTGTCTACTAGATTTCGTCTGGATTACTCTAATGTGAAAAAAACATATATCTGAAGTGCATTCTCATATAAATCTCTATACAAAGCAATTGCACGAAGGCTACAAAGTGCCTCTGGAGACTTCATATCTTGTTTATGAATTATGGATAATTACTGAATATAAAGGATACGTTCATGACCAACACTGGAAGTCTTTGTATAGGTACTTAACTGACAATATTTAGAGGTCCCTTCTGAACTGAAAAGGTTTGGATCTAAGAGATGAGCTGTCTGTCAAAAAATATAATTCTTGGGAGCTGCATCTTTTTGTATAGAGCACTTTTTTTTTTTCTCTCATGTAGGATTGTGCTGACTGTCCTAATCTTTATGAAAATACAATCAGCAAGAGAATCCAATAAGGAGAAATATTCAGCTTCATAGTTTATCGGTGGTTTGGTTGGTTTTTTTCTTTTTTTTTTTAGTTTTGACAAAATTTGCAATGGCTGCCTACACTGAAAAGGGCTAGATAGAAGCCCTGTAAAAATGTCTGACACATAAAAAAAAAATGTAGAAAGCTTTCACAAATACTCACACGAATGAGGAAGAGGACAGCCATAGGGAGGATTAGTGGCTCAGGGTTTGGCTCCTTCATGCTGCCGTGGTGCCTACCTCCCCATTTTTCTGCGCTGCTCTCTCATGTTTTGCCCTTCTCAGTTCTCCTCTCATTTCCTGCACCCTCCCCCTTTTTTGTGTACTGGAGTACTAATGAAAACGAAGTTGTAACCAGTGATTTCTTGAAGTTTCTCTTCTGTTTCAGCATGTATATATCTAAGAAGGCACTAAAAACCCAGTTTGATCCCTGTAAGTTTCCACGGGAGACATACCTACTATGCAAACTGCGATGGGGTGAGAGCAAAAAGTCTTGGATACACTGGGTCAGAAATTATAGCGACGATTATCATGCCGAAGTCTATTTCCTGGAGAAAATCTTTAGAATGAGACCATCCAGTAATTATGTCAACTGTTCCATCACCTGGTACCTGTCCTGGAGCCCCTGTGTGTACTGCTGCTATGAAATACTGGATTTCTTAAAGAGGCACCGGAACGTGAACATAGACATTCGTGTAGCACGGCTTTACTTCATAGACTCTGAAAGAAACCGCAGCGGCCTGAAGAGACTTGCGAGGTCGGCGCAAGTAAACATTGATGTTATGAACGAGCAAGGCAAGTTTTCCCATGCTTTGTGGGTTTGGGAAGGGGTGAACTGGTGAACTTTGTGCATGGGTGAATCTGTTATGGGCTTACTTCTGTGCCCAGTGTCCTCCATGGCTTCTCTGAGGGCACATCAATCACTGTTCTGTGACTGAATGTTGCATCCAAAAACAGATATTAAAATATTGCAGGAAAAGAGGGACAGGATTCTTAGGAACCAGACCTGTATGAAAATTCTCCCTTGTTTAGAGATAGCATATTTGTGTCACTCCTGAGGGAATGGGAGATAAGGTCCTTCTCTCTTGTCCTAGGGGACTAAATCCATATGCTGGGATAAGGCTGGCTGAAGGGCTCCTCTGCAGTTAAGAGAGGGGAAAAAATTGCCTGGAGAGAATGGCATTGGTTCCCCGTATGGAGTGGACAGCATCCATCAGCTGACCTGTCCATGGCCAAGCTGTCTATGTGACATGGACATAAGAAAGAGGTTAAAAAGTCTTGTTCCATGAACTTCTCTGGTATCTGAATAAACTCAGGTTAATCATCTTGCTTCTGTTTCTCCAGACTATGAAGACTGTTGGAGAATCTTTATCCAAGGAGATGGTGATGATGATGATTTCTGGACTGAGAACTTTGAGTCAGCCCTAACTAAGAATCGTTTGAAACTGAGGAACACCTTAAGGGTTAGTAGACTCTGAGGGTTAGAGGGAACCACATGAATGCTGATTTGCAGTCTGGGGTAACTGAGCTGTAAAGAGAAGGAAAGAAGCTATTCACATGTAGTTGGAGTTTAAAGAGTGCTGCAGCAGGCTTTTTGGAAAAAGTAATATAGTAAAATAATGGGAACTATCCTGTCCCATTGTTTTTTGTTTTCCATCATATTATGAAGTAAAGGCTAAGAGGGCAGTTTTTCTACTTCAGACTCTAGAGTGGAAAATCCCTTGATTTTTACCTGGAACTCCACTTTTATCCCAGAAACCCTTTACCAGATTCCTTTCTAACCCAGATATGAGCATGGGTTTCAGCTCACCAAATGGTACTACTCAACCCCTTTCTGTCTAAATCTGCAGTGGTCTGACAGCCTCCCAGTCACTGGGCCCCTCTATAATACTTCATTGAAGTCATTTCCAGATTCAATTCAGCGAATTCCATGACTGGTTGGAAGGGTACAGTTTCTGTGAGATGAGAAAAGCTGTTCAAAAGAGAATGTCTGTCCCCTGGGAAAATTCAACCTTTGGTTTTGTTTTGTGCCAGACCTCCTGAAAGGCAGGAGACAGACGAGAGAGTGTGTTCAGTAACAGTGCTGAAAGTTTGTGCCCCTGGAGACAAGAGACTGTGCTTGAATGAATAGGTCCACATCCTTGGCCTGAAAGGACATAGGAGAGAAATATAGTGTACAAAACAATCTAGCAAAACTAATATAGGTGCTGCAACGTTTTGATTTCAGTGTATTAGAGTTTTCTGACAAATGCTATTTTTAGTGAAACAGAGTGAGAGAAATCTATGGCTAAGTGGATCATTGATTATGTCTGTTACAAATCACAGCAGGTCCGAAGTGCTATTAGAGGATCTAAATGTCATACTTCTATTTTCATTTCAGGATCTTTATTTCTAGAATCAAAGAATCACAGAATATCTCAAGTTAAAGTGACCCAAAAGGATCATCAAGTCCAACACCCTGCTCCTTGCAGGACTACCTAAAACTACACAATATGACTAATAGCATCATTCAGGTGCTTGCTGAACTCTGACAGGCCTGATGTTGTGACCACTTCTCTGGGGATCCTATTTCTGTGACTGACCACCTTCTCACTGAAGAACTTTTTTCTAATGTCCAAGTTGAACATCCACTAATGCAGCTTCATTCCATTCAGTCCTGTCCTATCACTGGTCACCAGAAAGTCAGCTTCAGGATTACTTCAACTTCAGAATTATCCTGTCCAAACTGGAGAATCCAAGACTTGCTCTCGTTATATTTTGTACAGTTAGTGACTGCACAGCTCTGCAGTCTATCCAGATCTCTCTGCAGGGCCAGATCTCTCTACCCTCAAGGCAGTCCACAGTTCCATCTAGTTTAATGTCATTGACATAAGTACTTAATTTTGATTCCTATATTTGATTCCTGCATGCAGATAATTTATAAAAACATTGAAGATCACTGGCTGTAAAACTGAGCCCTGAGAAACCTCAGAGGTGACTGGTCACCAGCCTGATGTAACCCCATTTACTGTAGCTTTTTGAGCTATCAGCCAGTTGCTCACCCAATGCCCTATGGACTTTGTGCTGGACATTTTTTCCTGAAGGATACTGTGAGAGTAGTATAAAATCTTTGCTAAAATCCAAACCTACCACATCTAATCGCTTCTCTTTGTCAACTAGGTGGGTGACCTTATCATGAAATGCAATGAAGTTGGTTAAACAGGACTTTCTCTTTGTGAACCTGCGCTGACTATGAATGATGACTGCAGTCTTGTGAAAGACTGAAAACCTGAAAGAGTTAATGTCTCAAACATCTGGCAGAAGAGAAAAGGAATGTTACCATGCAAACGAGACAAGGTGCAGTTAGAAAAGGTTGAGGAGGCAGGATAGCACTTTTCTGGGTCCAGCTTCCTTATCTTGGTCAACTACCTCTGAAAACTAAATGTGAGACAACATTGCACTTGTGTCTCAGATGGGGGAGGGTAATTGAAACCACGATACCCCCAACTCCCTTCTGGAAAGTTTGAGAATAACAAAATGTACTTGTGTAAGTACTAGGCTATAAATCGCACAAGAGAGGGGCAGGGTGTGCACCCACCATCCATGCACCTGCCATCCGGAGGAACCGGACCAGAGACAACACTGGAACCTTGTGTGGTGATCCAGATTTTTTTTTCTCTACCTCTATGTTCCTATCTTCTCCCTTTCTTCCTCTCCTTAAAAGTTTAATTCACTGTGGTTGCAGGCTGTTCAAACATCACTACCATGTGTTGTTCAGAAAGGTTTCATCCACAGGCTGTTCAGAAATGTTTAAATTGTTGTTGCTACAAGTTGCCTAACCTATCATAAAGTTTAAATCACTGTTGCCTATATAAATAAAACTTTACAATTGATCGTTTAGCATTGTTTTGCCTTTATTTAGCCCAAGGGAATCTGGAACTTTGGCTACCTCAGAGTAGGCAGTCCAGAACCGCCCTTTCGGAACCCAGCAGTTGTCTCTCAGAATAACCCCTCAGTCATGGTCTTCCAGCACAAAGCTCCTGAGGTCCCAGGGCCCATAACTGATATTAAAGACAGAGGCAAAGAAGGTATTAAACATCTCTGCTTTGTTCCTATATGATGTGACCTCTGTCATCAAGTAGCAGACCAACATTATCTCTGATCCTCTACTAAGAGATTTCACACACAGCACATGGCCAGCTGCCTTACTGCTTCTGTGTAGAATGTTGTAATGTAAAATGTTCTTAACGTTCCCCAGTTTCTGAAGACCACCAACAACCTGGACAGGCAGCTTGTTGCTGAAAGATTGGAATGTATTAGACAGTGTTAAACATCCCTAGTGAGAAACTTCTGGATGTAGAAATGGAGGCAGGTAGCAGCCAGAATGGGGAACAGTGTCCCAGGCCCCATACTCTGCTAACCTTGTTATTCCTCTGATGTGGCCTAGTGGTGCACAGGATGATGGGAGAAGGGTACTTAAAGAGGATTGCTAAATTAGCACCTGAACAGTTGATTAATTCACTTGAACTTACTTCAGCTGAGGCGTTTTGATGAAAAGAGGTTATTTCCTTCAGTCTTGTAAAATGAATCTTTGGCAAGAGAAAGTGAGGATGCCAAAAGGAACATCTCTGGAGACTTGCTGTCTTCTTGGCTAGCCTTGTCTCCTAACTCATGGTGCAAGAGGAACAGAACAAACCTGAAACCATGGAAAATGCTCCATTGGGGCAGAAAGCATAGTCCAGACACTGTATCTAGCAGTGTAAGAAAGAGACATTTTTCAGAGAGAGCAGACAATTCTGGCCACTATCTGTAATTATGATCCTGTCACACTACCTCAATACTCACAATGACTGTGTTTGGGAACTCTGCATCTTACCTTTAGTGTCTGTATATGGACTTTTTACCATGAGTTTCTCAGATCTACTTTAATCCTGTCCTACCATCGGCATCCACAATTTACTGGGGCAGAAGATTCCAGAAGTTCATAGTTTGCCATGTAAATAAGCACTTGCCTCTGTTTTAAACTGATCAACTTACTGTGATAAGTGTCAGTTCCTTAGTCTGCATTTGGAAGACTGTTCTAACCTAGAGAATTTCCCACTGACTCAGTGGGAGCTATAACATGTAACTGACAGCAGCACTTGGTTTTAAAAGAGCAACTTAAAAAATCCACAGATGCTCCATTTGACAGAAGCAAATCCTCCATCCACCAAAAGGTGTGACTGTGAGATGGTAGTTACCATGCATCCGTGGTCATTGCATTTCAGCATCTCCACTCAGCTAGTGAAAAGGAGTAAGAAGGTACTTTTATCTGCTGGTCCATCCTGGAACTGGACTGCTAGATGTATTCACTGGAAATCTCTTGAAAAACAAGTCACGTTAAGCTGCACGAAGAACTGTAGGAATGCAGCTGTATTCCTTGCAGTAGTCAAGCTTGGTTCTTTACTGCTGTGTACAGTTGTTTGTTCCTCTGTCATGTGCAGAGGTACAAGCCCTGCTGTCAGTACTATGCTTGGGAATAGAACCTTTCTCCATGCCCTGTTTTTGATCCTAGATTATTTTTGCAAGACTAGGATAAATATTCATTGACTTACACCCATTTTAGTCATTGAACTCTAAGGTGTCTTTGGGCCTGATTCTTTTCTCATTTTTACTGCTGATCTTTTAACATAGTCAATAAAATTAGCCAGGGTTTGGGACCAGTCTAACCTAAAGAGAATCTGGCTTATGAAAACTGATGATAACCTGTAACTCATGAAATGGCAGCACTCCTCAAATAATAATGTCCACTTTGGTAGATGTGTTCTCTTGTTTTGGTATGGGTCTTAACATCTTATATGTTCAGGAGCTGATGCTCTCAAGGTGGCTTAAAGAGTCAGAGAAAACCACTCACACAGGCTGTTATGGGAGGAAGAGACACACAGACAGTGTGAAACTGCTAAGCTCAATTTATGAAGTGGACCAAGTGACCCCCATAATCTCTAATGCTGAAGGTGTTTGTAACTAGTTGTTGGCACAGGCTGCCAATCAAACAATATCGCAGCAGCTTTGGGGGTGCTTCTGTAGCTTGTTGATCCATTGTCTGTGCCAAAGCTCATTATATTTAGTTCTTGTTTACACTGTCCTGTTGGCCCCGACTTACCACACTCAGCCCCTGTTTTAACTGTAACCAGCTCTTGGCCAAAGCAAAGTTGTGACATTCCTATGTCATGAGCAAGCAAGAACTCTGAATTGTTTTAACAGTAAAAAACAAAGACAGTTATTATGGTCTGTACCTCTCAGGGCCCTGAGGATTTAAAAAAAAAAAAAAAATTGGTTATCTTGACCACCCTCACTTGGGACTTCTGCTGACACACTGCCCCCAGATGGCACAGGAATGACATTTAAGCTCAGGTCTGCACCATCAGTCCCTACTTGAGCTGTGGCGTAGATGTGTTTGTCTCCATCTCTCACACATGCATATATCCATGCTCATGGCAAGCCATGGATCCTGTTGATCTGTTTCCTGACCCATGGGGTTTTCTGGGTTAACCTGTCTCATCTCTGTGGATCAGCCTGGTGATCACTGTCTGTAGGTGACCTTGGTTGCCATCACAGGACCTGATCCTGACCTAAGGATTGACTCCACAGGTTGACATAGGACCTGCCTTGTCAGCGTGAAAATCTAGGCACTTGGTTGATGCTAACTGCTAGCCCCATGAACATACCATTAGACGCCATGGGAGATCCCTGCAGTCAGTTGACCCAGTTTTGTTACCTCTCAGCATCTCGCCCACCCCAAGCTTATTCACCTAGGGACACAGTTAGAAACAAATGCTAAGTGTTGTAGCTAAAAAACTGCTGTGTTATCAACACTGTTTTGGTCACTGGGCTAAACCCCAGCACTATATGGTCTGCTATGAAGAAAATTAACTCCATCCTTGATGGTGCCCATTGGTTGTAATACCTGATTCTGGTGGATGTTTTCTGATTTTGATGGAGGTTTTACCTCCCATGGGAGCTACAGCTTACAGGTGAATTTTGGGGAGAGTTTCGCCATATAGGGTTGTCATTAAGCAATCTGTGAGTTCTTGGCAAAGAAAAGCTCAGCACTGAATGTTTCTGGAGCTGCTCTGAACACTCCCTCGTATGATAGAGAAGGAATGGATGAATCGATGCTTTCTCTCAAGTGAAGTCCACCTGGTTGCTGTCCCCCTCACTATTTTAAACTCTGCTGGTTGTGTGATGACAGTATGACAGACTCAGGCTGTCAAGGGGACTATGGCCATCGATGCCCCCCAGGTTTGGAGTACTTGTTGTTCTGCTTAGTGCTTTGACAAAGCATGTGCATTGAAACAAAGACACAGAAATGAGGCAAAATCAGAAAGATAAATATACAGAACTTCTGTGATACAAAGTAGTGTGAGAAGACTGTAGAAGGACTGCTTAGAGTAGAAAAATATATTCCAAATACCTTCACTTGCAGCTTTTATTTTTTTCCCACTGATTCCTCATGAGATATCTTTGGTCCACTTCTCTGATTTCTGCAGCCTCACCAGTTAATGTGAAATAATTATATTACAAGGATATTGGGAGGTTTTATTTAGCTAAGAAAAATTAATACTGAAGTAAGCACACAGGTAAGTGCTTCCTATTAGCTGCCTGTTTTCCACTTTGCCTGGGTCAGGGCTCTGCCTCCACACCCTTGTGGCTGGCTGTCATTCCACTTCGTTGAGCAGAGTCAGACTCATAAAGCTCAACCAGCAGCAGCACGGTGTCATCAGTTATCTTAATCTCTTCAGCTTCCGTTTCTACATACGGAAGCTGAACAAGCAACTCAGGAAAGTCTGATGATGCTGTGCAACCTACAGAGGAATGAAAGGCAAAGGTGCTGGGAGAGATAAAAGAGCTAAGGGTAGGTATGCTTATCAATCAGAGTTGCAAAGTCCTATGCTGCTAAGGAGGTGTATTTGTGTATCTACGAGCTTTTTTTAATATGCATTATTTCATTTTTGTGCATACATAAATATCTGTAAATATCTTTGTGAGTGTGTATTCATACATATAGATTCATACATAGAGACACATTTTAGCCTCTTTTAAATGTGAAGGTCACAGAGTAAATCTTAAAACACTCTGGGTGTGGTCTTTCTTTCTACAAAAAATTTAGATCTCTACTGAGAAAACTCCATTAAAATCAAACAAACATGCAGTGGATTTTGCTTTTACTGTCAAATGTGCCAGCAGCAGAACACTTGAACTAACACAGGATTTACCATTTCGAATTAAGACCAGGAGGCAACCTGTAATCGGAGATTGAGACCTAAGCCCCAGGCTTTTAGTCATCTAAATTTTGTCTTAGTCTTTGCTTCCAAACTTCCACTGGGTGATTCTCACCTCTTTGCAACAGATCATTCAGCCAGAGAATAGAAAGTTGAATACCTGTAAAATTCTCAGAGATTCTCAGAGATTTGCAAATTGGGATCTGGGCTGATTCAAACCTTGTTCCTTTTTGTCTTCTTTGATGTCTGATCTCGCTTTCCTTCTTCTGTGCTCCTCTTTCTTCTTTATAACCTGTCCGTCTTCCCTAATTTCTTCCGTATGTTTCCATTTCTAGGACCTTCCCTCAGCGCAAACTTGTTACTAGATGTACATCTTGGGTTTCAAGTGTCACATAAACCAAAAGACATTTGAGAAAAAATGCAAACTATGTGCCTGTTCTTTCGAGACACAGGTGACTCAGATAAGTTAGGGGAGTAGTACATCAGTAGACACCACCTCTGTAATACATCACAGCTGCAGAACTGTTATGCTGCTGTTTCCTGGGAGACATCTGTAGGGAGTTAGTTCCCTGTTTCTCTGTCTCCCTCTCTATCATTCAGTGCATATCTCAGAGGCCCTCTGCAAAGTCTTCTGAAGAAATAGTGAAGCTTCTAGATTATTATTCACAGTGAATCCGGTCATATGTATATGGCATGACTCTACTACCACAGGGAATATTCTCATGAAGGTCTAAGGAACCTGGTGGCTAAAGAAGTCATGAATGAGTCTACGTCCACCGTTCTGTGTGCCCTTTGCTCTCCAAAATGTGTTTAGGTTCATGAGGCATGCATATGAGGGTACTGGTTCTTTAAAAAAAACCCAAACATTTGCTAGAGTGGGTGAGATATATTCCAATGTTACCAATAGCTCTGCATCACAAATCACCTTCACATTTATCTCTGACATTACCTTCTGTAAGCAACTTCTGTAAGAGGACATGGAAGCAGTATCGAGAAATAGAATAAAAAATTTTCACAGCTGCTTGAGTAATATGAGGTCCCACCTATATATATGAACATTGGTACAGGCACATAGTAATTCAAAGGTATACTGGATTTCTGCAGTTTGCTCATAAAGACCAAGAAATAGCTTTTTCCCACCCAGATATATGATCTGAGGCCATCATCCTCCTCTGACTCACTGAAGTTTTTTCCCTGTAAACAGAATGTGCAAGTTCTCCTAGAAGTACGAAAATTCTCTTGTGTAGTAACCTTGTCTTTCTGTTTTTATTAAGGTTAAACCAGCAACTGAGTTGCAAAGGGGTTTCTCTCCTCACATTAGCCTGGCAGGAATGGCAGAACAAAATTTCCTTTTTAAATTTTTTTTTCCTTTTGGTTTTTTACCATTTCATAGAGCACACTCTGCTTCCTGGAGATACCTGAAAACATATTGCTAATTCCCTGCTTCTGGTTGGACTCATTTTTCTCTCCTTGTTTTCTGTGGCACATTCTGGTTTTATATCAGGAACTACTGCTGCTAATCAAGCCATTTCTTGCAGATCAGACCAGTCATCTTGAAGCCTTATTTACATCTGCATATTTGTAAATACCTACTGCCGGGAGAAGGCAATGAAGAGAGTACTACAGTAGCAATGAGTTCCTGGTCTTACTGAGAATCATGTCCATGAACTCAGAACTACATTAGTCAATCACTTTTTTGTTTCAAGAATCTCTGAGTGTCTGAGTCAATCCCATTCACTCTCCCTCAGGTATGAAATAATGCAACCACTAGGGAACCATTCTATGCTGTGAAGTGAGGGGTGACCTTACAGCAGAAGAGGCCCTGAAGGTAGACTCTGTTGTTGTCACTGCACTGCCTGATAACCTGCCATGACCAGCCTTCTCCTTCACAGAGAGTCCTGCCAGTGCATGAATCCCTACTCCCTCTGAACTCCCCCATTCGTGTATGCTTATGTTTCGTCTCGCCTCGAAGGACACTGAGTAATTCTTCACAATAGAATACTGATATCTGGCTGCAGAGAATACAAATAAATCACTCCCCTAGCTTTACAATCCCAAGTCAGACTTGGCATTGAAGAAGGCTTTATCCTCAGGGAGTGTACATTACTGGATGTTGACTCACCAGGGATCCATTCCTAGAGCTTGCATCAGGGCCACAAAATAATTGTGTCACAAAACCAGAGAAAACTGTGACAGAGACTGAGTCTACTTAAGCCATATGAAGAATTCTTTTGTAATCCCTTTCCTCTGCAAGCCAGTTTTGGGTCAGAGGAAATCTTCTCACTAGAAACTAGCATTGTTTCACTCATTTTTCAAATGAGTACATATGAGTACAGAGCTCTTCTCAGTTGTGACATTTCAAAAATGTCTTGGTGTTCCCTCACAACAAGCTGTCAACTGCTAAAGCTCTCTTGGATGCAGGGCAGCTTGCTTCAAGTTCACCTAAGAGTGTCTGCACAGTCACTGACCACTCAGTGATCTCACACATCGAGGGTCTTCTTTGTTTACGTGAGAACCTAGGTTCAAGGGTGTATGAGTGGTCCTTGGAACTCCACAGGAGTAGTCCCATAAGGTGAAATGGCAGAAACCACTATCACCTGCTGGATTTCCACAGACTCACAGGGTTCTGCACATGATGTCATCTGTTTGCCTCTCTCCATTGGGTTCTGCTCAACTTTCTGATATATCTGGGTGTCAGAAAAGTTGTCTGCCATTCCACAGCTATATGTCTTGATGTCATTTGTGTAAATGCTTCTCTCTCAGTGCATTGGGGTGACTAGAGAAGATTTGCTTTTCTATTCTGGAGCTAAAGGTAATAAAGAGATGTAATTTCTGTCTGCACTGCAAAAAAAAGAAAAAAAAAAAAAAGGAAGCAGTATCACCTGTTAATTCCAGCTTCTGGAAGGTAACCTTGTATTCAGGGCCGGATCCATTTCTGAATGGCAGCACCCTCACTTACAGTCTTTTGCTGCCAGGAACTTGCTTTCAGCTTCAGCCAGTGGGGTAGTGCAAATAAGCGTAAGAAAAAGTCATCACATTAACACTGGAGACGCCCAAAGTTCAGCATTCAGGAATAGAAACTGAAACAAACGTAAGACTAATAAAGGCACATCCATCGGCCAAGAGGTGACGCACAAAACCAGAAACATCCATGGCTGCTGTCAGTGGCAGAGGTAAGTACATTAATGTGAAATGTAGGCCTATTTCTCCATATTCAAGTGTAGATATTTACTGTAGGTATATCTAAGGAGTTGCAGAGTAAGGAAAAATGTGTTGTGTTGGCACATGAGGATACACAGGAGACACCTGTGGATATGCGTATTATCTCCTTGAATGCATTATCATATCTTGAGTCTTAGGTCCAGCTTCAAAATACTAATCTAATTTTGTTAACTTTAATGTGGAAGAAAGAATTCAAAATCCAAAAGAAATTTTAATGTGGAAAGAGATCTCAAAAGCAATTAAGAATGGAGCAAATTAGTTAGCTTATCTATTCACTTATTTTCATTGTGATCAACGACTAGAATATTCTTCTTAAAGAATCAGGGCAACACGGCTGTTCAAAGAGTTGATCATGTCTCTGTTGATGTGGAAAACTATTTTATTCCTGCTGCAATGCAATTTCACTCCGTATATTTCGTAATTCCTCATCTTAAAGAGCTAAACTGTGGAAAAAGTGCCTTTAGTATCTTAATTCTAAGTAAATTACTTTTAATTATATTATATATTATATGCAAAATAAAAATAAAATTTAATTATTTTAAATTTTAATTATATATAAAATGTTTGTATAATTTTGTAAAGGGAAATAATTTTAATTAATTGTTTTATTGAATAAAATTATGGTTCCTCGATCCTTTATTTCACTATGGATGGATTTTTACAAAATAAGTAGCCTTGATCACCTCTAATTGTTTTCCTCTACACCCTCAGCTGGAAGGGGATGAATGAGTCATGGGGTCAAATATGGAGACAAAATGTGTATAATCAGGCAGGTCTGTGGTGCCACCCCATGGGTATTTGTTAGTCAGAAATCACCCTCCTTTCTGCACTATATTTTTTTATTGGCACTGATATTCTTTAGCTTTTGAAACGGTTTCATAATAAGTAAGGAAGGGATTGTTGGTTGTGAAAATGTTTTTGTCTAGACTGACATTATGAGTTACAACAGGAAAATAACTCAAGTTTTGCCTGCCTAGTAGTAGCGGTTTGGAAGATTTAAAGGGATAAGAGATTTGATTCTGCTCTTTGATTAATCAGAGAAAAACAGATGCAGTACTGCTGAAGTTAAACTCAAGTGTTTACACGATCAACCCTAATGTGTTAAACTGAGGAAGGTTTCATATTGAGCATAGTTTAAACAGCCATCAAGTTCAACTCCCAGATAGGAATCCACCCCTGCTGCATTCCAGAGTGCTTATCCTGCTGTGCAGACATTACTTACTAAGCCCTTTTAGAGAAAAGAGATTTGGCAGGGAGTGTATAGATTGAAAGGGGTCTGGAGAGAAAGTGTAGAGGAAATTTTGTTTTCTGATCTGCTATCCTCAGTGTCTTACAAATCTTTTCCATATAGATCCTGCACCCAGAGAGAAAAACCAAGGGTAAGAGATATCCTCTATCACTGTGTGCTGTTTGAGCTCCATGGTGATTTCCAGATACAGCCTTGTGCCTTGTTTTCCTCTTAACCTCCCTTTCCCCAATCTTCCTTTCCCGTTGTCTTACTGCTTTGGCTGTTGCTGATCCCTGAGTGGTGATGGAGCTGCTTATCCACCCAACAGTTCTCAGGAAGGTGCTGTGGGTGTTCTGGGGTCTTCATCAAATTCCAGATTTAGATCACTAGATTGCAACATTCTTCAAGCTGCTCATTTGTGATGGGAAAGGCTGAGGGTGGGAGGCTTGACTGAGGCTGAGAGCAGGCAATGCGCAACAGGACCAAACATCATTGAAGAGTGGGGATCACAGTACTGCTGGTACTTTTGTTGCAGGTGGAAGATACAGCCGAAAGACTTCAAAAGAAATTATTTGCCTGGCCAACATCCACAGGTGGTGTACCTGCTCTATGAAATCAGGTGGAGAAATGGTTCCATCTGGAGGAATCAGTTCTCAAACAATCGTAACCAACACGCTGAAGTCAACTTCTTGGAAAATTGTTTCAGTAGTGTGCCACCAGCTCCTTGTTCCATCACCTGGTTCCTTTCGACTACTCCCTGTGGAAATTGCTCCAGGAGAATTCTGGAGTTCCTGAGGACACATCGTAATGTGACCTTAGAAATATACGCAGCCAAGCTGTTCAGGCACCAGGATATCCGCAACCGGCAAGGTCTCTGCAACCTGGTGATGAATGGAGTAACTATACGTATCATGAATCTTAGAGGTAACCCAACTACTCTTTGGCTTTATCTAGGTGTGGATTGAAAGTTTTGGGACTATATGCACTCTCAGTTTGTAATAGAGGTGATGACTGGCATTGGGGAGGACTAGTGAGTGCAAAAATGTCACTTCTATTCTGCCTTATTTTTTCCCTAGTCCTGTAGAGCAGCAGGACTGACATGGTCATTTCCTCTTGCTGAATCTGAACATGGAGAGTTAGGGCTTTCTCTAGCCATCGACACCTCCCTTATATGCAGTGAAAAATCCTGGGCTTAAGATAGAACCTGTCCCTCCTAGCATATATACGCAGATGAGCTTGCCAGCTGCAGCAAGTAATTGCTTTCCCTTGATACTTTCAGATGATGCATCACAGAGAACATGTCTTTCATGTGTGCTTTTTTTTGTGTATATCTTGCTTGTCTGTTGATGTTTGGTTGTACAAATAGTCCAGACAAGCAGCTCACAGAAAGGAATGCACATTTGAAGAGATGAACTGTTGGAAAACAAACAGGTGTTCAGCCTGGGAAGCTAGGAGCAGCTGCCCAGCAAGAGGCCTTAGAGATAACTCTGGAATCCAGCAAACGGCCTTGGACAGTCAGTGAGAGTGAAAGAAGAAGCTACTAAACTTCAGCGGAAGAACATCTTGCAGCAAACACCTGCTACCAAGTTAAAACTAAGAAAAAAGATAGTTCATTGTTAGCGTTACCTGTAGAAAAAATATGGATCCATATTTAATAGTAACAGAGTGTTATAAGATAGTATAAATTAGTTTGAATAGCGTGAATAAGCTTGCAAAAAGTGTCTAAATATATATCAAGTAGTTCCATGCATGCTGTCCTCCTTGTAGCCTAAAAAATCTCTGCGCTAGGTAAGATAAACAAGCTGTAATGTAAACGTTGCATGCCAGAATTGGCGTTACCGCCATTTCTCAGGCTGCTGTCCACCTCCCTTCTCCCTGTCGTGTGTGTGTAAGACGAAGAGGACAGCTTTAGTTAGTAGTTAGATTGTCCTTCATTTACTACCGGGCAAAAAACCTGAGGGACAACAGGTGAACTGTGTTAGGTCAGGGGGCGTCGCAAATGCGTCAATGAACCTCGCACACCTGTCTGGACACTTACTACTGGAGTGTGCAGCTATTAAATCCACCAAGTCTAATGCATTCTTAAGGACATTGCTTATCTTGTGGAACCTATCTCTGGGATTATATCACCAGAGCACTGACAGAAGCTCTGGCCACCCTGACAACACTAAGATCGTTCTGAAGCTGATACATGTTGGAGTGTTCACTCCGGGTTTTCCTTGATCATTGAGATAAGTCAGACAAAGTCGTGATTGAAGCAACGTGTCTTACCAAAGCTGTGTGATTAAGCACAAGGCTGCCAAAAGTATGGCTGACCAGCTCTGACTTGCATGTGCCACTTCCATTTTCAGTCCTGCCACTTGCTGATTCCTTCTGTCTTGGCAAATGTGCTCTGGCTTTATGCCTTGATATGCTATTCTTGATAGGGGCTGTCCTAGCCACCACAATGGTTTCTCTCTCTGGCTATTCTTTTTTAGACATATTTCTATTTGTGGAGTTTTGGTTCTCCTTTCCACTAACTTATTTGTGTAGTTATCTGTGTAATCCCTTGCATGGATATCTTTCTCCTGCCCTTTACTGTATTCTTACTGAGAAACAAGTGACAAATTGACATGTTAATGAAGAAAGAGCTGGGCATCTTTTCATCGAGTGACTGGATATCTCTCTTCCTAGATTACAGTTACTGCTGGAAAAATTTTGTTGCGTACCGACACGGAGAAGATGATTACTGGCCCCAGGACTTCGCTGCATACATCTTTCTGAATTGGAGAGAGCTTGGTCATATCTTTTTGGTTAGTAGACACCTGAAGGACACATCAAGAGCAAAAATTAATGCCAAGTCCCAAGAAAAGGAGGTTTGGGAGTGGTGTTAGCAGAAACGATAGTATTAAAAATAAGCATGTGCTTGATGCTACATACGTAGAGGGCCAAGCAGCAAGACACTGCCGAGGACTATTGCTGCTACGTTGTGCCTTTGTGTCCAGGAGTAGAAAAGAAAAGAGATTTAGCAGTACTCTCAGGTTTTTTTACTGAGGAAAGGGTACATTATTTCAACCCTTCACATGGACCAGCTGCCAATTAATTAGCTTGCAGGTTACTGGAGCTATTTGACCCCAAAAGCTTCTTCAGCTGTGTAATCATGATTCAAGCACTCTCTTTTTGCCTCTCAGGATAGGGCCACTGATTTTAGCTAAGTTCTGAGCAAGTTTTAAAGCCTGGATTAGTGGATTTGATTTCAGGATCACAGTTTATATAGAAGAGTATCATGTGACTGGGATCTGCATTCCCTATTTCTTGCAATCCATATAACTGTGGAAGTTATTTGTACAGCCTGATATCCTACTATATAAGTGCAGCAGCCAAAAAGATGCACACTCAGGAAATTGGCAGGTACAAGCCTTTATTGACAACAACTTTATATCTTCTATAGTCTTTTCTTCTGTCCACGCGTACATAAGTTCGCTGGCTATGTGCCTCTGTTCATGCATCTTACCTCGTCTTCTGATAGGTAGCAGATGTCCCTTTGCGTGCTGGCAAATCTCAAAACAAAACCTGTTATTTTACGGCATTTCTTCCCCCTTTCTGCTTTCCCCCCTAATGATGTTTACATTCCACAAGCTCGCAGCTGCTACTCATCAAGGTCGAAGCTGACGCTGCCTGCAGCCCAGCCATCTTCGACATATAAGAAAGTGATCTACTGAACAGGAGAGAAGACTCGGACTGGAATTAACTTCCTGGCACACCCAGTCTTAGTGGGGCAAACCAGTTCTTGCTCGAACTGGTCCCTCTATGCAGAATGGGTGGCAGGAGATGGAGGAAGGGATGCACACAACTGCATTATACAGGCAGGAACTTACACACACAAAACTAACCTGAATGTAGGATGCTATAAGAGCCTGAGGACGCTATAAACTTCCGGACTGAGGAAAAAGTACACTTTACACTTCATTTCGATTCCATCCACCTCAAACTTTACATAGGACTTTTAATACCTCAAGACCTGACCTTTCTAATCCTTGTCTGAATAAGACATTCAGGTGACAGGATACACACTCAGTGGCAATATCCAGTCAATCATCTGATTGAACAAAGTAGTTAATGCAAGGTAATGGTTTAGGAGACATTTTTCCCTTGACTTTCAGCCTTTCTGAGTCTCCTAATGCCTGAGATGATTAAATAATTTAGCATCTTATGCACAATCAAATGCATAAGTGTGGTGCTTACCAGGGAGCTGAACAAAGCTCTCTGCTATATGCTTGTGAGTACTGACAAACTACAGCTGACTCAGCAGGGTTCCCTGTGCAGCGGTACAAGGTGAACATGCCCTTCAAGTCGAGGTTTTAAAGAGCCAGCTAACAAATTACCTGTCCCTCCCAGACAAGCCTTGTTGATTACTGGCCAGTCCTGGTGGCTAGGGAGCTTGCACTTGGACACATGCTCAAAGCTGGGCACTCTCTCAGCTGCTTTGCTGTCTCAGGAAAACACAAGCCACCCCTAAAGTGAAGGTGAATACAGCCCATTATCAGTAGTCGTGCTAACTACCAACCCTACACAGAAGGAATGGGAAGTGTATATGCTCAGGCCTTTTGAACACCCAGCCCTGTTTTACTAATTATGCAGAGGTGTAATGAGGTGAGTGAGTTCCAGTGCTCCAGAGAAACACAGACTGTTGTGTCAAGTCCTGGCCTCCCTGGCAGAAGAAGGACACTGAGGAACCAGAGAGGGTTTGGTGAAATACCCTTTCAAAGGGCAGGGGACTGGAGCACTTCCCTACGAAGAGAGACTGAGGGAACTGACTTTGCCAGACCTAAAGAAAAGAAGGCTAAGTGGGATCTAACTGCAGTTTTCCGCTACATAAAGGCAGTAAAGACATAGCTAAACTCTCCTCAAAGACGCACAGAGGGAATATGAGGTAACATGCACAAGCTGCAACAAACGGAATTCCAACTGGATAGAAGGACAAAGTCCCCCCTGAGAATGGTGGTGTACTGGAACCCAAAGAGGCTTGTCAGACCTCCTTCCCTGGAGACACTGAGAACTTTCCTCTGAGCTGCCAGATCCAGCTTTGGAGTTAGCTGTGATGCAAACATGCTGTTGGACTAGAGACTTCAGGAGGGCCTTTCTAACCCCCTAAAAATCTGTCTTTTCACAGGATCTAGCTCCATTTCCCCTGGATTCAACTATGCAATCTGCCACCTTTTAAGTGCTTCTGTTTCTAAGTGGTCTATCTTTCTAGGAGGTGTGTACATGGCACAGTAAATTATGAGGTGCTACCCTGTTGCCTGGAAAACTATATCCCAAAGGAGGCTATCTAACATACTGAAGGAAGATCAGGGTGATTGATTTCTTGGACTAGAAACTGTATTTTCAAATTCTGTATTATGTTGAAGAGACAACTTAAGCTTTTGGCATCTGATTTTTAATGTTCATATTTCTTTCTTCTTACCAGGGTCTTCCTCCGTTGCTGTCAAACTGAATACTAACAAGCATCATCACCATGCTTTCAAGCTTGTTTTGTGCATCAATAAAAGACCAGAAAAGCCACTCCCCCACAATCATTTCTGCTGCAGCGTTGATGAGTTTCATGCTGCCACCAGAGAAGGCTCTTATCATTCTCTGAACATTGTTAAGTATTGGACAGAGCAGAAGGAGCACAAGAGAAGCCATCAGGAAGTTCGGATGATGCAGGCAGGCATCCAGGACACAGTCCTCTGGGTCTTTATAAGACTTCCTGAGAGTCCAGTGGGGATGGAGACCATGCCCCGTTATCAGGTATTTCACATCTGCTGATTCTGCAATCAGATTCTGCGAGAACCCTCTTGAGAGGTCAGCAAGCAACATTTTTCATGCACCAATCTGTTCCAAAGCATCAGAGCCATTCACTGTTGTTTTGAGAATTTCTTATGAAGATCACTCTTACAGATACGTGTTTATATGTTTCTGCAAATCCTTCAGGCTATTACAGTATTTATGCAATTCTGTTATATCTCACTTTAAGTTTTTATTCTCCCTACGTTTATGACTGTAAAACCAACAGAATAAAAGGAAAAAATGTCAACCCTGTGGAAACTTTGCTTTTCTTGTTCAGTTCCTGGGTACACATCTCTCCCTTGTAATTCCACATTCTGGAGACCTGGCTGTTCATTGCAAACTGAGGAAACAAGGTAAAAAAATCTCTGCTTTTCCATCTGGAAACACTGAGTGAGATGGTGAAGTAGGAAATATTGAAAGCTCTGAGCTATCTGTACAGGTAGAAGGCAAAAAGAAGATACAGGTGTGCTGAGTCTTGCAGCATTTTTCAATTTGCACTGCAAATAATGTAAAACATCTGAATGGATCATGTTGGGAGCTCCATGTTTCATAATTCCCAATCCCTTCAAGCAGGAGCCCCATTGTGTGATCCCACTGGGGAATGTGCTGCTGCTGGGATCTGCAACATGCAGGCACAAATGACGATTTGAAGAGTAAGGCAGGGGCTGGAGGGAACCATGCCTATCTCTTCCAGTTTATTAGTGCTTATAGCATCCTTTGGCCATGCCAAAATCTCCAGATGTTTAGCAGACAATCAAGACAGCCAGAAAAGCTGCTGCCTGAGGAAGAAGCTTCAGTCCCTACAGTATGAGAATGTACCTAAGGTTAAGCACAACTGGTGGGCAGTGTCTCCTGTGTTAACCAAATAAAATAACTCCAAGCGGTGTGTAGCACAGCTAAAATATTCTTCCCCCTGTACAGGACCTCATGCTGGATGTCACATGCCCTCTTTCTGGCCATTATAGTGTCTACTCTTTGTTTCCTTAGGGAGAAATCAAATCACTTGATTGATGTGTCCATCAGAGTCCATAACCATTCATGCTCAGGGCTCAGGCCTTTCCCACTAAAGGCAGGAGGACAAACTTCCTGTGGTCTGTTTGGAAGCTTGCCAGTTCCAAGTCAGCTCAGTGACATTTTTCACACCAGTGTTATCTGCCAGAGTGAATTTGCAACCTGCTGTATCTCTGCTGTGCCCCTACTGGCATGTAAGGGCCTAGGGGTAGGTCTACCACACTATTAGCCCATAAAGGTAACCACAGAAGGCAGCTAGTCTGCTCTCATCCTCTTCTGTCCGTCTGGACTGGTATAAACATTGTGCCAGCTTGTACAGTAGGACAGTTCTTAACTGTGAACTAATAACAAGATTAGAGCGTGGAGACATCAACATCCTCCCTTCCCTGGAACTTGGGTGCATTCACTCATGTGAGGAGACAGACGGCTCGTAGGCAGGAAGATTACCTCTCTCAATATCAGCCCCGTGCCTTTAAATGCCCTAGCAGTCCTTCAACTGGGATGCTTAATAGTAACAATGACAACAGTAGCAACAGCAATGGAGTTTTAGCTATATCTGATGTGGGTTTGGAAGCCTGGGGGGAAACCTGCCTATCACAAAAACGTATGACAGATCTAAAAACCAAAGGCAGCCTTCAAAATACTTGCCACCCTTTGGTGCCTCCCCTTCTGCTCTGACCTCTGGTCTTGCAGCAATCCACTTTCTCGTTCCTCTTCAAAGGCTCTGCTCATCATCACTGGCTATGTCTGAACAAGTGGTCTCTTCTCTGCCAAATTCCTCCGAAGTTTCTTCTGTGAACCAAATCTGACTCCTGTTTCTGTGAATATTTAGTACATATATGATTAAATAATGAAATTTCTGCTCATAGGAACACTAAATGGTCAGCACCAGGGAGAGGACAAAAAACTACTCCAACCAGAGGACAATGTTGGACATGAATATATCCAGGCTGAAACCCCCCTGAAGGGACAAGTAGCCAGGGACTGGACTCCACAACCCTGAAGACCCTTTCTATCCTGACTTCCAAGTACCAGCATTTGGGAGAGAAAGAGAAAGGAAGTTGGGAGAAGACATGCTTGTGTTTGCAAGGGTCTGGAGTGTGCAGCTGTGGGAATGATGTCAGTGTCCTACTCTTCCATGGGCGTGTTCTGGAGGTTGTTGAGAGCTGGACTTTGGGAGCTGTTTCCAGCTAGGAACAACATTCCTCCAGCCAACACCCTCATAAAGGGTGCCAGACGCCCTTGTATACGAGGAGGTGGCAGCCATACACAGTTTCCCACTCTGTACCAATAGCCATCCCATCCCATTTATCCTGTTTCGTCTGTTATCAAAGACCAATCCTGTGCAGCTATTCAGATGTGCCTGCGCCTTGTTTCTTACTGCAAACTGTGGGAAGCTGAACCAAGTAAGACTGGGGCTAGCACCATATGCCTCTGCTCTGGCCAGCCCCCACAGTCCCCAATTTCCCACACCTTGGGCAACTGGGGCTTTGAGGTATATTTGCCACAGTCCTCTTGACATGTTACCTTCTGCACAGGTGCATATAAAGGAAGGAAACACCAAGAATAGCACAGCCACTATCTCCATAAGGAACAGCTGTAAAGATAAGTGTATAAGCATTAGTGAAATGATCATATATACCCAGTCTGCAAAGCAAGTAAAATACCTTAGGTTAAAAAAGTAGTGATACTACATAACAATCATCCCCCAGGGAGTTATTCTTGGCATAGACACCTAAAGCATTTGAGGTTGAATTAATTTATAATGCCAAATTAAAGAATATCAAGTAACAAATAATATGAACTGGTATTTGAGAACAGAAAAAGTGTGGTTAAAAAATCTCTAGCAGAAGAGCTGAATTCCTATAGCTGAATCACATGGATTAGCTGAAGAGTCCACTCTAAATTTAATCTGCTTTAGATTCAGAAGAATCTAAACCTAGGATATATTCTGAATACATCAATATTCAGTTTGTGAATTGCAGTTCGTGTTTCTCTGCATTTGCTCATTGCATTTATTCTCCTACTGCACAGTGTCACAAACTGTCATGTTTCAACAAGTATCTTCAACTCAATGTTAGTCAGCCTTTAAGCAAAAGCCAACTGATGTGTTTTCTAAACAGCTTTTTTAGAAAATGCTACTTTTGCTGGTAGCTCTCCGACAATTTCACCAAGAAGGACAATGATGTTGTACAGGCCAATATCAAAAGCTGAAAGACAGAGATACTTTTTACATCTCTGCTTCTCTTCCTGTTTTGTGAAGTATGTTGGATCAGCACTCTGTGTCCACTTAGATGAAATACGAGTCATGAATGGGAACGATAGGCTTGCCAACAATGAAGGAAGCATCTCAAATAACTTTTGCATTTACATCACGGATTTTGGGTAGTATTCCAAAGTACCTGAACACTTTATCTACCTTGATCTGCTGGGTGACACTGTCAACACTTCAAAATTACAAGTGAAAGGATAAAGACAGTTTAATAGGACAGTGCCAGGTTGTCTCTCCAGAAATCAGGAAGAATAGATAACATGTCAATCCTTTGTGTCAAATTTTTCTTCCCTCACCCACATGGTACCAGAATAATGACAAAATTAGATGCTCATTTGTAAGACCTTTATTTATATAAATAATATGCACCATATCAAACAAATATACAACACCATGCTTGCAAATTAATGCTTTGCAAAGAACTCTCATTGCTATTCCTGGTAGAAATTCCTCAAGCTGAGAGTGCCTCAGGAGCCTGAAGTTGTAGGAAACCTGTGATGCACCCAGTTGTGACCTCTCCTGGCAGGAGAAGGCACTGTAGGAGCAGGGCTCTCTGCTGTCCTCCTGCAGCTGGCCTGTCACCAGAAGAGGCGTTCTGAGGAGCAACCCAGCCTTCAGCCTTACCCAGAAAGAGGAACAGGATGGAGCAGAGAACTTGCAACCGTTACGAAGGAAATGACAGAGCAAACCCAGAGTGTGGGACACACTAGCCTTGGCAAAGCCTCAATCCGTTAGACTGCAGAGGACAATCCACCTGTAGTTTAGGTGGTGGGAACGTGGTGGTGAGCAGTCATGTACTGTGAACCGGTATCTTCAGCTTGTACAGACTGTCCACCAGATCAGGTGCTAAGGGGGTCCCCTAGTGGAAACACAGTGATTGCCAGGCAGGAGGATGGTTTGATTTTTGCCATGACAGAAGGTATCTATCTACAGGCTATAGAGCTTTGCTTAAGCCAGGTGTTTTTTCTGGTCAGCTCTCAGTACAGTCACCAATGAGACATAGCTGGCCATATTATGGGCAGTAAAAGGTGAAAAACCAGAAGACTCTGGGACTGTAAAGGTGCCTCCAGCAGAAGATAGTTGGCTAGGGAGGGAGCATATTGCACATCTAATCTAGATGGAAATGCTCAGGGGATGAAAAGTACTCCACATAGTGAGAGGTGTGGTGCTCTCACTCACTCTCCTGTGAAGACCTGCTGGCTTCCAGTGAGGTTCTCAAGCTGAGCTACCTGGGCTGTCCAGGGCTGACTTCAATACTCTCAGCTGAGCTTCCAAGTAACTGGCCAACTTTGCTGTTAGCACATAGGCCTATATCACTTCAATGGTGATGGTTTTCAACTTCCTACCCACATCCAGAAGGACAAATAAACCATTTCAGAGGGGAGGACACAGAGCACCTCAGTGTAGTGCAGCTCTAAGAGCCAAGAGACATGCTCCCTGAAGCCCTCATGAAACGTGTAGATCAGTGCAGTGCCAGTGAGAACACAGCCACACAAATACCTTTGCAGGCTGTCTGCTCCCACTTGGGCAAGGCTAAATTCAGAACTCAATTTAGTGGACCACCTGAATTAGCTCTGCAGGGACCGAGGGAGGGCAAATTGCTCTCTGGAACTGCAGTCCTGGCTATTCCCAGCTAGCAATGGATAAGGTGTGATCCTGGGGAATGTGTCTTCAGAAGACCAGCCTAATTCTCCTTGGAAATTGAAAAGTAAGGATAGTCTTATCTCTAGACACAGAGATGGAAGGAAGAGAGATGTAAAGAGGGAAGAAGGGAAAGGTCTGTTTTAAGGGAGAGAGTTGGAAGTCAATGAACAAATGTTTGCAAAATCTTCTGGTTGCTGATGACTTTAACTTCAAAGTCCCAGAGTTTTAAAGGCATCTCGTAAATCATCTACTTCGTACAGTGGCTGCAGGACAAAATATAAGTGTTAGGTCAGTTGTTAAGTGAGCAGGAACCTATGAAGATGGAGAAGGAATGGCAGCAGATGGGATGAGAGCTGGCAGAAGGGGAAGAGAATGAGGAGAGGAGAGATGAATGAAGTCGGGGAAAACGGCATGAGGGACATGGAAGATGAAGACAAATAAATGAATGAAATGCCAAGGATGGGCAGCAAAAGCTGAGAGGAACTGCAGTGAGGAAGAGAGGAATAAGCTGAGGGAAGAGGCACTAGAAGAAGAAGAAGGAGAATTGGCACTCACCAGGAGGATCCGTCGAAGTTTCCTGGAAAGATGGACGGAGTTTTCATGCAGCCCTTCCCAGCCTTTGAACGTCTGTTCCCTGTTCTCCACAAATGTGTTCCAGCAGTAGAAGAAATCTGTGCAAGGCAAGGGAAGTTACAGGGTGCTCAAGAGGACACTGACCTCTCCTAGGAACACTAAATCATCACACACTGCATCATCTTCTCTGGTTCCTTGTCCTGACTTCTCCCACCCTCCTGGGTCTCCCTAACCCCCCATAGACCTCCATCATCTCTTTCTTGCCTGCGATTCTCACCTTTGAAAGTCATGATGGCAATTTGGGCCCCTGCCTTGTGCAGGCGTCTCAGCCCCTCAGGCTCTGCCTTGCGGTCCTCACAGAAGTAGAGGCGGGCCGTGAAGATGCGGAGGGTCAGGTTGGGGTAGGAGCGCAGGAAGTTGGCCACGTGCTGGGCACAGTCGTAACAGGGGCTCCAGGAGGTGAACCAGGTGATACGGTAACAGCGGCCAGGGTCCAGGTCCCAGGCTGCGATGTAGCGCAGGAAGAGCACCTCCACGTGACAGCCCATCTTTGTGAAACAGGGAGAGGGGCAAGGTGTGAGGTGGCAGGGAGGGAGAAGGGTGTAAGAGGGGTAAGGAGAGAGGTGTGAGCTGAATGTGGTGTGAGGGGAGGGGAAACATGGAGGGAGGCATGTTCTAGGGTCAGCGCACAGGCATAGAAGGCACAGTGGTATGTAAGTGGCTAGAGAAGCACAGGAGCACACTGATGTGAAGGGGCGTACAAGAGGAATGTATGGGAGCTAAGGAGAAAAGTAGGCAGACTGGTAAAGCAGGAGGGAGTATGGATATCTTGCCTGGTGACACACTTGGTGGGTAGCACAAAGTAGAGGTTTACCTGAAGGCTGCATCCTCGAAACAGTGTGTACCAGTACAGCATCCATACTTGTGGACATGTGAAGCAGTGCCTGCGTTGCTGTCGCAGCCTTCCTTTGCCCCAGGCAAACTGGAGCTGCGTGCAGCTCAGTATGGATATAAGAACAGGATGACAGGGTGTTCCCCATACCTGGTTGCGCAGGTATCCAAAGTCCAGGGAGCACGATGTAGCGCTGTCACGGCGCTTTACAACATAGCAGAGGTAGGTTTCACGCCGGCCCTTGGCCCAGCGCAGGTTCTTGAAGTTGTAGAGGAAGAGTTTCCGTTTCATCAGGAGGCTGCAGCAGGAGACCAGAAAGAATTTACACTGGCCCCACCCTGGAGCAAACAGTTTACTATGTCTTTGTTCAGAGCTCAGCACCAAAAATATCCTTCTCATACCCAGGCCTCTTGGTACGAGAAGATCGTCAGTAATTTGCATGAACTCTGTTAGGGAAAGAATGCAGACCTGACTGTGGGGATGAAGCACGCGACCTTGTGAGTGGAAACAGTAAGTGAATTAGTAGTGATTAGTCAAACAGCAACTATGGCTGAGTAGAGTGTGAAAATATCTGAAAATATCCAGAAGATGGACACTAATGAGGGAGAAGGATGAAGGTGCCTGAGAAGACCTGTGAAGTTGAGAGGGTCTGGAGTACAGTCATCAAGAAATATTATTTTTGCTAAATGAAACCCTGAAAAACCACTGGGGCAAGAGATGGATCAAATTAAAACCTCCGCAGAGAAGTCTGGGCTGAATGTCTTCCAAGAACTGTCCAGAGCATTGTGCAGGGCTATGGGCTAGGGAGTTGGGTAAGATGCCATACATTAGCTGATGGAATACATAATGGGTAGGCATGCTGACACCTCTCCAGAAACAAGTACCGTTTCCACATTAGTCAAACAGCAAAACTGGCGTGGGCCTGCTCCTGTGCCCAGGGATCCTGTGGTGGAGAGGCAGCAGGAGCATGGGGAGGGTAAGGTAGTCATGAGCCATGTGTAACAGCGTCTGTGTCAAGTGGA
The DNA here is from genome assembly GCA_013396775.1 of Cephalopterus ornatus. Classification (NCBI taxonomy): domain Eukaryota; kingdom Metazoa; phylum Chordata; class Aves; order Passeriformes; family Cotingidae; genus Cephalopterus; species Cephalopterus ornatus. The sequence continues at coordinate 71,897 of VZRE01001328.1, forward strand.
GGCACATAGGCAGCTGTGTTCACTGAGGTGAGATGCTCACCTCCCCCGCAGCAACACAAAACAGAAGTGAACAGGTTAAAAATAATCACGTCCTTTGTCGTCTTTTCCCTACTGAAGTAGGGAGATGGGGTAAGTTTAAGAGATACCCAGCTGGGTTTTCTGGAAAGTCTCCAGTGAGGTGTAGAAAAGGGGAATTTGGGTTTGTTAGGAATTTAAAACTGATTTAAATCTGAGAGTCTAAGCACATATATATACCCTTTATCTGTTTGCAGTGTCACCATAAAACTTGATCACTGCAGAGCACTTAATCTCCAGCTAACAGGCATCCTCTCTGCTTCTCCGGGAGCTTCTGTCCCTTGTGCACCCTCACACATAGCCACTGTGTCACAGGTGATCATTCATATAGTCATGCACACCCTCTTGCCTTTCGTTACCTAGCGCAAGTGCTCTGCTCTCTTGTCACACTCCTTATTGCACCTCACCCCACATCAGAGACACATTCTTCCCTCAGGCATCCTTGCTACCCTGATTGTTCCACACATAGGCAAGAGACCCACACACATGCTCTTTCCTGCCATGTCACCCTCATCTGCAGTGCAAAAATACCTGTCCTGCTCACACAGAAAGAGCAGGCGCTCACATACTCTGTTATGCCACTCTTTATGCAGACATGCTCCTGGAGAAGCAGATCACATGGAAGCATGTCTCCTGTTAGGAGAAAGTCTATAGAGAAAACAATGCTCTGCAGAGCCCTGCAGACACTCAAGAGGGCAAAGCATCCCTATTAAACATTTAATTCGGCCCAATAACAGTCTGAGGCAGTCTTGGAGGTCTGTCCTGTGAGCACTGCCACAGTCCTGCTCTGTTGGGTTTGCAGGTTGCGTGAGAAGTAGAGCACAAACTGATCGCACTGCATTTCATCACCCCTTTCTCTGGCAGTTCATGTTGGATATGTTTCCCATACTCATTTCATCATCTTTCTCACACTTAGAGAAAACCCCACTTCCTACCACCTTAGGTTCACTCTATTTCCCTGCCTTTCTCTCATTCATAAGTACAAGCACTCATGAATGAACATGTGTGTATATTTCCTAACAGACACACACAAACGTGTGCACACACAGACACACAGACACACAGACACACATATTGCTCTCCCCACAAAATTGTCAACCAAGACAAGAGACTTCTAGCTCTTAGGTGTATGTTATTGCAGGGATGTGGAGGAGACTGTCACCCCTAACACAGATGCTGGAGAGGGGACACCCGTTGTGCAGTGACAGATCTGCAGGTTGTCCAGAAAGGATAGCCCAGACAATTGCACAGGAAATGAGCAGGTGTGATAGGCCAGAAGCTTGCAAAGCTCTTACCTCAGGTGTGGCACAACTGCAGAAAACAGAGCAGAGGCACTGTGCACAACATAAGTGCTGGCTGAAGAAACATGTAAGCCAGGTGAAAAACAATTACAATTATGTTGATGTTTCATTAAAACCCACATGGAAAAATGCATTTCATTACATCAAAAACATTCAGGGAAAATTTTTTTGGGTGTAGATTTGGGCAAAACCATTTGTTTTCAAAATGCTTCTAAGTCTTCTTCTAATTGTCCCTGTTCTCACTTCATCCTATTTTTCTCTATTCAATGGTTTTGCCCGTGCAGAGCAACATGTGGATGCAAATAAGAGTGCAGAACAAGAAATGATGCCAAACCACAAAAAAAATATAAAATGATGATCACTTAGGTTATTTTTCAGTGTCAGAACAAAGCGAAGACAATTTTGAATCACACAAGAGATTTGCTCAACTAGAAATATTCATTAACGTAGTTCTTTTTCTCTCTTTCCTCTGGAGTTCACCGTCCCAGGGTTTTTTTTTGCCAGGAAGGATTTCAAAATATGGCTGGTACAAGAATAGTGAATGAACCAGTGTTGTGGGGAGCAACTGAGCAGATGTGCAGTTAGGTATGAACTGCTGGATACACATGCAACTCCTATGGCTATAGCATAGCTCAAGGGAAAGCAGCAAGGACAAGGAAGCTGTGATTATACCTGGGCACTGAAGAAGCAGACTGAACAGAGATCTCAAATAAAGATTCTTGAGTTCAGAGTGAAGCCCTCTGAGTGTGTGAATAGTATGCATTTGTTGAGAATGATAAGTGATAATTAGCTCACAGAGTAATTGCAGTGCAAGTAGAGGACTGAAGTGCTTAAGCTGCAGAGAGCATCTGACCATCTTTCTGTTATCATTTTTTGTTTCTAGAAAAGAAAAACAATGAAAGAAACAGAGAATAGCCACAAGAAAGAAATGACAGAAAGGGAAAAGAGTACAGGTGGCAGAGAGTCAAAGAGAAAGGACAACACAGACACAGAGATGAGAGGTGCAAGAGCAGGACGTGGCAGGGAATTAGATCAATGAGTCAGATGGGGAAAGGGATGGTGAGCACCAAACAGAAAGCAAGTTAATTCTAAAAGACCCTCATCTCTTATATGAGCAAGAAACTAGAGGCACTTATTTTACCTGTCCATGACTGCCAGGGTCTCTTTCAGGTGATGGGATTACAGGGAGGTTGTCTTGCAGGCTCTGTCTGTGCAGCCCTCTGACCTGATGTACAGAAATGTGGACTGGTCTGTGTGTCCTCTCCCCATTCACCCCTATCTAGCCCTTGCCTGCTTTCATCGGGGTGTGGTTGAGGGAGGAGTTAGAAAGGTCTCTGGAGCTGCAGGAGCTGAAGAACAAAGTGTTGAGATGCAAAGGAGCATTAGTTCTGAAAGATGCTCAGCACCCATTGGTCGCCATCCCTCACTGCACTCCCCATTGGGTCCCCTGTGCCTGAAAAATTATTCTGAAATAATATCAATAGCATAACAAGGCAGGAAACATTGTCTAGTGGTTAGAAGGGGGCCTGAGAGTTTGTGTACCACTAACGTGAATGTGGGCAAAACCACACTATCCCTCCAGGCTTCACATCACGCAGCTGTGCAGTGAAGGTGATGACCCTCTCCAGCTCCACCACAGAGGCAGCTCTGTGCAGTGCCCTGCAACCACTGAGCTGGAAGGAGCTCAGGGAACACCAAATTGTTAACATGCTTTCCGCTCTCCTCTGAGACCCCCTGAAAGGCCTGGCAGTTGCTTGGCAGCATGAGGCAACACCGAAGCAGAAGAGAGCGAGAGAGACCCATCTCCCAAGGTTTGATGGGGAGTGCCTGGCACCTGAACATGGCCATGGGTGTCTGAGCCATGTCAACACACCAGGAGCAGTGGTGAACCTGCATTGCAAAGCTGTACACAAAGGACCAGTGAGGAATAACTCTGGGCATAATGCTGCCGTTTCAGGTGGTACTGGCCCAGAGATCTACCAGTGGCAGGGTGACTGCCAGGACCCTCTGACTGATGGCTGCGCTCAGCAGGCGTGCGGTTGTGCGTTGTCACGGCTGGGCTCACACTCGGGATGCACACGCTTCTCTCCACCAACACCACTGTCTGCCACCCAGGCTCTACTCCTATCCTGGCATCCATTCCCTCTGCAGGGCTGCAGGACAGCCAAGGAATGGGGCAGTGGCTTTGGCTGGGCAGGGTGCCGAGAAGGCAGCCAGGGAACATTCTGCTTTGTTTCTGCTTCAAGCGGGGCACGGCTGAGAAACAGGGCTTTTGTTTACCTCACGCTAGGGTAGTTCTTCGTTTTTTCTCTGCTTGATTTACTTTCCTTATTAATTTTACTGGTTTTCAGCATGCTAAGACTTTGTGAAACCAGTATATGCAAAAACATGAAAAGGAGAGATGAGTTGCCAGAACAGAGCAGACTCACTAGCCCAGCACTTGCAGAGTACTTGCCTCTGAGAGCAGCGGGCATGGTACACTTCAGGAAAAGGAGAAGCACTCCTGGAAGGTCCAGGCTTGGGCTATCTGACTCCTTAGATACACACTCAACAAATCCACATTTTGGCAGCTGTATTGGTCCTCAATTACCCTGTTTGAGGATCTGGCTCCTACTGTTTGACCTAAGCTAGAAGAGCCTGCAATCCTTGAGAATCCCTGTCCTACTTAACAGAGTCTGAGAGAACACTCTTGCTAATGAAATAGCTGTCCCCTTTCAGCCTTTGCCATAGTAGCACCTTGTGACAAATCTCCTAGGTCAGACTAACATATCACACTTTAATACTAGTTTTTTCATTTAATAATGCAAAGAGGACATTTGTTACACAGGACATAAAAATTAAAAAAAAAAAAAAGAAAAGAAAAGAAGTAACACACCCTGGGAAATCTGCTTCTTACAGATCACAACTGTTTGTGTTTCATCTGATAAATTAAGATAACTTCAGCTTTATTCTTTTCCTGGCTCCCAATTTTCATAGCCAAAAGATTGCAGAAAATTTTAGATAACATTTTCTATTCTGAAAGCAGTCAAGAAATATCTTCATGGACAGCCTGGTCTTCCCCATAAATTAAATTTGTGCAAAACAATTTTCTAAAAGGTTTAACATGTCAAGTCTCATAATACCTTTAACTAGATTCTTTCTCTGGTCCTTCCTGTAAGTGGAATTCATTATTCCATGTTTAAAACATGCTCTTTTCCTTAAATGTTGAGAGTTTCTTTGCTCTCCACAAAGATAAAAAAGAAAGAACAGATGACCAAATAGTTGAAATATATTTATGTTACTCTCTGTCAGGGCTCTCAAGTCTAAATACTGCTGTAGGCTTTATAATGCCCTTCGTTTAAACCAGTAACTTCCCTCACTTGGAAGGTGCAAGTGCACAAAGTCAGTGGTACTGCTTCTCTGCCTCTAGCTCTATTCTCCAGAGCAGAAACATGTTGGTGTGGATGTGTTTTAGAGTCTTGTAGAAAGTCTAGTAGGACATTTTCAGAGGGACCCTCAGTTCCTATGCAGTTCTGCTGGAAGCTGGAGCTGCACTCTCTTGCCAAGGCAAGATCCTGATCATTAGCAAATGTCATGTCTGCACTGGTTAAATAAAAAGGTATTTTGCAAAACCATGGAAAGGTTGCTGATCCCTGATCTAGTTGCTAGTCCAGCTTCCTCCCTGGTTATAAATTGCCAAATCTGTAACACAGAATGGGACACTTTTAGCTGGGAGCTAAGAGAGATGCTGAGCACTCCAGTTTTTCTACCTCTTTCTGCTCAATGCAAACCTATTTAGAGAGGGAGCTGGGGATGGGAGAGAAACAATTTTACTGAAAATTACTCCATCACTGTTTCTGATCAAAGTCTGGGTCAATTAAAGGCTAGCAGTGAAGGCTAGAAAGGGTCCCTGTCCTGGTGAGTTTGGAGTGTTATTTAGCATGAGACATTGCTCCAGCTTATCAGGATCATGGAAGGATGTTCTAGCATCCCTTTGGGTTTCTTGTTCTCAGGGCTTTATTCTTTGTCTTGGAGTGAGAACAGAGAAATAATAGATGTCTGAAGAGCAGCGCCCAGATGTAAAGGAGGAGGAGGAACACCACCATTACTTTTACGAATGATTCAGAAAGCAAACTGCTAAGAAGTTAGAGAGCAAAAATGCAGTGAATAAATAAAAGTAGTTATTGAGCCCCCAAGCAGAGCAGAGGTTGCTTGTTTAGTCAACAGGAAGTCATGTGCTGGTGTGCATCATTATAAATACATATTTATTTTTTCCATTCACCCTTTGCTCAGAAATCGCCTTTTGAAACTAGCGCCGATATCACTAGTTGGTTGGTTTTACACTGAACACAAGAAATGCAGACACCTGCTTCCCCTTGCCTCAAGCAAAAACCTCAAGCAGAAAAACTTTCTTTGCTCAACAAGTGCTGATGCACCACAGACACGGACTTGCACAGAGACCTCGAGCAGGGAAGTGGTAGAGCTCCTTGCAGTTCCAGACACAGGCAGATAAATAAACTGATATGCTTATTTATTATAAGCACATACAATATGCTTACTTAATATAAGCATATATTAAGTGTAAGACTACAATAAAGTGCATATTTATTATACACACATTACACTGTGTTCACTCCACAAAGTTTCATCACCCTATTTTGAAAACAGATCCAACATGTAGGTAACACACTTGCTCAAACACCTCTGCCAGGCCCACCATTCCTATTACTCCAGTCCTGGGTGCAAAAAACCCCTCCACACTAGATGTAGAAGCAGCTTGCTGTCTAGGACATGGGGCAGAGGGCCTTGTCCCTAGAGCTGCCAACTCATCTTGTGATGCAACTGTGGATGCCATGCCTGGGGAAAAGGTTTCAGCAGTTGCATGACAAAGCACCGACTTTCTCGATGCAGAACATGTAGCCCTGCAGAGATACATGATGTGAGGATGTGGCTGGGGTGGACATCACCAGGAAGGGATGGTGTGGTGGTGGGGTTTGCCAAAACAAAGCTAAAACCCTGTGGAGTGTCACTGAGGCTGCATGTAAGTTAGCCAAAAGCAGGGATCCCAGGTTATGAGAGGAAAGTGGGAAGGAGAGAAGGCAGGAGTTCAGGATGTGTGGGAATTGCAACGGCAGGGCGGGGGGGGCAGCTTATGAAACTTGCAGCCCTGCACAGTACAGTGCTGCATGCTGCAGGATTGATGGGCATCTGATTGCTGGGTGTGCACTAAGGTTATACATTCTTGTGTGTTTTACTAGTGATTTGGCTTTCCAGGCTTGCACTGAAAAACCTTTACCTGGAGACCTGACCCAGAGTTTAATTTTGTTCCACTGTTGAGCTTGTTTTGATGTTGCGGGATGAGGCAAATTAGGGTGAAACTATAGAATTGAGTATACGCTTTTCAACCGCAGCCCCGTGAGTGCTTCTCATTCCTGCTCTGCAGCTCTTTGCTGGGGCTCCTTATAGGAACTAATGATTCTTTACCCTGTCTCTGTGACCCCCCAATTTTTTTCTCTCCCCTGCTGCCCTAATACCATCCACCATGTCTCTAGGCCACAGCACTTCCAGCCTTTGCTACCAGAGACTGACAACTGCTGGGATCATCAGCAGGAAGGGAGGAAAGGAGCTGGAGTGGGTTGAGGAGTTCGAGATCTAGTGAATGGCTTCCCCATCTTGAATACAGGTAAGAAATGTGACCAAAGTCCAGGTACTTAGGCTGAATGTCCTCCAGTGCCTTTTCCAGCTTGAGGCCGTGACATGGTTGGCAGCTTATCTCATTAACACTAAGAAAAACACAGACTCTGTGATCAAGCAGAATGTGCTTTCCCCATGCTGAGAGCCAGGGGAAAGTACCCACCAGAACTGCTTGTGCCTTGCTGCTTCCCATAGCAGTGCCTGCAGCTTCAGCCTCCAGCATGCCCTGCCCATGTGACTTGGCTTCTGACTCCATGCTGCACAGACCTGGAGAACACTCGCCTTGTGCACAGGGAGCTGCAGGCTGTGTTCCAGTGTTACTCAGTTCTCCCACAGTTCAGCCCCCTGGTCTGGGCACTCCCAGAACCTGCTTCAAATCACATCTTCCTCCCTCTTAATGGAAGCCACTGGCTCCGTATCTCTGCAATCATCTGGTAGCCACAGAGAGAAATTCAGTTTTGCACTGCAGTTTTTCACAATGAGGCTCACCTTCTAGCTGTGGTTATGGTTTTGCAAACCAATGTTGCCTGTGATTAGCTCCTGTTTGTGCAGCGCTGCAGCTCGTGCTACTCAGTGCAAAAAGAGCTTGCACCTGTGGCCTGGGTGGTAAATCCTGATTTTAATTTCCCTGTTGTCTTTGGAGAAGTATTTGGTTGGAGAGACTGGGACAGAAGTGCTTGGGAGCTCCCTAAAGAACAGCATGTTGCAAGTTCCTTGGCTGGCAGTCGTGTGTTGAGAACTCTGCAGTTGCACAAGGTTTCCTTGGCTGTAAGTCCTCATGAACTCTTGCATTTTAGAGTTTTCTCATCAACAAAGCAAGCATTTGCAGAAGATTCAAGGTAGCCTTGCTAGTTCTTGTCTTCCTTCCCCCAGAGTTGCTCCCATAATCTCATTCATCACCGACCATATCCAGAAGGCTTGTGGCATGCCACCACTAACCTATACTCCCTAATGCCAAAGTGTCAGTAGAGTTAGGGTCTGCCTCTGACAGTCTGATCCTCTTCTGGGATGCCCAGTACTCTTGTCGTTGGGAAGGGGAGTGGAAGACCCATCCTGAGGCCAATGAAGAGAAGGATAAGGGGCAGAAGAGTGATTCTCGTTATGCAGTGAGAATCTCCTCCTTTGCTGTGATATCTCTGCTGCCTTCCTTCCTTGCTAGTGCATTTCCATGCCTGTCTGTGCTGATCAGTACCATCAGTTATTTCTTTAGCCATGAGCACATGAGAGGCTCCCAAGTTTCTGCTTTAAGCAGAGCTGTGATATTCTTGAGCTAGCTGCCCAGGCAGGAGAGGGTATCCAAGAACCTCAGATCTTCCCACCTAATTTCACAGATTTTAAAGATACCCTGCCATGTTCCATTCAAAAGCAAGGGTTCTGCTTGGATGAAAAGCCTGGTAGAAGCTTCTAGAAAGCAGAGAAGAGAAAGAAGAAGAAGAATTTGAAGAGAGAACAAAGACCCAGGGAAATTACTGATCATGAATTATTATCAGAAATTTTAATTCACTGGTGTCATTGGTTGCTTCTGTTTCCCACTCAGATGTGGCTCAAAACCAACTATATCTCACTAAAATATAGAGTTCTTACATTCACATACACAGCCAGTTAATTTCTCTTTCCCCAGTCTGCACTTAATGAGCAGACATCAGGTCCACTTATCTCTTCTATCATTTCTGTGCAGGTGCAGGTAGGGTAGGGCACAGACACATTTACTTTAGGGTGGCTAGCTTGGTCCCAACCCGATTTGGGAAACTGGGGACAAGACTAAAAAGGCTCACAGATTGGAGAGGCAAAAATTGACTCTGAAGCAGTGCCCCTGGGGACTCTTAGGGAACAGAAATGGCAAAGAGGCAGAGTTCAGATGCCTTTCCTATGCAAAACCAAAGGGAGACTACAAAGATAGCAGCTGATGGACAATGAGAGCCAAGAGACATAGTGTGTAATGACAGTGCTGGGTTCAAGCAGAGCTGATGAGAAAATTATGTCACTACAGCATGGAGGGTCTCAGGAATGACTAAGTTCCCACAGCACCAGGCAGAAAATAAACTCTTTTGAACCCTACCTCCACATCAAGGACCAGCCTGGAGGCTAAGTGTAGGCTGTGGAAGAAGGCAAGTTTTATTTGTTAATCCATGATAGTGGCCAGTGCAGCTTGTTCCAGCCGATCTGTGCTATTTGGTAACAGAGAAGACACTGAGTGAGATATAAATGTTTTATAGTGGGTGTGTTTTCTAATAGCATCTGACTTCGGTGCTATGAGGGAGCAGCTGGAGCAGAAAGTCCCACCGGAATGCCTTCGGTATGGAAAGGCTTAGTAGGTACAAGACACCCAATACAAGGGACATCATTCTGACCATGAACCCAAAATCTTGTTCAAGACATCACACTAGTAGGCTGTGCTGGCTATGATGTTTGAAACAACTGCTGCTGCTGCATGTGCCACTGCTTCTTGTGCCCCTGAGATATTGGCTAAGATGCCAGAGAAGGTGGCAGGAGGATCCAAACCCTGCAAGCCCCCAGTTTCCAGTTGGACTGACTACGAAGGCAATGGCTGTTTGCTAAAAGCACAGAAGAACTTTCTCTCACCACTCTGAAAGGGAACTGAAGTATGTGCAGTACACAAGCACAACAGCTGCACCAGGCTGGGTCTCAGGAGCCTGGACAAAAGCAGCACAGGAGGACTTGGTATCTTTAGCTCCTTTAAACTGAACAAGCCAAGAGGAAGGTGCCAAGAAGGCAGCAAAAGCCAAGAACCACCTGGCCCTTGACTGGCACTACCAAGAACCCCTGATTATCTGTGGCTGCGATGTAAGTCCCAAGAAAAGCGAAGAAACCGGCAGCCACCATGACCAGGAAAGCAATTAAGAGCTACAGAATATGAAAAGTGATAGACCAAAGGAGGCAAAAATCCAGCTAAGGGTGAAACAGTGAAACCCAAGGCTACCAAACCCAAGGCAGAGAAATCGAAAGTGACCTCAGGGTGAGAAAGTAGTGCACAAGAAGTAGATGCTGTATGAGCATAGAAAAAGTGGCCTGCTGCAGGGTCACAGACTGCAAATCCTTTATTTGAACCACTGATTTTTGTCATGTTTTGTATTTTTTAACACAATTTCTCCAAAGGAAGAGAATTAATTTTAATAATTTAAATGCCTTGTTTTGCAGTAAAACTAGGGCTTTGTATGAACTAAATATTTCTTCTTGCTATTTTCTTCAAATATCTGCAGCAGTATGGTAGGGGAAATAGTTTGCTCAGAGATGCACAGCAAAAAGAACAGAGGCAACAGCTGAAAGCTGCAACAAAGAAATTTCTGATCTGACATCAGGAAACTATTCTCCATCTTAAGCGTGGTGCAGCACTGGAACAGATTGAGGATTCTCCATCCTTGCTGGCTTTTTCAAAATTCACCTGGACAAGGCTCTGAGTGATCTTATTAGCTTTGAAGGTAGTTCTGTGTGCTAACTTTCAGTATAATTTTATCTATGATCCTAAGTGGGAAGGTATACGATCTCAATATCCACATTTATTTTAAAAAATGCATAGCTTCATGTACATTTATTCTTATATTTAAGCAGGTGAGATCTGACATTACTAATTAGTTAGACACATTGAATTACATGTTTCTCTATTACGTCTTTTTGTTAATGTCTAATTTGTGACAGGCTGTATTTGTATGGAAATTGCAACATTAGTAAAATTTACAAAACAGCATTCTGATAGATAATTTATTCATTAAATGAATATAATGTTTTTCACCAATTCACTTTTTTAATATACTTCAGCATAGTAGCAATGAGTACATAAACTGATATAATTTATATTATTGAAAATGTTTTTATTTGAAAAAATAGTTTAATAGCAAAAGGATACAATCAAATAGCCTTGTGATGTTTCACACAACTTTTTTTATAACTTTTTTTAATGGACTAAAATCCACCTCTCTGTTTTGTAGGAGTTTATTCCAACTTGCTGCACTACAGGGGCTAAGGATAGCAAGGAACAGATAGAAAGGAGCAGTAGGCTGGAGATCAGAGAGCAGGAAGTGAAGAGATTCACAAATGGAATTCAGGTTTCCTGTGCCCCAGTCAAGGGACTGTTCACAGCTGGATGAAGGTACACTGTCAAACAATGTCAGACCATGTGGTGTCTTGAGTCAAAGTTATAGGATTGTGTACCTTTAAAATCTCTGGGGGCAAAAAAAACCCAACCACAGCTTTTTTTTTCCTCTCTAATTTTTAAGTCCCTTTTGGTTTCCAGCCAGCTATTCTTTGTCTAACAGGGGTGCTTTTTTTTGGATTGGCTGCAACTACCAGTCCTTTTTGTGAAGGACAAGCCCACACCCCAGCCCGAAGTATGCTCTTAAGGGATCCCTCCAAGCTGAGATGCCTGATGTCAACATATTTTGTTCATGCTGAGGGTTACTGAGGAAAGATTCAGGCAACATGGAGCTTCTAAGTAACATGGCAGCTGCTTCCGACAGCGGACCAAGCGTCAGAACACTGGCCTTCAAACAGCAGCCTTCAAACTGGCGACACTGGTCAGTAGTGGGGAGCTGTGACAGTTAAAGGAGCAGGAACAACCATTGTGTCGGAAGTGACCGCAGGACATCTAACTCCTGCTCCAGGTCAGAATTTTATGAAAATCAGCCACAAACGCAGGACCACGTTTCTGAAACAGGCCTCTGGCAGCTTTCTTTGTGGCTAGCCCAACTGCATGAACAGCAGACCTAGCTGGAGCTGTATTTAAAACCATTCCACTGCCTTACAAGAGAGGGCTATATCCAGAGACCAGCAACCATGGCAATTCAGTTTGGAACGGCAGGGAAGGTAAATCTGTGTATGGGGTAAGTGCTAATGAAGATGGGGAAGTGTGTCTGCAGACTCCAGTGCTGTAAGAAAAGGGAAGAATAAACTGAATCAGAAAAAGTTGATGGCACACACAGCCAGTGGAAAGTGCCAATAGAGGGACACTGCACAGCTCGAGAGCTCATGAGACAGAGAAAGGTTTGGCCTGTGCACGTGGGAGCAACATCTACAGTCACTGGTGCTGAGGCTGTTTCTGTTATAACAGTCCAAGGTAGGGACACCACAGCATCAGCCAGGAAGGGGCATTGCTTCCAGGGGATAGCACTGTGCAGTAACCTGCATTGTGTGGTTTAGCCCTGAAGGCCTATGGGACACTGTCAGAGGCACTTTAATGGGTAATTTGGGCCACAGCCACTTTTGTTCTAGAAATACCATCTAAATGCAGATATCGCTGCTTGTACATGAGCACTCTGCCTAGAGTGCCCCAAACTTTGAGTGCTCTATCTTTTTAATGAAAATATGATGTACAGTCAGTGCCTGATGAATCTATGCAAAAGTTGGAAAATCAATGAAAGAGGAATTTTTCTAATCCTTTTGACCTAGATGTGTAATTTTCCCATTGCTGAGTTAAATGGCTGTAGTGAACAAATTCTTCGCTCACGTGATATTTAGCACAGCTCTTCTCTTATTTCAGTCACCATACCATTTTACTTGAAGATGTTAATTCTCCACCAGAAAGTCATGGCGCATGCACGGTGAAAAGATGTGTTTTGAGCACAAGTTTAACGGGCTGGGAGAAGTTATCCTTGTGTTCAACAGCTACCAACTGCCAGGAAAATCTAGCACAACTATGCACAGGAAAAAAAAGTGTTGGAGCAAATTTTATGTTTCACTAGAAAAAATAATGACTTCCCAGGAAGACCTGTGATTCACGAATGAAGGAAGGGTGGCAGCAGAGGACTAGGTGAGCAGGGAGTAAAAGGGTCCAAATGACAGATCTGGGCTGGAATCAAGTTTCTCCACAAATCTGGAGGAAATACAGCAAGAGACAAATAAACCCAAACACATGAGAGTTGCCAAGAATAATAGGAAATAATTTTTCCTTTAATATGCATTTTATAGACTCTAGCATTAAAACAGTGTTCTCCTGGACAGGAGCACCTCTTCCTGACCCTGCTGAAAGCAAGCAACAGAAAGTCTTATAACCACTTCCCAAACAGTATGAATGTTAAATTTCTATATGCTGTACAGGAGCTATGTTACACAGTTATATATCTATATTGACTTATATTCAACTCTAAATAGAGTGGAGACTTGGCCTAGTCCAATTTCCAAGATGTCCCTCTAATATCTCATCTCCATCCTACCTTCCTCCACATAGGCAATTTTCACAGGTATCCCAGCATGGAAGTCAGTGGCTGCCAGTGGCTGAATTTCTGTGAGATCAAGCTCTCAGTGCCCTCCTTTCTACAGATACACGCACTCTTTCAGCACAGAGGAATTCTGCCTCCATACCGAGTCTCCAGAGCCTAGACCAAGGAGGAGCATCATCCCCCGAGTAGGGGTGCAATGCCCCTATGTATAGGATGAAATTCCAGTCACCGTATAACCTGAAATTCTTTCTCCTGTGTACTGGATTAATATAGAGAGATTTAGCCCATCTGTGGCCAATTTTGACCTCACATGGAACAAACCTGTCTGCACAGCGTGTCTTCCCCTACAGAGAGGATGTAAACAGCTTATTGATGCATACAGCAGAAATCCTAGTCCAGGTGAGATGGTCTTACATTAATTGTTTTGCTCTTTTTCTCAGAGACATCTGCCTCTGTGCAGCAAACTGTCCCTGATATTGTGTGACCCTGGCTCTGTGCAGGAGAGCAGTGCCCCTGAAAGGGTGAATGGTACTCTGTTCAGCAGCAGAGTATATTATGTGATGGGGGTGAATCCCTAATCTAGCAACTGGCTCTCTGTTAGTTGGGAACAACACAGAGATCCTAGAGACAGGGTCTTGCTGATTTGCTGCAGTGCTCCGGTGCCCCACAAAATCATGCCACAGAGTGACACAGAATAATTAATATAGTTCAGACTGCTCTTCCCCGCTTACCCTACCCAGTGTCATCATGAAAACTGCCCATATACCTGGAAATGTTCTCCATGTATCTGAAATACAAAGTTCTTGAGCAGACCAGACATCCAGTGCTACCAGAGTTAATTCTTGTCCGCAGGCTGGCCTGCCTCTATAAGCACTTATATCTGCAGATGTTTACCTTCCCCATCAGCACCTGGCTCTGTACAGGTCAGCACAGTCAGAGAACCTGAAGGAAAATCCCAGGTCCCAGATAACCAGGGATCCTAGATAATGATTCTTCTCCCACATCTGATTCCAGTTTGACTCTTTTCTGCTTTGTGCAGAATCTTCCAGGTCAGGAGGTAGGAGCTCAAGTGGAGATATTGAAAGCAGGCTCAGCAACCGGAGAGTGTGGAGGTAGCCAGACCAAGACAAGATGCCAGGACAAGCTAATTCATTGCAAGTTTCCCGTACTGTCAGGACACACAGGTTCTTCATGGGCTTTCTTGGACTTAGGAGTGGCGACAGCCATAATTACTGCTCCCTGGAACTTGCCTGGAATGGACATCAGGAGATGGGAAGGGAGGACAAGAATAGGGGAGAGGAGAGGAGGGAGTGTAAGAGGCAGCACTCTGTTCCAACATAATCTTCTTGAGAAAAATACAATGCCATACTAAATCCAGAATTCTTCCTTTTGGTAGCAGTTGTGTGTGAGGGAGGCAACAGGCTTGGGACAAAGAACTTCCCAGAGGGATTTATAAATGATCTCTTGCCATCCAGGGACAATGAGGTTTGCCTTGGGTTCAAGATAGCTCATCTCCCATTTCTGTCACTTCTCTGATGCCAGCACACACAAGGAGGAGATTGTGCTATCACACAACAAATGCAGTGGCTCAGGAGAATCAGAGAGGCTCAGGCTGACTAACAATATCTGAGCTTGTACTGATGCCATTGCAAGAAATATAGGGCAGGAGTCCTAGGGCCTAGTCCTAGTTGGTACTCCTCCGCATGAAATGCAGCTTAGGGCATCTGTACCATTGGAAAGGACTACATTCTGTCCCCATACAGAATATCCCTCCAGTGACAAAGCAAGAGAAGGTGCAGCACATTTATAAGGACCTCTGGGAAATGAGCAGCTCATGGCCTGCCAGAGAGAGAGGAAAGGAGGGAGCATCTTATATCCTCAGTAACAGATTTTAAAGATGACAACAGCTACCATAATAGACTAGCAGAGTACTCTGTGTACTGCAGCACCTGAAGAAGAAGATGTAGGGGAAGGCATAGAAGCAAGAAAATGGTGGGGAAATCACAAACAAGGACTTGTCTCGGGTAGGTAGTGGATGAGGATTTCTCTTCTCTCTCTTCCTCTCCTGCTGTTGGGAGCTCACAGAGCATCAGGGCTTCCATGCTGCTGCTCCAGGAGCTGTCTGCAAGGGAGAGGCAGGGGTTGCCCAGATCGGCGGAGACGTCGAGGAGGAAGGCCAGCCAGCTGGCGACAGATCTCATCTGAAGACATAGCAGACACACACAAGTTGACAGATAATCAAAGCTTCCTTCAAATTCTTCACCACCAGAATAGCTAAAGGTACATCCTTCACAGCATCTACAGAAACAGTTGAAACTGCTGAATCCTCATATACATGAGGCATGCAAAACAGGTCCTTAGGCTTTTATGAATTTCCTTCTGGCTTTATTCATGTACAGTACATATTAAAACCACTGGTATTTTGCTGCAACAAAGACTGCATAAAAAATCTAGACTGGATCCTGTCTCTATTAATGACCAGAAATACTGAGATTTACTCTTTAACCTCAAAGGAATACAACTTTGTGTTTGGGGCTAGTAGAGCATGATCAAGATGGAGGAATACAGAGCTATCATACTTCTTGTCAGTACAATATCTACTTCCCATTTTTTTGTCATGTTTTTTTGTGTACTGGATCTAAGACTGCATTGCATTAGAGCTCCTTCAGACAAAGTCCAGGGAAACTACTACATACGCATTGGAGTCCAAGCTAACTAGTTAGTTTAGAGGCTCTATCAGATGGCTGCAGCTATTCTTCTAGGCTAGCTTGTGATATCACTCACCTTGCATGACCTCATTCTCCTTGCAGACAATGCGAGAGCACACCTCCTTGTTTATTATGTACATGCGACGCACACTGAGGGATCGCCAGGGTCAGTAGCGAGAGGCACAGAGACCCAAAGAAAGAAAAAAGGGATACAGGCAATAAACACATATATTCACTGATGAGGAGGCAAGTCCTAAATTTTTATGATTAGTTAGCCTAGATTAAGGCTGCCATCAATAGCAAAGTAATCTTGGCGAAGGCTTCATAAAATCTTAGAATCATAGAAAGGTTTGGGATGCAAGGGACCTTCAAGATCATCTTGCTCCAACCCACCGTCACGGGCAGGGACACCTTCCACTAGATCAGGTTGCTCAAAGCCCTGTCTAACCTGGCCTTGAACACTTCCAGGGACTGGGCATCCACAACTTCTCTAGACAATCTGTTCCTGTGTCTCATCATCTTCTGAGTAAAGAACTTCTACCTAACATCTAATCTAAATCTCTCCTCTTTTATTTCAAAACCATTCCCTCTTGTCCTATCACTACTTGCCTCTGGAAAAAGCTGCTCTCCCTCTTTTTTGTAAACTCCCTTTAGATACTGGAAAGCCACAATAAGGTCTCTCTGGAGCCTTCTCTTCTCCAGGCTGAACAACCCCAGTTCTCTCAGTCTGTCTTCATAGGAGAGGTGCTCTATCCCTCTGATTATCTTCATGGCCCTATAAATGGCCAAATGCCTTAAATATGGATTACAATATAGGGCATATTACAGTTCCTTAGTGCTGCACAGATAATAGTAATTGTGCTGTTTCAAATAATCACACAAAAAGGACACTGTGGGGATAGGATTCATCTCATCAGCTGGTTCCCAGAGACATCTAGTCTTCAAAGGGAACAACTGCTAAACTGGATATACTATTTCTGGCGAGTTTTTAAGGCATTTCTTGATTTTTAAGGGACTGTTGGTTTCTTACCTTGTAACACAGAGGTAGCTGATACACTGCTTTACTGGTTTGTGAACAGAGTACAGGCGCGTGCAAGGGAACTTTTCTTCACGACAATCTGGGAACACACACACACAAACACAGAGGTACAATCCAGCATCACTGGCAGGCGAACTCATTCTGGCACAGATATCACTTCATCACTAGGTACTGTCCTCTAGGATTCTAGGGAAGGCCTACAGCCTCTATCGTCCACTCTCTTGTGAGAGATGGGGATGGTTTAGAGAAGAGGAAAATAGTGCAGACATTTCTGATCCCCTTGCCTTGTAAGACAAAAGTAAGGCAAAGTTGAGTAAAATGCAAAACAAGCTCATTGGGCATCCTGAATACAGGAGGCACATGCTGTAAAGCGGACAGACACAAATAAACAAAATGTAAATTGTAGTTGCATATTTAAGACATGTGTTTCTAATAGATCTGCAATATCACATTTCAGGACAGGAATTTAGTTCCTTTTTTAATTGGGCAATCAACCCTATAGCTAACTATGATGGGTTTTCCTGTATTTCATTCTGAAATGCCAGGTATCGGCCAATGACAACGGCACAATATTGACCCGGTGTATCTGGTCTGGTGATCTGCCAGTTCCTCCCCTCCCAGGCATGCCACCCAGGAGAAGGCTGCAGCTTCCACTACCACAGTTCTCCAGTACTTCTAACTCAAGAAACAACTGAAAGCAATTTTCCAAGAGGCAAAGCTCAGTGCTCAGCTGCTCAGCCAGCACCTTCCTGGAGAGGGAACAAGGTGGGTTAAAGTGGGTTTGGGAGGGAACGCAGGCAGCAAACTTAAAACGTACCTGATGAAGCCGTTGCGGTTTCGCTGTCAGACTGAACTGGAAGACAGAGGGTAGCAAAGTTAGTTAGTTACCATGATTTCTTCCTAGATATCAGCTTAATCATTACAAATACCAGGAAGGCTCTTTCAAGAGCCCTGCATTGTAGCTTCTAAGGTGGAAAAAGATCTCATTGTTACTGACATGAAACCATAAGAGAAGGTACAAATCCAATATGAATCTAGTGCCAACTACCCAGCCAATAATGGTAAAAATCTGTCCAAGCTTTCCCCGAAAGCATTACCATTACTGTTCAAAATTACACTATAAGAACATCTTGACTTAAAATTCAAAAGGTCAGGTAAATTTATTTAGTTGCTTTAATTACTATTTATCTAAACAAGAAGTGAAGGAGCCTGTGACTGCCTCTTGCTAAGGAATAGCGACACCTTTAAAAAAAGCATCCCCAAGACCTCTGGTTCTTTGATGTCCATGACAAAGGATCAAAAGGAGGTTGGTTTGTTATTCCCTCTAAGAAAGTAACCAATGTCTACCGCAGCAAACCAGTACATTTTATAATTTACCCAGTAACAAACTGCAAAGGAATTCAGAGAACTGACTGCCATGTGCAAGTTTTCATCAACAGTTAGAGAGGACTTTTACTTCTGCTCATGTGCCATAGTGTCAGCCAGAAGCATAGACAAAACACATGTGCACAAGGGAAAATGAGTCTTTTGAGTGTCGAGGCTGTGCTTAGCGGCAGTTCGAGATGGGAGGAATCTGGGTATGCAAGGGACTGTGCAAGGAGAGGGAAGGAGGGTCTACAACATGCGGTTGTGAACTGAGAATAAACTTACTGGGAGGAAGAACCATAGGTGGTGTAACAGCTGCAGCTGGAAAAAAGAGATGTTCTGAAAGATCTTAATATGAGCTTTCAGCCTCTTTCCTCCTGCCCCAGTTCTGCTGGTGGCTCACCACTCCTGACCAGTAGCCATCCCACATCTGGTTCACAGACAATGGTCGTGATGTTGTCATCACCTGACTTGTCAGAATAACTGCAGGCTTTCCTTGCAAATATGCTGGGTGTCCCAGAGATGATTGGATGTTGCAGAACAAAGATATGTCCCAATGGTACACCCTTTGTGAAGAATTCTTCTTGATCCCTCAATAATAAGCATTTCAAAGCCCAAGTTTGCTGCAAAGGCTTCACCTTCAGTCTTTTCAGTTTTAGATGTAGGTTAGTCACCACCAGTTTGGTCTAGACACTAAGTCTTATCTACACTTATACAGATTGTCAGGCCTCATATACTGAACACAATTCCTTTCACCTCCCATCCCACCCAGGATGTGTATACAATATTGTTCTTCCAGTGTGTTCCCATGACAGCTTGACCCACAATAAATACTCTAGACAGGAGATGAACAGAATTGGGGCAGAGGACAGATTATGGAACTGACGTCCTGGAAAACAAGACACCATTCTCAGAAGAGCTCTCCTACGCACACAGCGTACTTCCCAGAAACAGCCATGCATAGCTGCCTCTTTGGACCATATAATTGACCAGATGTGTTCCCCCTCTCCCTTCCCTGCCTGGTATTCAGAACCTGAGTGGCATGTGTTTGAGAGATAAGCCCCAGCAGAGAGAGAAACCAGTCATGCCAGATTTGAAACCAGACTCATATGGAAAAAGTGGGGCGGCTTCTTCTTGAGCTTCCTTTCCTCCATTGCCTGTTACTGCAAATGCCTATACTCCCATAAGCTCTGTGTCTTTCCCCTGAGGTAATCTCCACTCTCTAAGGAGACACACTGCAGGCTGTAAGTGTTCTTCTTCCAAGTCCTCCATCTACCCTACCTTTCACAGACATTTTGCTGCCCCCCAGTGACACAGCCACAGGCACAGTGGGGAAGACAGTACTAAAAGAACAGTATTTCCACTTCCCAACACTGCTCAGAGTTTGCTTTACTACTGTCTTACAGGGTTTTTTGCCACCTCTGTCTCCTGAGCATCAAGCACATGTGCTACCTGCCAGCAGACACACACACAACGTGTGATCCAGTGGTGCCCAGTTTGAACCTGTCCAATTTCTCACCCTTGTCATTTAGTCTCTTTGTTTCTGCCACCTTTTCTGGAAGACAAGGCTGAGTGAGCTTGGAATTTCATGGCTTCCTGCAGTGCACCATCCTCAGAGAGCCCTGGTACACTAGGTGAGTTTCGCATTTCCTCGAAGAACAGACCATTAAGTCACCCTAAATTAATCTCCCTGCATGGAGCACAGAAAGGATTCCCAGACAGCCACAGACACTGGAAGAACACTGTTAGATGTCAAAAGTGGGAAGAGGAGTTTCTGGGCATGATGGGTAATTTCTGGGTGTGTGTAGGCAGGAGTACAGATGAAAAGGGAAAAAGAAGCATGAAGATGCCAAGAGATAGGAGCTTACCGGGGCTGCTGAGAAGAGAGGCAGGGGTAACATCACCTGGAAAAGAGAGAATGTTCTTAAGAAAGCTTGTCTTTACTTTGTGGTCCTTTACATAGCCAGCCATAGCTAGCTTGAATTACCTTGGCTGCCACCACAGGCTCATGAGACAGAGGGATCCAATCCAGTAAATACATAAACAAACACAGTGCCCCCTTCCCATCCATATCCATTCCCTCTGTCAGTGACTGGCCTGGGACTGGATTTTTTTAGTGCATATGTTGCATCAACCCGTACTGAATTCTGGGTGCATACTCTGGCTTCTCAGATATGGCCATTTTAGGCATCTTGGTGGGAAAGAAAGATGTCTGAAATGAAGGTGCTGATGGCTCCCCCAGCAGCAGGACAGACAGCTGAGGCACCCACTTCAGTGAAGGAGGAAGGCAACTCTAAAACTTAGTCTTGACTGCAGAAATTCATCAGGGGATGAGTTTCTTTGTAAGGTAAATAATGGTAAAACTGGAGTAGGGATGGAGGGATAAAATGTGTAGGAAAGGGAAACTTGGAGGACATGTTTTGGACTGCCTTCTGAATAGTTTTCTGGAAAGCCCCAGATAATACATGACAGGATTGTAGCTGGAAGATGTCTGAAGGCTTAGCCAGGGGCTTCAGTCCGAAGAAAAGGCAGGCCCTTATGGTTCTTCTGGGTGAAGCACAATGCAAACATACATTCATTTTATATTACCATGTCACAGAAATGGAGAAAGGTCTAGAGGGATAAAGCAATTCACCCCCAACAACAAAGCCGGTATGAAGACCACTCAATATCCTTCCCCACTGGCCTCACTGCTAAAGCACCACTTACGCACTTCAGCTAAGTGTTCAGGACCCCTACACCAGCAAATTATTTGTAAAGAGCACAAAACATTTAGCAGGTTGTCTTGGAGGGCTTGTTCAATCTTCCCTGAAAAGTAAGTTCACAATGTCAGAGGCAAAGAAACAAAGAACAGTATTTGCTAATAAACAGGCTGTAACTCCACAGGACAACGGGGTCACACGAGCAATCTTCGTCACACAACATGCCTGTAATACTTACCAGTTGCACTTTCCGGTTCTTGCCCATTGACCACCCATGGAAACCAGTCTGCAAGAAAAGAAGAGAGGGGAGCGAGAAAAGACAGATTTCTACAGCCTGTAGGCTTTCTGAAATTTTTATGAGACATTTATCTATCCAGGAGACACCACTGCCCTCTGCTGAAGGGAGAAATCTCTTCACTCTGCCTCAGCCTCCACTGCTGGCTGGGATTGTTGTTTAAAGACTCATGGACACAGCAGGTCCTCATCTGAACTGTGTTGCTTCCACCAGGGTCAGTGGCTGGCCACAGGGACAAGTTAGTAAATACCTCCAGATCTGCTTCCAGACTTCGTATTTCTGAACCCCATTTGATGCATTTTGAAAAAAAATCCATGTGGCCTCCCTGCTCTGGAGGCTGGTCAAAACCCCTGTCTCCATTTTATAAAAGAAGAAACTGAGTCATGGAAATTATTTACTTGGTGTCACGGATTGAGTCATTGGTACAGTAAGAAACAGACTGCAGGTTTTGTATCTCCTTAGGCAAATAATTATCTGGTCCATCATCCTGCTTGGGTATGGAGCACAAAGCAGACGTTTTTTTCTTTCTCTGCACCTGGGTGCACTGGAGAGGGGGAACGATGAAAGTTTGGCTATGCATGCTCTGTGGAAGAGAAGAAACTGAAACTGGGCTAGACTGTTTGTTTGTCCAAATATAAAGGGTGAGAGAGCTGCTTCCTACAGCAGCCAGGAACTGGAAAGTATTTCCTGCTAGCCACAGAGGAGGGAAGTGTCTGCATAACTGGGGTGGGATGAAGGAAGGAGTTGGCAGGAAAACGCCTCAGATCTGGGGCACTGCAGGGATGTGTGCATGACCAGCCCAAAAAAACAGTACACCCTGCTACATCTTGTGAACTCAGACTTTAGTTTTCTGTTTTTAATGGGAGGACTATGTGGGTAAAAACTCTGGAGCTTATGTCTTAGTTCTTCCATGTTCCAAGAACAGATACTTACAGACTGCAGAGGGACTCTTGGGACCCCTACACAATCCTGCTTTGCAGCATTACAGGAGTTGTTGGACCCTGATATTCTCTTCCCCACCCAGCTGCCAGCAACAGCTCAGCCGCTGGCAATTAACCCAGGGAGAGCCAGACATGTATAATAACTTAATTGCACAATTTAATGCAGCCCAAAACTTTCCCTGTTCTGGCTAATCTCTTAATTGTAACAGGTAGAGAAGTAAATGGTATTGAACACTTTCTCAATTGTTTCTGATGCAAAAGGAAGGACACAAATTCTGAAACCATTGCAGAAGCCAGCAGTGCCGGATTTGAAGAGACATGTAGAAAAGGCAGGGAGGCTCCCCACTCTTTTCTAACATTGAAAAGTCAGCTCTTACTAGTTTGGTGGGTTTTTTTCCTCGTTAGGAGCTAACTAGAAAACATCTAATTCTAAAACAACAGGACATAAAGTGAAGTGAAATCTCTGCATATGAGGCAAGGAGACAAAACAGGTGACTTTCTTATCCTATTTTCATATGCTTTATAAACAACTGCACTTTATTCTCCAAGTTCCAGTAAATTCATCCTTGAGGTCCAGAACTGCAACCCTAAGTCACTGAATCTGGAGCTTACCCCAAACCAAAAGAAACAGTAAGAGACCAGCTGGTTGTTCCTGTTATTTTTCCAAGTTAAAACAAACAAACAAACAAACAAACACAAACGGAACTGCTAAAAACAAAATACACAAAAGTAAGAAATACTCTTTTCAGGACTCCTTCATACATCATAAAGATCACAGACTTTTTTTTCCCCCTTTAACTTCATAGGCCACCTACAAACTCATCACTTGGATGCCTCACCTCCCTGCTTCACAGTCATAAATATGACATCATCTACTGTGCACCTTCCAAGGAAAAAGTACTATTTGGAGCAGAATCCGGCTTCAGCATGAGGGGAGAACCAAAGAAGGTATTGCAATAACCTGATTTGAATGTGATAGGTAGTCAGGAAGTCCTCTCTCTCCCACATAGAGTCTTTCCTGGGCAAAGCTTTATCCATTCATTGAAATTCATCTTTCACTGTCTGTCCTGAGTCTTCCAACTATAATGCCTGATGCTGTCCTCTTGTTTTGTTTCTTTTCGTGCTTTTTTTTTGTTTTAAACAAATTTGATCCCACTTGAATTTTTGCTGAAGTAGCTTCAAGCAAACAAAATCATGGAGCAACAAAACAGAATAACATCCACCACCACCAAAAGCAAAAAGTGGTCTGAACCAGAGAGGTTAGGTTTCTCAAAACAGCTCTGCAAAGAACTACAAAACCTTCCAGCAGTCGAGTGGCCTTATATGGGGTCATTCCAGCAGGAACTACTAGTCACAGCAAATGTGTCATAACTACGACAGGACAAATTTTGTGGAGCACTGGGAAATGCCCTGAATACACAGGTGGTACACCAGTAAGCGCAAAGCACACCTAACTCTCCTTCTCAAACTGACCTGGCTGTTTTGCTTACAGAAACATCCCTGAAGTGGACACTGTGGACCTCTGTCTCTTGTGACTCCCAGTACTTACTGGAGACTCTCACAGATGAAAACCTGTTTCCAGTTCCTAATTTTTTTCTTATAGCCCTATATCCACCTTGCCTTTCCTGTTCGGAACTTCCCCTTTCACTACCCATCTACATGTCTCTGTCTTTCTTCTTAGGTCATTGCATATTAGTCTGTGTAGGAAATTCTGTGAGGCCCAGCTGGGGAAGAAATCCTCCCCCTGGCATAAGGACTCACCAGCTGGGGACAAGAAGAGTGCCAAGAGACACAACAGTACACAGGTTCCAGAGTTCTTCATCCCTGCAGAGTGGAGGAGAGAGCAGTCAGAGGAAGGCTAAGGCAGGAACTGGAATACACTCCCCTACAGCACAGAAACTTTGCTTGCTGCCCTCATTTCCCTCTCAAGACCATTTGGTTTTCCCAGCCTCCTTCCTGTCTCCCTCCTCATCAGGCCAGTTTTCCAGGTGTTTCAGAAATATTCTGGACTGAACATATGTATCACCTGCTTTCTTCCTCTTTTCATCTCCTTCCTCCAGACCCCATCTTTTTTCTCATCCAGGAGGCTAAGCCCCACACACAGAGCGAGCATGCAAAGAAAAGTTTCCCCCACATTATCTCCCTCCATTCTCTTCTACTTTTAAGTTATTTTGAGGAGCTTTGAGGAAATAGATAGGGTCCCCGGGTCCCCATCACTTACTGCAGCCCTCAGCTTCCACTCCCTTCAGCAGCAAACGCTCTGTCTTTCCCCTTCGGCGTCTCCCCCACTTTGGCTATTGGGTAAATCACATGCAGCCACACCCAGAATACGTTCTCCTTTTGGTTGTCTTAAAAAATACAATTTCTGGGAAAAAAAAAAAAAGCCAGCGAGACGGAGGGACATGGTGTCATCATGCATCTGGAATGAGGGGGGGAGCGAGAAGCAGCTGCCCACACCCTCATTCCGGAGTTTATTGTCCTCCGAAGGGGCTCCTCCCATTCCCCCAGGATGGCCCAGCACCAGGGATGGATTCTTGGGTCTGTATTGCACACTGGTGTCTCGTTTCGTCCTTCCCTCCTGCACAGTCCTGCTTCTCACGCTGCTGCCTCTAGCCGCGATTCCCCACTCAGCTGCGGCCTCTCCCCACCCCAGTCCTTCTGTCCTCTTCCCCGTCTCCCTGCGCGCCTCTCGCACAGGGAGAGAGCAGAACCGCATCCCTGTGCCCACAGGACGCGCTCGCTGCTCCGGCCGGCGGGGTGGGAGGGGCCGCGTCCCGCGGGGACCG
>VZRE01001328.1:97059-109516 GCA_013396775.1 Cephalopterus ornatus
CGCCAGGGCCGGGCTGGAGCCTCCCGGCTGGATGGAGGGAAGGGGCTCCCGCCTGGACCAGGCTGGTGGAGGGGAGGGGGCACGGGGAGCAGGTACCCGCCTGTTCTGCAGCGCCGCTGCCTGTCTGAGAAAAGCAAGGAATAGGGAACACGTGTGCAAAAAATAGAAAAAAAAATAATTAAAAAAAGGTTAGAAAGTAGGAAAGTGAGCGAGACAAACTGAGAAGGGAAGAATGAGACCTGACCTTCACTGCCATCCTCCTGACTCCCCTGTGCCTCCACACTGCATTTTATGAGCCCCACTGGAATAGCCACTCTCCCCTAACCTTTCCTCCAACAGCCCCAGCATCCCTCATGTTCTGTTGCTTTTGCTGACTTATTTTCCCTTTGCTGTTTCTGTAACTACT
The DNA here is from genome assembly GCA_013396775.1 of Cephalopterus ornatus. Taxonomy (NCBI): domain Eukaryota; kingdom Metazoa; phylum Chordata; class Aves; order Passeriformes; family Cotingidae; genus Cephalopterus; species Cephalopterus ornatus. The sequence continues at coordinate 97,466 of VZRE01001328.1, forward strand.
CCTCTGGGTCTGAGTAGGCGCTGGATGAGCTTCAAGGCACAATCTCAGTCCTGGAGCCAAGGAGAAATCTAGGAAATGACCCCACTACCTCCCTCATCTAGCAATGAAACTTTTTAGGAGAAAGCTGTGTCCCCTAAGGCTCATCCTTAGCTTGGTAACCCTCATTTGTTCTCAACTAAATGCAGACTAGAAATAAAATCCCATAATGCTTTATACAGAGTTACTAAAGGAAATCCTCACTATGTCCTTGCTGCCACAGGAGACTCAGAAGAGTTATGTGACATAACTGATGCCACCACTTCTTACCTGATAGTGGCTGAGCATCGGGTGTGGCAGTGCTCAAGAGGAAATTGACTTCTCCTTCTTATTTCTGGTCCTCCAAAGGCTCCTGGAGGATGCACCATTGGTGGACTGTACCAGAGGAGGGATAGAGGGGATGGGGAAAGCTAGAAAATTCCCGGGTACCAGGATAGCCTTCTAGAGCCAAACAGCATTGCTCTGTTTCACTGGAGTGAGACACCAACATTTGCACTTTCAGAGACCATCTAAAACTGAGTGCATTGGAAATGCTGGAGAGGTCATTAAACAACAAAAAGAATGTGATGGAAGTTATAACCACACCTTGGGTTGAGTAATCCTCTAAGATTCTTGGCTTTTACTGGAAGTCCATGTACCAGTATGTTTGGGTTACAATTCTTCACACACCTTGATTTCATTTTTGTTTTTCTCTGTACTTCTGTGTTGTCATTCAAGCCTCTGTTACTGCTTAACGGGATAACTAAAACATCCTGAAGACTTCGTGAGTTTTGAACACATTTATGAGGAAATTTTCATTGATGCCAAATGTTTTGGTCTACTGATGTGCTGATGTACCACCATCTCCCACAGAGCACAGGATTCACAGCCAATCCTGGGCAAAGTTCCTGCTGATTGCTTTTGAGCTTTAAATCCTTCTTTCAAACTGGAAGACTATGTCCTCCCCCAGCTGTTCGGTGCGGGTAGACCCGTGATGCTAGCAGCACCCCTCCATTTGGAGAGCTTGTCACGGATGAGGTCGATGCTCCTGGTGATGGAATCGTTGTCTGAGAAGCAGTTCAGTATTTTACAGGCCAGACAAGCCGCGGAGAAATAACTGGAGGTATACTGCTGCTCTTGCTCGCGGCGGACACCGGAGGGAGCCGCAGCACAATGGCATGAGAACGCCCCTTTTTCCTCTTGCAGTCCAAGCACATTCTTCAAGAGATGTGGCTCTGCGTCTGCAGGCCTTCATCTGGCATGAAGGATCTCCTCTTAGCTCTCCTAATTGTCTAATGGATTCACAACTGTTTAACCGGTTTGCTTTTTAGACAGAAAAGAATCTTGGGTTTTTTTCCCCATCCTTGCCCCATGACATTGACAAAGGTAGTTGGACAGCCCTCACAGCTGGGAGATACGAAAAATTAACATCCTTCTTCAACTTCCTTTCTCATTCATTCCCATTGCTGTCTTGTGATTTGTGGGCTGCTGTCCTCCATCACAGGGTATCCTGGGGACATCTACAGCTGATGACTCAAGGTGAAGCACTCTTCCTTCTAAAAGTTCAGGTATCAAGGCCACAGTATGATGTGATGAACTGTGCTGCAGTAAATGGTGTGGGTGACTCATAAAGGAAACACATATTCCCTAAGTGCTGACTCCAGTGCCCGTAGGTGTTTACCTAAGATCAGAAGCAGTGATAGTGATTCAGCAAAAAGTTATCTTCCTTCCCAGTTGGTACTGATCCCATTATGTTACCGGGGATGCTGTAGTGATGGCAGTGTGGATAAGACACAAAATCGGCCTTCCTGGAAATTAAAATCACCTGATACATTTCACCCCAGAAACTCCTGTGTCTCAGCGGACAAGTAAGCGATCCTGGGGCATACTACTTGTATAGGTCTTGGAGCAGCATTTAAATTCCTACTGATTTCTTTCCCTTTCCCTCTTGTCTCCTTCACCTTCACATATCCTCACGGTAACTAGGCATAAAGTTACATCTGACTGATAAGAAATTATTGAACTGCTGTAAGATATGTGAATGTATCATGTCAATAACACAGGACTACTAATCATGTGAATTGGGGCTGAAATGAATTTGCTTGGGTCCCACACTGCTGATGGGCTCCACTAATACCTGAGGTCTGACATCATCCTGCAGTTGTTCTACCGGTCTTGCTGCGGTTATCAGAGGGAAGGGACACAAGTTCAAGGCCTGATCCATCCATGCCCCATTTTTGGAGATTCACATCTGACTTTGTATCCAACCCACTGTAGAAGTGCAAACACTGCAAAGTACAGCAGCCTGGACACAATCTGTCTCTTTTTGACTCATAGTAATGCTTTCTGTTGTCCCATCTACAAAAATAAGGAATTCTTCACCTCTCTGTTTCCAAATCAACAAGGCAGCACTTAGAGGGCATGCAGTCTTAACAGTCACAAAATACACTAAGATAGTCCGTGAAACTCTGATTAATACCCGGTCAGCTCCTTCAATTCAGTTCAGCACTGTGAAGAACTGACCACAAGAAGAGGAAATCAGTGAGCTCTTTGCTGTTTGGTTGGTGACTTGGCCATGTGTTTCAGGCCTTTCATGGACAAGATGGTTATGGTGAATTGCCAGGATTTTCCTTCTTCATTTGCTGTGCTTTGGGATTTCCTTTGCTGCTCTTTCTGTAGTTCTTACTATCATAAATATAGTTCTTTTTGATCCTTTGTATGTCTCAGAGCCAGTTCCTCCTGGCTGTTTCACCTGTTCCTCCACACTCCCCTTTCTTCAAGCAGCTGAGCTCAAATACGTCTTCTCTCACAGAACTTTTTCCAAGACTATTCTCTGAGGGGGACAGGTTACACTGTAAGCTTAACAAATATATAAATCCCTCTTGTAAGCCCAGTTATGTGTGTCCATACAGAGTCTGGAGTACATAGAAACACCATATTTAATTTAACTGGTGCAACTTTTCCATACAGACGAGGCTGCAGCCACAAGTAAAATGCCAGTAAAGACATGATGGATTCCCCCTCCTCTTCTCCCATCTCTTCTGGACACCACAAACCCTGGAGCAAAGCCAGCAGGATTAATCCTCCTGTTGCAGCACAGTGATCAAGCACTGGAGCAGTAACCAGAGCTGGCTAAAGAAGTCACTGCTGGGAAGCAGAGCGGTGTCTTACTCCTACACAGAGAATTTCACCAGAGCCAGTCCAGCAGAGATGAAGTCACATTTGAGCTTTCCAAACAATACAGTATTTGTCTCATTTGAGGTCCATTCTTTTGTACCATTTTTACTGTTTTTTAGTAGTCCTCCAAGGCGGAACAGATTTTAGTGATTTTGTCTACCCTTACAGCACTCACCCTGCTTCTGATAGGACATAAGAAAGAAGAACAACAGTTGCACTGAGTAGAAGAGACAAACTGTTAGAGACAAACTGATAGAAGTTCATATTGTGGGGAAAATTAGGAAGCACCATTTTCAGGATTTTATTCCTCCATTTCCTATATCCCTCCATTTCACTGGGGCTGTAAAGTCTGCCTTTTATCATCATTTATGTTTTGTTCTACAGTTGACATTAGAGAAATTTAAACAAAGATTTTGGGCATTACTGAAACTGCAGTGGTATAAATCACTGTCTCTCCTGTAAGTACTGCTGACTTCAAACAGATTACTTGAATTTTCTTCTGACCTTCCCCATGTATAGTGACTGTTCTAACGCGATGGCAGACTGAAACTTAAGACAAGCAATGTTAATGAAAATCTGTCCTAATATGACATGTATATGCATAAAGGGCCTGCACTGCTTTAGCTCACCTCAGTTTTAAAGAGATGAAAACAGCAAGCATTCTGAATCAACCTCAGCTGCACCTTCACAAGATGCCTGTAAGAGAGCAACAATGTTCATAGCTGAAAAACCTAATTTGATAGTATTATAATAATTTCTTGCCTCTGTCCATCAATGCAGCTACCCTGATACATTTTTTTTATGAAAAAGGACTTCAACTATTCATCCATTATGCTCTCGTTCTTAGAATAAAAAACACACTGGAATTTTATTTGCATGCAGCTGTAAAGAATATTTGCTTTGCTTGTTAAACTATCTAAATGTTATTTCCTATCAACCAAATCTCCTTAGCCAGGCTCCTCTGGCTATTTATTGTATCCTCCTTGAGTTTTCTCGCCATGCCTGCAATCTCAGGTTTCTCTCCAATTTAATTCTTGGGTTATTTTGCTATGTTTTCCTTTTCCAGCACGTAATCTTTTTTCCTCTCCTATTTCTGCATTTATTCCTCTATTTCTGTATATGCCTTTTTCTTTCTTAATTTTTTTCCTTTTCCTCCCCTCAGTGCTCTTTCTCCTGGTTTTTCTATCTGAACAAGCTTTTCTGACTGGCATTCTCTCTGTCTCCTTGGTTTCCTTTCAGTTGCCCAGTCGCCCTCACTGGAATGTTGGCAGAAACATATTTTTCTTTGAAAACAAAGAGTCTAAATAAGTAAATGGATAAATAAAATAGCTGGGAGCAGATGGGAGGTTCCAATTCTAGAACGATCTGTATTCTGTGAGCTTTTCTCACTTCTTAGCAAAGGAAGAGATAGTTGCACTCCCTGCCCACCCACTCACAGCCTCACAGGGAGCCAGGCTTCCCCCTCCCCTGGCGTGAGGACCTTGCTGGGAGTGATGGATTGCACTGCAGTGAGGGCTTGAAGCACTGCAGGGGGAGGAGGGGGAGGGATGGGAAGGAAGGGAGGGAGGGAAGAAGGGAGGAGACACGCTGGCAGCGTCAGGCCGGGAAGGATGTAGCCGGGCTGACGAGGAGAGACGTGGGGGGATGGGGGGGGGACTGGAAAACGGGGATGGGGAGGGCATGGCGGGGGTGGGCGTGCGTTTCTGCAGGCAGCACCAGTCCGAGCAGATTGCTGAGCCCAGGAATGATGGAGACACAAGGCAGTGTGGGCAAAGCTGTCACTGGGCAGCGGGGAAGACGGGCAGGGAGAATGGAAAAGGGATAGGGAAAGGGAGGAGGCATAAAAAGTCAGAGCGAGAGAAAGTAAGGCTTTGGCTGTACAGCAACGACAAAAGGACACAACTTTGGCAATGTGGATTTCCTTGGAGCTATAACAGAGGAGGCTATGTTGATGTAGAAACGCTCAAAAGGTCAAACAAGGCATTCAGCAAACCGTACTGAAATGGGCTTTCATTGCACTCCAAAGGGTGGTAACAGCATGACCTTTGGGCAGCAGCGAGGTACATCTGTACCGCCGAAGCTACTGGCAATGGTGAGCTTGCAGCGTCTGGCTGCAGCAGCTTATTGCCCTGTGGATTTTGGCAAGGGGGACGCACGTCCTTTTGCCTGGGCACTGTGAGGAATGCAGATGACCTCCCCACTGCACCAATTGCAAGTGCTGAAACATCACTTGTCATTGTTTGTTGCCTTTCACGCTTCTCTTCTTCCTTATTTTAATATACATTTCTCCATCTGTTCCTTATTCATTGCCCAGATTTTTTTTCTCCATTTCTCCATTTCCATCCAGCCCCCTTTCTCCATTATTAACATCTTTTTTTCCCCTCAATTCTCCTCCAGCATCACCTTCCTCCCTTCCTTCCTCTCTCTCTCTGCCCTTTCGCGGACGTCCCCCTGCCCACCCCGAGGCGTAGCGCTGGGAAGGCGCTTGGCGGGCGCCCGGGTGCCGGGGGCTCGGGAGGATGGGGGGCGGGGGCGAGTCTGCTGGCAGCACTGCGATCGGCCTGCAGGACGCTGCCCCGCCCCTGCAACTTCGCAGAAAGACACCCCCCCCGGCCCCCCGCCCTCTATCCACTCACCCCCCTCTGGATATAGCTGGCTCTCCGCCCCCCATCGCACTGCACCAGCTGCGGTTTCCAGCTACACTGACCTAGTTCTGGCCTCCCTGCGAGGCACCTCTGCCCCCCTCCTCCCTTAGCACCTGGCCTTAGCACAGGAGGAAAGGGGAAGGGTCCCCTCACACTGCAGGGAGCCTCCTGAGCACAGTTCCCATCATGGCGCCGGACCCGGCTAGAGGAGAGAGAATTGAAGATGCAGGAGCCCGCCCCTGAGTCACCTCCATCGGCTCAAGGCAGGCAAGCGGAGATGGGTATGTAGGCACAACAGCAAGGTGGCGAGAGGGGGTATCAAAGTTAGATGAAGAAAAGATGAAGAAACCACTCCCCAAGAACGAGAGAAGTCCTGAAAAAAACCTAGATTGCCTGCTCTCATCAGATCTGGGCATAGAATTGCCGGACACAAGAGGATAACACCAACACGATGGGGATAAACTCGGGGACATTTAACCTGCTGCCTGAAGCTCTTCAGCTCGCAGGGCAGATGTTTATCAGACTTAACGCAGCAGAGTGCCTGCGAGGTATAGCCACCCTGTGGTTGCATCAGATCCTTCCCAACAGGCACTGAAATCCTAAGTCATCACTGCAACAGCATTCATCAAAAGACAATAGAGAAAGAGACAGAAAAGGGCAAAACAGGAGTCAAGAAGAGGTAAAGGAACAGGAAACAAAAGCAGGCAGGCAGGAACTTTCTCAAGATGGTAAAGGAAAAATGCAGACTGAGAAAAACAGCTGGAAAAGGGGCCAGGCAGACGACAAGGAGTGGCAGCAGGGAGATACAGAGAAAAGGAGGCATTTTCCTTTCAAATGACTGTTTCCAACCAAAAGCACATTCATCCTTTTGTCCAACTCCTCAGTACTGTTTCCTGTTTCCCTGCAGCAGAACTGCAACTTAGTTGGGAGAAATGCACTCCTGACTTCTGGAATTGGGAGCTGCTGGTTATATACCAGCCTTTGAAGCTTACCAGCTGCTATTCACCCCTTCCTTTGTTTCTGCCTGTAACTCTGCCCGCCTGGGCTTCTTTGTGTCTCGCAGTTCTCAAACTGTTCCCAGAATAAGGATAACAGAAGCCTCTGACCTTCTCCAAAGTTACTTATTCAATTAGATGCGTGCTCTCCTCCCTTATGTCCCCAAACGTTGCTGTCTGGCAGGAAAAATCTTGCAATGCCCCTCTGAGCCCCTTTCTTCTGTCAGGATTGTGCCCTGAGCATGAGCCTCGTTTCAAATGCTGGGAACAAGGGGGTTCCCATTCCTTCTATTCCACCACCTGCACAGACCACTGTTATTTTGTCTCAGTATTTACAGCAAAATAATTATTTCCCCCGCAGGAGCCTGCTGGCTCCCTTCCCGCCGCCTGGCATAGGAAACGGGCAGTCGCGCCCTCCCCCTCCCCGCGCGTTCGGCACTGGCCGCCTCCCCACCCCAGGACCAGCAGGGATGCAGGGCTCCCTGAATCGCGCTACACGGGCAGCATCACCCCCGCTTCCCCAGCCCCACTGCCCCACTCCCAGACCCCGCCTCGGGGCACTCCCGAGCCCGGACGGCGCTGCCGCCGGAGGGATGGCGGTGCTGGCAGCCGGCCTGGCGACAGAGACCTCGCCGCCACCGGTCGCAGTAGGGTTTATTCAGAGGCAGAGGTGGGCCTGGTGGGATGAAGCACATGGAGCCAGGCACATGTGTGACGGACCCACCGGCAAGCTGGAGTGTTGCATTCTGGAGGGCACGGTGCTGGGTCAAAATGCTTTTGGGACTGAGTCAGTGAAACCTGGAATCTCCTGCAGACCCCCTTAGCTGGGAGTCCTTTATATTGTCTCCAGCAATACTCCAGCAGTAGTGTCTCCATTTTCTGCTGTCTTACAGTAGTTTATTCAGAACAGCAATTAGTATAACAGGCAGAACCAATGCGAAACTGAGGTTGTATGAAATTAAAGATGATTTTGCACCATTTGGCATAGTCCTCATTTTACATGGTATGAAACAAGAATGATACAGCCATTTCTTGTTGAAACACTGTCCAGAACTTGTTTCCCTCCATGGGACCATCTGTGTTCATATGTGAACCCAAGCATTCATGTGTGAACACAGGCATTTACCTTGTCTTATACATATTTTTTCATTATGTAGTCATTCAAGCAGGAAGCAAAAACATCAGAAGGAAAAACATTGCTATGAGATTTGGCTGACCAAATGAGTAGCTACTGAAGACACAGGGAGCACACAGTCAGCACACAGGGAAAGGGGTATAAATAATTAGGCTTAGCAACATCTGCAGGTTGGATTTTCCACCATTTTTCCATCACAAGGTCATACACCCTACCAGAGACAGCATATGAAACTTTACAATGTGAAAAACGGGATAATATCCTGCAGACTTTGGCTTCAGGACTAAACAGCTGGTTTGCAGTTTTAGTGAACTCAGTGACAAAAGATGTTTCATGGAATCAACCGTGAAATCAGATTTTGCATACGTTAAGGCTTTGGGCCAGTCCTTACATTATGCATTACTGAGTGCATGGGAAAAATCTCAAAATAAAGGTGCCGGGAATCTTTAGTGTTCAGAAGCGTCCATTCCTTGCCCATACTACAATTATATTTCTTCCCTAAAGGGTGAAGCTTGGTAGTGTGGATCACTGACACACTCCCCAATATTGTCCTTCCACTACTAAATAGTAAGAATTTCGTCCTGAGAATGAGATTTATGGGTAATAGGAAAGACCTCACCTTTACTGGATAAAAAAGAATAGAAAAAAGAGGTCTTGCTTAATTCTAGGGAGGTATAACATCTACAACCAACTTAGCTGCAGTGACAACTCTACAAAAAAAAAACAACTCAAAAGCTTCTGCAGCAGTGGGCACATCGTGGGTGGGCATGTCCTGAGTAGCAAATTGACTGTTTCTCCTGCTCTACCTTTCCAAGAAATAGCAAAAGACTTTCAGGACTCTTTCCAAACTCACTTAGGTTTCTAGATGATGGGAAATTGTTCTAGAGATATAGGTTACCCAACCTGTGACAACGTATGACATACTACAACTTCAGTAGCTCAACAAACAGTAATAAACGGGACACTAAACTACATTTTGCATGTGAGAGAGCTATGAAGGTAAATGGTAGTTCGTGGAATAAATTGTTACTGATAATCATAAGACCCAGCTGAAACATCTCAAATGGTTTGAGATCAAATATCTTACTGTCACCATGATGAGTGTTTTTCCTGTACTTGTAGAATGACTTCCTCTCAGATGTCTTATAACTAAAAGTGCATTTGTATGGCCAAAAATCTACATTCCTGAATTTCCCAGCTGTGTAATTCTCCTCTTTCCACAAACTGCTAATGATGTTTGAGCAGGAGAGGCACCTGCCTGACAGCTTGGCTGCTTATTGAAATATAAAAGAAAAAATTCTGCTATTATTATGTTACTGTAGTTTTAGTTATATAAATACTAATGCAGATATTTTTCTTTCCTTTTTGCTTTGTGCTGTCTTACTCTGAAATACATGTACATGCTAGGCGATGGGCAGTGGTTGCACAATCTTCTACAGAACAGTGATACCACAGTAGCTCTTTGTTAGCAAATTCCCTGTGTAAACAAACCCTGTGCACCTCACAGCCTGAAATTACAACTTGTAGAAGTGTGAACTTGGTGCACATGGGAACTCTATTCCAGAAGGCTTTAGCATGTAGTAATGCTAAGAAGATAATGTTTTGTTACTGTCAAGATAACAGAAATTCCGTTTGGCATTTTGCTGTTATTTATTTATTTACATACTAGTTTACCCTGCTGGTACTTGCCTATGATTGCCTCCTGCTCTCAAGTTATACTTTGAGTCGGCATTTAGGCAAGTAGTAGTGTATTTTTCCCTATACTGTTGTACAGAGTCAGACAGATGTCTTGGAGAGGAACCCAAGCAGACAGGTGAGCATTGGATGATGTCTGGGTAGCTGGGAATTTTGGCCTCTGACATAATTTGCGAGGTAGCTTTGCCTCATATGTATGAAGCAAATAGTTTTCAGAAGAGCACTGAACTGCACCTGAGGTTTGGGGTGTAGGACCCAGATGTTTGCAGAACCAAATGAACAAACATATAAACCCTTCAGCAAAGTCAGTCTTAGAAATGCTCAGTGATGTTTGTGTTATGAGTATTTTAACCGCCAGGTACAATTTTGCAGAAGATATACCAAAGGTGGAGCATATGACACCACAGTACAGCATTCTGCAGTATGAATGAATAAATTTTGCAGCTGATTTTAGGGCATTCTCTCTTTCAATACACAGGTTACTCCTGTGGAAGTCAGTCCCATCATGTCAGTTAAACATCGTGGATACTGCATGAAAGGTTTGGATGGCTCAGCTTTATTCTGCAACTGCAGATTGGAAAGCCTGTCTGGAATGGTCGCATGGGGATGAACTGTGCTGGGGAGGCAAAGAGCATGTAAACTGTCTGTCGTTCAAGTGGGAGAAATTAAGACGAGTAGGACAGAACCGCCACGTGCTGAAGAGGCAGAAGAAAGCAGGTTGAATGGTAACCTTCATAGTATGATGGGTGTTCAGGGGTATCAGAATGACCAGGTGAGTATGTCCCGTATTTGCAAAGCTGGGAGCACAGCACAGGTTAGCGAGGAACACACATCTTGTTCCCCTGGGGCGCAGTGTGTGTTTGCTGTGTCTAGAGGTTCTGAAGGTTGGTGAAGGAGAAACTTACACAGGACAAGGTGGAATATACAGCTGATACCATACAGTGAATGAAAAGGGTGTGGTACGAAGGAAACTGAGTAGGTGTGCCACAGAAACTGATAAACAAGGTGTGTTGGTTGATACAGGGGATGTGTCACATTTGTCTGCTGCCAACAGTTATTATTTTAGAGAAATGACAGCAGCCAGGAATGATGCAGCCCTGGGTGCACACTGGGTATGTCAGCATATGATGGTGTATGGTGAGTGGTGAGTAGGACAGTTCACACATGACATAGGATGAGGGGATATAGTCTCAAGCTGTGACAGAGCAAGTTTATGCTGGACATTAAGAGAATTTCTTCACAGAAGGGGTAATTAGCTATTGGAATGGGCTGCCCAGTGAGATGGTGGAGTCACTATCCCTGGAGATGTTTAAGGAAAGACTGGACGTGGCACTCAGTGCCATGGTGTAGTTGACATGGTGGTATTCAGACACAGGTTGGACTCAATGATCTCAGAGGTCTGATTATGTGATTCTGTCATACCTTTAACTGAACACGAATGATGAGGGTTCTGGGTTTGCATGCCACATGCCAACAGCAGCAGTCAAGAGCGCGATAGACATTGTACATTTTGCTGACGATGTGACTGCTTGTGCTGTGCTGGGGCTGGTCACCTGTGGCAGTGGGATGGTGTCTGCACCCCCGAGTGGGCAGTCAGGGGTGGAAGGTGGGGACTGCAGGAGAAGCTGGGTCAGCAGGGCAGGGCCTGGGCTGGGGTCTGCCACGGCAGTGGGGGCTGGACTGAATCCTCAGCTAGGGCAGGAGAGGAGGGTGGGAACAGGCAGGAGAAAGAGCATTAGGAAAAGCACTGACAGCATGTCCAGGGAGGTGATCCTGTCCCTCTAGTCAGCCTGGGTGAGGCTGCATCTGCAGGGCTGTGTCCAGTCTGGGCTCCGCAGTAAGTAGAGACATGGAACTTCTGGAGCAGGTCAGACATAGAACTCCTGGAGCAGGTCCAGCGGACAGCAACGAGGATGACTGGGGGACTGAAGCGTCTCTCTTACAAGGAAAGGCTGAGGGAGTTGGGCCTGTTCATCCTTGAGAAGAGATGACCGAGAGGGGACCTCATCAATGTAAGTGTCAGAAGGGAGGTGCCAAGAGGATGGATCCAGGCTCTTCTTGGTGGTGCCAACTATAGGACAAAAGGAAATGGGCAGAAACTGATGCACAGAAGTTCCAGCTGAATATGAGGAAGAACTTTACTGTGCAGGTGACCAAGCACTGGAACAGGTTGCCTAGAGAGCTTGTGGAGTCTCCCTCATTGGAGATATTCCAGAACCGTCCGACACAATCCTGTGCCATGTGCTCTAGGATGACCCTGCTTGAGCAGGGCGGTTGGACCAGATGACCCGCTGTGGTCCCTTCCTGCCTGACCCGTTCAGAGACTCTGCGGGAGGCCTCGGCCGTTGGACAGGGGCGGCCTCGCCGCGCGGGCGGTGCCGCCGCTCAC
>VZRE01001328.1:110240-148265 GCA_013396775.1 Cephalopterus ornatus
CGGCCGCGGCCTGGCACGGGTCCGTGGGGAGCCGCCGTGGCTGCGGGGGCAGATCTTCACGTGATGGAGGCAGGGGTGTGTGTGCCTGGCGTTTGGTCTGGCAGCGAGATCTTCCCAACTAGGTTTCTTCTCCCCTTTTGTTTTCTGGTATTTAAAGAGCACATCGGTGACTTTACTGCTTGGCATCTATCAGGGGCTCCGTTTCTCCAAGTGTACCACTGTTAATCTTGAATTGATTCCATCGTTTAAGCAAGCATTCTCCAGACATGTTTTTTTTTCTTTTTTTTTGTTACCGTTTATAAACCACTGTTTATTTTCTGTGGCAGAATGGAGTCCAATGCATAGGAATACATGCTCCTAATGCATAGGAATACGTGCTCCTGACCTGAAACGTACTTTTCTCTAGTCTCCTCGTCTGAATCCTAAAGGTTATTCTGGGGGAGGGGTTTAAAGACTTGCACAAATAAATGGAATAGTTTCTGTAGGTTTTAAAACTAAATTTCTTCATATGTTCGTGTGTAGGTACAGATTTATATTTCCATTGAAGGCACATTCTTCAGTAAAAGAACAAGTTACTTAGCCTTCTGGGGTCTTTTTCTCCTTACAGTTGGTATCTGTAGTAGTATAATGGTGTAAATTCTTTAAAGTTGCACATTTCCCCTAGTTTTGTTCATCTCACAATTTTCATTTGACTTTGCTTATTGTCTTGAATGGCACCTTTTATTCCTTTGGGATTTAGTTGATCTTTATTGCATACCTTTATTTGTATATTTATGTCTAATAGGGACGTTTCTTTTTTTTTTTTCCTCCCTAGGTGTTGGTGTCTTCAGAGTCATTTAGGCGTTTAGTTCTGAGGAAGTAGAGACACAAGGATTGAGTCTATTTTATGTAGAAAGCTACAGCTCTTCACCAGTACTCTTTTTACTCCTTCCTATCCCTGCTGTAGGGGAGGACAATTTGGGAATTATTTTAACAGTCATTTACTCCCCTTCCCCCTCAGAAATCTACCCTGGTCCCCGAGGCATCCGCTAGACATTGCCTGTTATAGGACCAGGAGAACGTTCTCATCATCATCATCCCTTGCTTGCTTTGGGAGCTTCAGTAGTACCCTTCCCTCCTTTGGAGTGTAGTGCAGAGAGGCATCCAGAAGACTTCCTTGCCACCCTTTTTGGTTAGTAGAGGATCCAGGAACAGGGGTACCTAGCAAGACACGTGACCTCCTTAAGGGAGCCAGAACTGAAGCAGCACTTAGCACGCTGAAGGAAACACCCATCTTTAGTGTCTTTTTCGTCTTCCACTCCTTCCTCACCAAATTTCTGGTAAGTCTCTTCAGTCCATTCATTCACGCAGTGCATGTTTCCCTTCCCCCACTCCAGGCGCTGGGAGAGGCATGCACAGAGACTGTGGGGTGGGGGAAGGGAGGAGAGAAAACTGGCTGTGTACACACGGATCAGGGAGGAAGAGGGGGGTGTCGTACCACGCTGCAGGGAAACCTGACACAGGTGGAAGAGCTTCTCATCAGAAAAGCAGCTGATGTGGGAGGAAATGTGTGTTTTATTTGCACATGGGCGTGCGTGCGCACACAGGGATGGTGGAGGGGAGTGAAAAAGCTGTTGTAGGAAAAAATACCAAGAAGTAGAAGGATGGCTGATGCTGACCAGTATCGGGCTCGTGTTGCAGAGAGGAAAGAGAATGGATTAATCGGTGGTGATCGGGAAGTGGGGTGTGTGAATGAGGAATCTTAACCATCTACTTGCAAGCATGAACATGTAAGAGGAAAGACGGGGTGGGGAGTGGGGTGGGGGGGGGAAAGGCGTGTGGATGTCTGCCTTTTAGAGGCAGTTGTGCCTGGGAGGATTGCTGCTAGCATCTTGAACATCACTCAGTGCAAAGGTGGAGACAAGCAGATGAAAGCCATCACTGAGAGTGCAGTTGCCCGTCTTGGGGGGGAGGGATTGTACTGGGAATGATTGGGAACAATTAATATATTCCCATATCCTTTGGCTTTTGCAGTCTACAAATCTCCAAGGGAAAAGGAGGTGAATACTGTGATATGCTTTCAAAGAGGTGTACTTGGGTTCACCTGCTTGCAGAGACTTTAAATTCTACAATGCATGTGTAAAGGGTGGATGATAATGCAGCAGCACTGGACAGATTGCGCTGCAGCTGCTCAATATATTATATAAAATACATTTAAATAAATGTTTTAATTTTTCAGATTCTTCAGGTTTTAAAAATGTGTTCTTTCCAAAGAGTCTCAAACAGTTACGTGACAGTCTTAGGAAAAGTAGTTTTTGGTACGTTGCAGGAATTTTTCTTGATGTTGGCCTTAAGCATCACCACGAAGGAGCATTGTCAGGAATCAGTTGATTTACCTTGGATTTATTTTTTGAAAGATGTCAGTTCTTATCTCTATCACCATGGGATATATTCATCATCCATACATTTTCTTTAGGTGATCATCATTCTGGTACCTTTGTGTGGAAAAAAATTACTTGTGCTTTATACTCGAAACAGCTGTGAACTGTTTGCAGACCTGCTCTCCTTATGGCACAGAAAGTCCTATTTCTGGGATGTTTCAAATACTGCTTTCCTCTCATTAAGATGAGACAGAGACTTCCATGACAACGTATGGCAGATTATGTGCTGGGTCGTGTGCTGGATGACTGTATGTTAGCTGTTTAACTGGTCTGCTATCTAAGATTGACTTTATAATTCAGATCTGCCTTGAGGTATCTCTTAAAGGAGATAACTTGCAAGCATCTGCCAAATGTTCTTAGGTCTTCAGTGTCTTGAAATATGGCCTTCTAGCATTCTAGAAACTGCTGCAATGGTGGAGCTGATCGGTTTATTGGAAATATGTACTCAGTTTCAAGCCTTAGCTAATATATGATGAAAAGGAAGTCAAAATAAGTTTTTCAAGTTGAATATCACTGTTTTGGAAATGATTATTAAGGAATAAGCATCAGTGATGTTATTAGTGTTAATCGTAGTGAGGTGAGTGCTTGGAGCCGTGTTTTTCCTAGTTCTCTGTTTCCCATGGCAGTCATGACTGTCAGTCTCCTTGCTCATTCCTTCTCTCTTCCATGAGATTTTCATTATCATTATCTCAGCTGTAGGGATCAAACATGCCTAGAGGTATGCTAAAACTAAGGTTAGGTTTTACCTCTGTTAACTGCTGGAATCTGTGGAGTTTGTGTTAGCTGCACAGTGCTGTAGCTGAGCCTGAGAGTCTGAACCAAGCTCTAAAAAAACAGGGAGATTCTGGGAGGGGCTGATAGTAGTAATTGTTCCGTTAACTTGTTTCCCAGATCATAGTATAGTCAGTGGGAGTATGCTATAACATCAGATCACAAGTCAAGCAGTTGAAATAGCTAGATAATATTGATTCTTAATGCTACTAAACATCGGGGATTCCATGCATCATTCCCATAGGGAAGAAATAAGTTAGACTTTTTAATTTACAAAAGCATTGAGTGGTTGCATTCTGAGTGGAAAGAACAAGGAACAGGGTTTTTTTGCATACTAGATATCTTTTATCTTGCAAATTTACCAGTAAAACATAAATTAGTTATTATCGCCTAATAATGGGCTTCTTCTTAGAGGTCATACATCATGATGAAAAAGAAAAAGAGACTAGTCCATTTTTCTCCAGCTTTTGGGTGGATAAAGACAGGATAAGGAGTAAATTAACAATGGAGACCAACCTCCCATTCCTGGAGACAGGTCTCTAATCTCTCTGTAAAGAGAAGACCCCTTCAAGGCAAAAAGAGTGGTCTTCAGAGAAGATTTCTAGATTCAGCTGATCTGA
Source organism: Cephalopterus ornatus (assembly GCA_013396775.1). Classification (NCBI taxonomy): domain Eukaryota; kingdom Metazoa; phylum Chordata; class Aves; order Passeriformes; family Cotingidae; genus Cephalopterus; species Cephalopterus ornatus. The sequence goes on from VZRE01001328.1 coordinate 114,052, forward strand.
TTGGCTGAATTCCCTGTTATTTCAAGAAAACATATTCCTATATGATGTAAAGTCGAAAAGCAGCACAGTGAGTGCTTTTGTTAGAACAGCTGCTTAAGGTGTACTGCAGACTGAAGGAATGCAGGAGGAAATAGGTTTGCATGTGATGGGGAGGGGAGGAAGCTGCTGTGTGCTTGCCGGAATAAAGCCTATCTTAAGCAATTCAAGGGTTCTGCAGCTCAAAGTTGAGGTGAGTGTTCCATTCCCTCTATAGCTTCCTGAAGCTGATGCAGCCGTGTCTGCTTGGCTGCCATGACACGGAGTTTGATTTTTATGAGAGCTTTTACTTTGATACCATCCTTTTTACCTCTCCCAGTCTGTTTTATGCAGTTAGGTTTATGTTTTTTTTTTTTTGCTTTTAATTTCATAAATCTATTAAATAGTTTTTGAAAGATTGTACTGTGACTGTGGTAAGTAGCTTTGATTGAAAACTGCACTTCAACTGGTCATCTTGAACATATTTAAACATCTGCTCTTCCCCTTATATATACCATACTTACTTTGCAATAGATGCTCTCATGGATTAGGAAGTATTCCATGCACACCCAGCATTGTCTGAGGCTGTGTCTTTTAGATTGAAATGGGTGGAGTTGGTTTTCAAGGAAAAATTCTGGCAGTCATATCCAACTTGAGAGCTTAATGCTCTTGTGCATCTGACTGCAAGGCCAGATTTCCTCCTACGGACTGTTTTCTTGAGAATGCGGAGGGATTGTTAAGATGTTTGGGTTAATAGGGTAAATTGCAGGTTTTGTGTTCTGTGAGACTTCTTACATAGTCAAAATAGAAGTCGTAAGGAGAGGCTGAAACTGATGAGTAGATTCTGTTTTTAGGAACAGAATATTAGTGTGAAAGATGGAAAGATTTTTTCCAGGTGGAAGAAAAAGGTGGTGTAGGGTTGGAGGTGAAAGAACCAAGAGTTAGTATTACTGGTTTCTGCCTCTGCTGCTGGCTTGTGGCTTGATCTAAATTGAATTTCTTAATCTTTGCTTCCATATTTGAGGTTGCTACCTGCTTTCCTTAAGATGTTAGCTTTTGTATATACATTTATAAAACTCCTAAGATTTTGAGGGAATGAGACAATATTAAGAGGGAGATGAATACCCATACCCAAGGCATTTTTGTATGTCTGTGCATTTAATGTGCTCATTGAGATACCTGGATGGCTCTTCTCAATGAAGCTGTAGCTTCTTTCAAAAGTAGAACCATGGCCCTTTGCTGATTTTTAAGAATTCGAGTGCTGAAATGGCATCAGGGGGAGACGATGGCAGACTTGAGGGGGTGGAGGTGAGGTGATGTAGAAAAGAGGCTTGAGAAAAATGGGAGTAGACTGGCAAAGAAATCAAGGCTTACTAGCAAGCTAAAATGGGGAGAAAATATTTGTTTTTCGCACCAGCGTTAGAACCGGTGCAGATGGGGGAAAAGGCCTCAAACCACAAACCCCCAAACTTAAAACCTCAAGCAGGCTGATAATTGTATTGTTTTCTGATTTATTTTGTGGGATTTTTTTTTTGTTTGTTTTTTCCAATGAAGGGAAGGTGTGCCTGGTGTATGTATTTGTTGGCGTCCTGGCCGCTCCCCGGCTGTCCCTCAGCCCGCGGCGGGCAGCGCGGCGTTGCCGGGGCGGGGCGGCAGGTGGCGCTGCGCCGCCTCGCCAGCCCCTCATGCAAATGGCAGCGGCGAGGGACCGTGCCCGGCCGCCTCTGGGCTGTGCCACGGCACGGCGGTGACATTGCTGGAAAACACAGCCTGTCCCGCTTCCTAGCCGAGCGTGCTGTTCCAGGAAGTTTTATGTAAACTGCCACGTAGAGAAATCCATTGTTGAGAGAGACAAAAGTGGGGCAGGATCTGATAGTTGTCAGCCATTGCAAGCCCAAGCCTCATCTTGCCCTTTCCACTTTCCGCTGCTTTGAAGAACAAAGAGGTTCTTTGAGATATCAAAAGATATTCCTTATGACCACCCATACCCATTTTCCTGCAGGGAGCAAACACTCCTTTTCCTCCTTTACCTTGAACATCTTGACAGCTGTCAAGAGCTGGTCTGGATCTATGATTGCCTTTCCCAAGCTTCTGCTTGCTTTCAGACTGTTAGGATGAAGAACTGTAGTCCTTGGCTTTATTGTTGCTCATCATTTTCCAAAGCAATGGAAAAAATCTCAGTGTTTGTTTGTTGTCAGTATGGTTCTCAGTACCCGGAGTAAAAATGTCCATGTAATGTTTGATGTTTGTGTTAAGAAAAAGCTGTACTAGTAGAAAAAACTTGCTTTTTAATTACAAAAAACCCACAATGGTTCTTCTGGTTGTAGCTAAATAATCCTTTTGTCCAAAGACCTGCTGCAGAAACTAAAATTCTTTGTAATATCAAATGATAGCAGTTGTATACTTACTGTCTTTCTGTATTTACATTTCCTGCTGGCAGCTGGTCCTGTCCTTCGGACTACCAAGTGAAACTCCTGTTTCTATCTCAGAGTTCAGTTCTCTTTGGAACATAAGATGTATTGATGAAAATCATGATTTCTACTTCTTTATTTTAATAGGAAACTTTAAGATCTGACACTGAAAGCAGCTCTGGTTTTGTCCAGAATTCTTTTTCCCTACACCGTGCTGCTTCTTGTCTTTCTTGAATGTAAATGAGTAGGCCATTAGCATACCTGTAATTGTTTTACGGCTTTTAAAATATTTCAGTAAAAATGTATTCAGTCAAGAATAGCTCAAGTCCTCTGTATTCAAAGCAAAAGGAGCAGTACCTTGCTGTTATCAGTTCTAACACCATTGAATTTCTTCAATTTGAACTGTTTTTTCTGTTCTTCGTGCTGAATTCATTAGTGCTGTTTATGTATAAAGGTGATTTTAAAAAATGATTTGGAGCAAGAAAGGGCTACTACTGAGATTCAGACTTTGATTTTGCTTTATTTTACATATATTATTAATGTTCTGTATTCCTAACATTTTGTTGATGCTCCTTGTTCCATTGTTTTTTTCTGTTACTGTGTGTTCTGGATACTACTAAATATATTTCTAAGTATATTGCACAGTAGATGTGAAGTAGTTGTAAGAGCAAGTCAGTCCTAAACAGTTATCTGGAAAATTCTGTTTTAAAGAATTTCTTCTGTTCTTCTGGGCTCCTTTTTAAACATAAATAATTTGTCACACTCTACTTTCTTCCCTGTGTGGTGGAAAGGGACAAGTCAGCTCTGTCACTGGGTGTTTTAGCAGTACCTAGGAGAGCGGCTGAGTTATTTCAATTGCAAGGAATTATCCCAATGTGAAGCTGAAATTCTGGCCTTCAGACATGGCCGTTCAAAGTGAATTAAGTTTCTGGCATGCTTCTTAGTATTGTCAAGGAAGGGGGATGCTACTACCAGTATCAGTAGTTATATCATTTGTATACCTCTTGTGAAGAAAGCCGGGATGAGGACCAAGACCTGATTACTAGCCTTTCACATTCCATCAAGTGTAAATGGATTTGTTTGTGTTGTTGGTACCTCGGTGACAGATTAGGTGTAGACATTATTTTGCCTCTTGGAGGTTGGAAGTTGCAGTCTGTTGAAAAGGACTGACTTGTGCAGAGGGACTTGGTACAGGCAGGAATCAAGAATTATGTGCTCTAACAGTCTCATCTTTCTCCACTGTCTAGCAGTTCCATTGAAAGGAAACCTTGAGGGTTGCAAGACAAGTCCAAGATGTGCAGTTCAGTTGCTCCCAGGCTGTGGTTCTTAACAGACCGTCGCATCAGAGAAGATTACCCTCAGCAGGAGATCCTGAGAGCGCTGAAGGCCAAATGCTGTGAAGAGGAGCTGGATTTCCGGGCCTTGGTGATGGATGAAGTGGTGCTGACCATTGAGGATGGAAATCTTGGTGAGAATGAGCTGAGGCTGGGAATGTGCTGAGAGGGTACTTCGAAAAAGATTGTAAAATGGAGCATCTGTACTCTTTAATGATGAATCCTGTGTGTGCCAGACTACCTGTCATTCATCATCTAAATCATGTAGATGTACATCATACCATGTTTTTTAGCATTTATTATGTTAATTTAATATAATTGTTAAATTTACTAATTTGCAGTAGAACCATTTTTGCCTGCCTTCTGCAGAAAAGAGAGGAGGGTTGTTTCATTTTGTTGAGTTCAGGATAAGGACTATAGGACCTCTGAATTAAAAAGAAACCATGGAGCTTAATTTTTGCTTAAATAATTGAAGTTTATGGGTCACATTTAAGAGTTACAGAGGGAATTTTTTCTTCTGTTTGTGTTCTAACTCTAGAGTAGAAAACACATTTGAAATAGTCTAAAAGGAATTTTCAGTGAACAGTACAAATTGTTATAATGTGGTATGGATTATAATGGGATATAAGTAAAGCATGCTGCTGTACACATGTGGAGTATGTGTGTGCTAAAAAAGAACGGCGGTAAAGTTTATCTGAATAATTTGAACTATTACTACAATTTACAGTGTTTAAAACTAAATGGTAAGATTTCTGTTTTGTTCTCCTATTAGCTTTTTTTTCCCCCCTGTGGTGATTAAAAGGGAAAAGCAAGACATTGTGTCAGAAATGTTAAGTAAAAAGATGCTGTAGATAGTAAGCTTATATGATAGGAAGAATATTAATACCACCACTGTCAAGCTGTGTAACACAGTTTATTTTTGTTTCAACTTTTTAATTTGGATTTCCTAAAGTAAGGAGACTGCAATGTTGTTCTTCACCTTTGCCTCTTCCATTTCTCTTCCCCATATATCAGTCAAAAAAAAATATCACTGGGGATCCAGGGAAGAATTAAATTTCTGTAAGTTATGTTAGAGTAATCCTGTGTGGGAACAACATATAAAAGTACCCTCAGCTCTGAAGAAGAGGCTGCCATGTGATCATATTCCTTGTTCCTTACTGAGAAATCTTACGTAGGAGTGGAATCACTGAAGTGACTCTGGGGAAGAACTTTGGTCAGAATTTTTACTCTATTGTGGCATGAATCAATTAAGCATAAAACATACGCATGGGAAAACCAGTATCTTTTATTCTGGTATTACTAAAATTTTATTTACCTGTTCTTTTAATCTGAGGAGTCTATGATTTTTAGCAGAGATTGAAATTCTGTAGGATGTCTTCAAATCAAGGTAACTTCTTGTCAGAAAGTCTGAACATCTTACTGCTCTGAGCGTGCTTTCCTTTGGACAGCCTGTTATGCAAAGGCAGCCATCCTGGACTTTAGCTTCAGTCTCTGAGAGGCACAATGAGCCCTCGACCATTGCACTATTGTTTTTTTTATTTTTTAGTGATGATTTCTTCTTTCCTGTCTTCTGTCTGTTTTTGGGGAATCAAATGTGGCAAGCGTAAATCATGGACCTTTCTACTCTCTTCTGCCTAATGTCTCCTAATGCTGCATCTATTGCAAGAAAAAAGATAAAGTATGCAAGTCGGAAAATTGATGCTGAGAAATATGTAGTACAAGAATGAGAAAAATTAAGGAAATTACTGGAAGCAAAATCCAAAACCCATGAAGTTATTCTCATACAGGGTGATCATTCAAAGTGATGTAAATAACTAACTGTTTGGAAAGGAGTGAAAAAAAATGCTGAAAGATTGCAGATAGAAATTTTGTTATAAATAGTCTGGACTGTCTAACTGTTTTTTTTTCTGAGGGGTGGGATTTGTATCAAACAATTCTTTCTCATGGAGAGAAATGAAAAATCTTCCCTTTCAATTTTCCAATTCTCTTTCCTCGACCGTTTGCACATGTTTTGATACAGATTTCTGGTGGAAGACTCAAGCAAAAGCTTTATGTTTCATTTTGCTTGTTAAAGTCCTCAGTTGGCCTAGGAAATGGTGTCCTGGAACAATATCCAGGGGGTAATGCATTCTGTACCCTTTTAGTTATCTACTGTTGTGTGAGGGATCCAAATGGAGTAAAATTTTGTACAACATAGAGAAGTGGTTTAAGAGAATGTATCCTTACTGGATAATGACCTGCTTTTGCTTCCTTTTCTGTCATTATTTTTTTTTTTTTGGTGATGTATTCACCCTTTAATTGGAGCTTTTTTTTGTCCTTTAATACCGAGGCAATTTCTTAAGTCAATTGTTAGAAGAATGTTGACTTTACAAAGTCAAGTTGAAATTATAGAACACTATTTAAAAATATGGTATTTCTGTAAGTGATATAGTCGATAATCTTGTGGATTTGCTGACTGTCAGGAAAATGGCTGGAGGCTTCAGAGACCAAAAATTCAGCATAGGACATTAAAAAGCTTGGAATTATTTACCTCACAGGACTAAAGTGGAAAAGACACTTCTAAACTTAGGAAAATTGAGCAGAACGGTGGGATACATACCAGAATCAAAATTGTCCCTTCCACAAATCACATGGTGTATACCTTGACAGTAGAGCACACCAATGTATCGCTGAAGCCTAGAGCCAAAGGCATGAAGGGGAAGCTCTTGCCATGCTGAGATTTACAGATTTGTGTATGTCAGAAGTGATAAGATCTGCTGTGGCAGAAGGGAAAGGGGGGAGGTTGGGTTGTTTCAGTCAGTGGGCACAGCAGCAGCGACTCCTTGGGGCAGTGCTGTGCCGTACTGCAGGGCTGGATGGCGAGGCATGGCTGGATTCCCAGGCAAACCAGCAGTGTAGGCCCAGCAGTTACTGCTGATTGCTTTTCTTCCACAGCTGAAACTCAGGATGACTCAGCATCCCAAGCACCCCACACAACCCCAGTATGACTGGCCATGTGATGCACCAGCATGCAGCTCAAGATCCACGTTAGATTCCTCAACACAGCTTGAGTCCAAAAATCATTGTAAATGGAAGTTAAGAGGTGTAGAATTAATTTGTTTCCTTTCGAGTCTAGAAGGAAATTCTTAACTGATTTATGCTTAAATGGTTTTGGAAGTAATTTAAGTTCAACAAGTATTTTTTGAAAATAACTGTTGTTTATGCCTTACTTAAATAAGTGCCTGCTTACCCAAGCCATGCATTTCTGTTTCCTTTGCACCCTGGCAGTACTCTGTAGATTTCCAAGGCAAAAGCTGAGATAACTAAGGGCTGTACAAAAGGATGAATTTTTTCTACTGCCTTGGTGGGCTGAACCTGCAGAGTTGGTTACTGAATCAGATATACACAACATTGTTGCACAAGAATCAAAGTATCACAGAATCAATTAGGTTGGAAAAGACCTCTGTGATCATGGAGTCCAATGGACAGGAATGCATACATGGAAAAAAGTGGAAGGTGATATTGCAGCTGGTCTGATTTAAACTGGCTCAGTGCAGCTGTAACCTAAGTTTAAGAGCTAAATTCTTGAAGCTAAACCAGTTTAGTACGATCTGCTGTGGAATGGAGCAGCTGTGTTTCACTTCTCCCCTTTCAGTGCTGCTCTTCCTGTTTGCCCTATAGAGCGACTTCATGTCTCTCTTGACTCGCTTTCACGTTGTATCCGTGCTAATCTAAGTGGCTAGTTGTCTAATCTAGTTTGGCGATTCCCATATTAATTTAAAATACGTAGCAAGTAATGTAACAACACTCTGCAGGACATTTTCAGACATTCAGTGAGCCACATCAAAACGTGTACTTTTAAACTATTTGTCTAAGTTTGCTAATGCAGTGGTGTAACAGGCTTGAGGAATTTGAAGCTAGACAAATTAAAGCTTGTGAGCAGGAATGTACAGTGTGGGATGGAGTGGAGGTAGAGCAAGCCTGTAAGCGAAGTCCCACCCTATAGGGGAGACTTAGTGGACAAGAGACAAAACACACTCATGGGTTGTCTCCTCATTCTGAATATTCTTTCTTACCTGTGTCTAGGACTGCGCAGTACCTTTCCCTACAGACTGCACACCTAAACTGTAGGGCAACACAGTTCAAGAACTGTTTTTTGGTGAATAATGTGTTATGGCAATTTGGATTTTTCCCTCATTAAAATGATGCACAATAATATCTTAACTAAAATTCTTTGCTACCAGAATAGCAGAAATTGTAATTCACTGAGTGAGCAACTTACCAATACCTTTATTGTAGGTTTTTGGAATCTCCATGTTTTCTGATACTGTCCTGTGAAGGAAAATAGTTTTAAGGAAAGTTGCTTTCATGATCTTTAAACTATTAAAGATGCTGGAGTGACTAAAATATAAAATAAAGTATGAACTCTTCCTAAGACTTTTTTGACTTTCCCTTTGGAAGGCAAAACCAAATGATCAGCCTAGGTGAGGAATAAAAAGGGCATAGTAGTAATGTATTCTAAAACAGTAATACTTTGTGCATGGTCAGCTGGCTTTTCTTAAGTTAGATGAGTGACATCTGGAAACAGATCTCTTACCTTCATTTTTTCTGCAAAGGAAGTATTTAGAAGATAGATTCTTTTAATTTGGTAAAGATTGGTGCGCCAGTTTAGGCATCTGGGTTTCCTGGGTGGGCTTCAAATTTGTGATAGAAGTCAGTATTTTGTTTAGGTCTTTCATCTGCAGGACGTGATTTTGTTTTGTATAATCTGTCCTTCATTTCTTACTTAGTTTAAACTAGTAATGAATAGTTGTGATCTTTGATTTTTTTTTTCTCACACTGGATTAGATAGCAGTGGAAATAAACATGGAGGAATGGGGATAGTTGAAAGATTTCCCAGAATATGTCACAGAATATTCTGATTTGGAAGGGACCCACAAGGATCATCAAGTCCCACTCTGAAGTGAATAGCCCATATAGGGATTAAACCCACAACCTTGGTGTTATTAGCACCATGTTCTAACCAACTGAGCTCATCTCATTTCTGTAAAGTATAGAAAGCTGAGGGAAAAGAGGTAAGGTTGGATAACAAATTCCTGTGTTTTCGTGAAATGGTGAGAAAAGCACTTATGGATCAGCTGGATCTATGGTGAGAGAGGGCTTTTACAGATACAAAACAGTTGCTATATCAAAATCTGAAAACTTATAATATTTTTGAGTCATCTTTAAGTCACCTAAAGGCTGTCTTCTATTACACAACAGGGGGAATAATCACCTCCTCCTCCTGGCTGTTTCAGTAGTCTCCTGGGACTTGTTAGTCCATCAGTGCACCTTACTGTAAGAGCTTTTCCTGCAGCGTGCAGCAGTGGCTTTGGGAGTGATGGAGCAGAGACAAGCGGCCTTGGCAAGGTGCCTTGTTGAGCACTGCAGAGTTGGCCTGTTTCCTGCTACTAACTACAGCCAGAGCAGCCATTGCTGCCTCTGCAGAGTTGGGAAATTGGTTTGTAACTCAAGTGAGAACTGGAGAAGAAGCTGCATTGTGTGCAAAGGACTGGAAGGTGGTTTGACATGAAGTGAATTTTGTGCTGTTGAAAGTGCTGGGCTCAGAATCACTTGAAACCATTTCTGATGTTCTTTTACTGTGGAAATCGATCCCTTGCCCATCTGATTGGTGTTAAATCTGATGGAGCCATAAGCAGTACTAGTAGGCACTTATGGACTGTATAGAGGGGATCCTGGAATGGTAGCTATGTTTAGAGATGGGTGTGATCCTCTGTGTGACCACCCCAATATTAGATGCATGAGACAAACACAGCTCTAGTAGAAAAAACATCAATTCAATCATTTGCTCTATTATCATATTTTAGTAACAGTGCATTTCAACAGCTGCCACATATTTTAAGAAGCATTGTATTGGGTTTTTTTCAGAACTGTGACACCAAAGACAGCTTTCTTATGAGGCATATAGGAAGAAAGGATTTGTACTCTCTAACCATCCTGGGTATTCTTGCAGTTTTCCTCCTTCCTATCAGGGATTTCTCTTCTTTTGTGAAGGATCTGCTGTTATCTCAAACTGGTGCTAAATAACAAGGCTAACAATGAATTTGATCTTCTCAAAAGTGTTTTGTTTCTTCAGTATGTCATCAGTGGTAGATATGGGCTCAGTCCAAAGCCACCCTTGCAAGGTGGAGAGGTAGAAAAGTTTCTGCATGGAAGTATTTTATGATGTTAATTTCAGAGGGCTGTGTTAAGATCTGAAGTTTTTAATTTGCATGTGTTCTAGAACAGCCAGCCAGGAAAGTCAGACTCGTAGCGCGTGTCATCTTGAGCATACGTGCATGTCATCATACCTGAAAATGCCAGAAAGCATTGCCAGATTTTTAATTTTAATAAGAATTCTCAGGAATGGCCACCTGGATGATAAACAATATAAAAAGGACAAAAGCAAAACGAAAGATGTGTTTCCATGCATCCTAGACAAGAAATGAAAATTAGCCTAACATTTCACAAAACAGTCTTTAACTGGATGGGCGTTACTGTGTCACCTTTCCAAAAATTCCTGTTCCAGTGCTGTGTCACCTAGGCAAATTTTGCTGGCACGTTTGTCTAAGCAGTTGTATTGTGAACCAGGTCTGCATACTGGTGTAGTTTTAAATCAGCCTCTTCTTGGTGGAAGGTGTTTTTTTTGTACTGCATCAGTCCTCTGAGTCAGGGAACAGCGTGACTGCACAAACAGTAGTGTTCTGCAGCACTTAAATCAAAAGGGTAGTCTGTGTGTTGGAGTGTGAGAGATTAGGAGATACCACAAGTACTGAAACTGACAGCTACGCTTGCTTTACTAGATTTGTAGAGGGAGTTCTTTATTACCTGTTCTTTAAGCAATGACAGTAGCTTTGGGCTTTTCCACCTTTTCTCCAAGTCTAGTTGTTGTCCATTTGTGAATGATGGGCAGTTGACTGATTCTCAGTGACTGTGAATATGAGGGAGATTGGTACTGCTGAACTTTGACCAGTATTGAGATGGGTCTTCCATTGAGCAGATGGTGTTTAAATTGATATGGACTTCTAGGAATACCAGTCTTTGTGGACAAGTCCCTTTATTTACTTATTTTTATAAATTCTTGTCTGTAAAATGTGGTGAATTACCAGTTTCAAGAATTACTGTTTCCTTTTGTATCTGCCCTTTACTGCATGGAATGAGTGGAATGAAAAGGAGAACAACAACAACAAAAAGAATGCCACTACTGAAACTATTAATTATTTTTTATTTCCTTGTATTGTAAATAATTAACATTGACAGTGTCACAAAAATCTGTAGTGGTGTCCTTATAATGATCGTTCTTTGAGTGGAAGAACTTACACGATTTCTATATCTGCTTAAAGGCCTAGTCCATTTCAGGAGTAAAAGTCTGATAAAATGCCTTTGTAATTGTCAAAAGTTTAAGCAAATTGAAATAGAATGTGTTAAATGTGCTCTGACAAATTGAACAGAATACCTGAGAGCAAAGGTGTTCTGCCAATGTTGTCAGAAAAACTCTGCTAGAATTACACTAATTAATTGTTTACCTGCATTAACTAGTAGAAAACCTTTCCTATCATACAGCAAGGTTTTTTTCCATATAGGGCAGGTATTGAACTGGGGACTGTCTTGCTGTGCTTGTTACTCATCTCGACACATCAGTGAGTAAAACAAGGAAGAACAGATATTGGAAGAGACACACTAGTGATTTGATCCATTTTGTCAAGGTGTGAAATGAAAAGACTAAATATGCCAGTGTTCTTTCTTTGATTTTTTAGCTGAGAAGGAGGTTGGACTGCACTGATACAGTTATTAGGGTAGGTGATTTTGTTCACAGTAATATTTGTAATGTAACATCCATGAAATAATATGGTCAAAATCCATGCTATCAAAATCTGTTTCTTGGCAGTTTCCATCTAAAGAATAATTAGATCTGGTAGGGAAACACAGCAATCAGAAAATCAAGAAATATTTCCCTTGAGTTCTAAGAACGTGATTTGAAAGTATCCTCTGGGTATCATGTTGGTTGTCTTTTGTTGGTACAATGCTGTGGAACTTTGAGGGGGATGATTTCCTTTTAATTTAAGTTTTTGCAAGGACAGGAGAGGAAGTTGTTTGTAAAAAGCTGTGGAAGTGTTCTCTTTAGCTATTCAAAATATACAGCTATTAATTGTTTGACAAGCAATTTAGGAATAGAAATGAGTGCATAGACAGAGCTGCTGGAGCACAGTGCAAATGTAATTCTCATTACAGGTCCCTCTGTTATGCTCACCGTATCTAAAGTCAGGGCATGAGCCTGGGAAGAAAGAAATACACTTCCATTACTACCTCCACCAAAGACAGAAAATGTTAGACAAGTCTTTTACACCCAGCCAAATGCCCCAAACTCCAGATTCTATACACTGGTGGCTCTTCTCTCTGTGTGATTCTGTTCTAAAGTGGTATACTCATCTGATAAAGCATTGTATGAGGTGTTTTGTGACATTGCAGGTAGGCCTCATCTCACCTTGTCTTAACATTACAGTGGGCCAAACCTTTCTGTCAGAGCTTTATTGCTTAGAATTTGTCCTTCCTTATTAATATACATCTGCCTCTTAAGTCTTAATTGTCTTTTTGAGGGAATTTTGGAAATTTTTTGTGAAGTCATTCAGTGGAAGGAGGGCACTTCAAGGAAAAAAGAATATTTTTTTTCTGTTTTTCCTTAAATCCATAGGGATTTTTGGAAGGACTAGCTTGGAACAGGAACTCTATTCGGCTCAAGTAGCTTTTGCTGGTGAAAGTAGACATAAATTTGTCCCAAATTGTTTCCAATTCCAGAAATAATCTGTTAAGCATCTTAGAGGCTTGTTTAAGCTTCATAGCTGAAACATTTGAAACATTGCCCTGTGTTATGAAAAAAAAGGACTCCTGGTGTTGTGGCCTTGTGTCTGCTGTGGGATGGGAGATACAGTTTGGTCTGAGCACACAATTTAAAATGGAGATCTTCTTTCGTGTTGGTTATACCTCCTCACTGACAGAGGCCTGAATGGAGTCACTCATTCTATTCAAATATAGTGGGGGCAAGATGATTGAAATTGGTTTGGCATTGGGGACTGAGGTGCCAGTGGAGAAAAATCTGATGGAGAGGCAAGTGTACTTGGCAAACATGTTGGAACAAGAAACGGTAACAGGAAGTGATTGCAGTGAAACTCTTGCTAGATAAGAAATTGCTTCCCTCAAGAAGGAAATTGGAGCTGAAAACCAGTGGAGCATGGGTTGTGTGTTGAAACTCGCAAACTGATCAAGGAGCCTCAAATGGAAAACAAGTTTCAAGGCAAAGGCAGGCAATCGAGTGGTTAGAGTGGTGTTTGAAATTGGTGGCAAAGAAACTACACGACAGTAGAGAAATCTGTAGTTGGAAATTAACTGGAAAAATAGGGAGTAGAATGAAGGTGGGACAGAAAGGCAGTGGAAGCACAGGTGTTATATCTAGGGGGATGAATGCTGGGGGGGTGGTGAGTGGGGAATGAGAATCTGTGGCAAAGCAAGCTGCAGTCAGTAGTTGCTGACTTCCAGTGCCTGGAGTGGGATCAGATGTGCCAGAGATTTTCTCTCCTGCAGATTTTCCTCTGCTGGTTGGTTACACAAATACTTGCTGATGGTGAAGCCCATCCACCTTAAGGTGCTGGTCCGCACAGTGGCTGCAGCTGCAGTGCCGCTGACACGTAGCTGTCAACTCAAGTGTCAGAAGCCTGTGTGGGAGGTGAAAGTGGTGTAACCCTCATGGCCCTATTCCACCAGTGTCATGCATGTGTTACTTAGATGCCAGGGAAGTTTGCTTTTGATTGTCTGCAAATGTATAGATAAAGTACTATTATGAGTAGCAATAGCAAATGCCCAAAAATTAGAAATTAGCAAAATCAGATTTGCATTTTTGACTCCTTTGTTGTGCATTTGTTTTCGGATACTACACTTTAAATTACTTAATCACTTGCTACTTTTTCATCAGCCTCCTGAAAGTACAGGGTGTTCTGTTATGGAAATATAACTTGAAGTATAGTGAAGGAGAGGCCAATTTGTAGGATGCCTTCTTTGTGGTTACAAGAACTTGTGACTATTAAAGCAGAACATTGCTGTAAGATGTGTTAGTCTGGTGAGTTAAATTGAACTGCTCAGAAATTGCCTTTAATTGCATGTTTTTGCATTTTCTGAGTGCCCAGACTTTGGATACTAGGATCAGCTTTGTGAAAGAACTGAATACTTGCATCCACAAATAAAATCAATCAGAGCAGCACAAGCAACTGAGAAATCACAGCCTTCCAAATGTGGCATCTAGAATTCCTTCTTTAACACTTACCCCTGGGTTTCCCTTTCCCGTATGGGAAATCGGTAGACTACTCACTGATTTCCTGTGGTATTGACAAAATAAATTAATATCATGAAGGACTTAGATATTACTGTGATAAGCACAATAAATAAAACTCCAGGAGAAATTAATAATGGTGTGTTTCAAGCAAGGATTTCAGTATACCTGTCCATGGACTACACACTGAACAACAGAAAATACAGTGCTGAGTAGCTGCTTGGTAAGAGAGTGCTGTACCTCCTCTGCACATTAGGTGTCTGCTGTGGGGAAAAATAATGTTTGTTTGACTGACAGAAGACAGGATGTGGGTGCGCTAATAGATCAATGCTACAGACATATCCTTAGTTGTGGCTGTTTCTAACCTTTATGCTCTTGACTTTGTGGCTGCAATAGTCTTCTCTTGATGTAGCTTTTTAATTTAGTATTGAATGCATGCATTCTTTGTAAATAAAGTATGTGCAGTCACATAGGACTGTGCTAGGTGCATCAACACTGTTTACTATCCAGGCTTTGAAAAATGTAGATGTAGGGAAAACCAGGAGTGATGGAATGATAACTAATTATTTGGGTAACCCAATAGTCTGTCTTTGAGTAGTAGTCCATGGCTAAATTTACATTCAAGATGATATGTATCCTGTCAGTGAGACTGAGGAATTATTTCACCTGTCTAAATACCTGGAGGGGTTGCTCTTGTACCTTGTTCTCCCTCATATTTGTTTCATGAATATGTAAATTAGTGTGTCCCCATTGTTATTGTACTTCTCAGCTACTTTGGAAATTGGCTTATTCCATTCTTGGAATTCAGTTTGGGTTCTTTTGACAGCACTGCTTTCAGTGTTTATATTTCATATTTTATGAGGTGCCTTGCAGGCTGTTTTTCATGTTTAAGGACATCGTGATATATATAAAAAAGTAATATATTACTTTCGGATATCAACATGAAGTATTGGGCCTTCTGTTCCCGGATGAGGAATAGACTCATGGCATGAACTTAGTTCTGTGGGCTGGCAGGATGCAATGCTTTGAGCTGAGATTTTTCTTAATATGAAGCAGGAAGGGAGCACTGGTGAGCCTGGCTGAGTCTCCCATGGCAGAGGCAATTAGTTGTTATGATCGTGAAATTATTTTTTAGGAGTTTCAGTATTTCCTGCACCATCCACACTGTTGTTAGCTCACAGTTCTAGAAAGCAGAGCTTTCCAAATCTTATCTCTCAAATGCCGTGGGGCAGCTTTCATTCCTGTATTATGCCTTTTTCTTCTCAATGAAGAAGGTTTTTGTTCGTAACAAAAGAGGCCATATCAAGTGCTCCTGCTAATGTTACTATGTGTCCTGTTTCCCTGACTCAGACAACTTTCATGAATATCCTGTAGACTAAGATTAAAGGTTTAACTCTGTTTTGTCTGGATTGCAGTCCATCTCTCCTTATTCCCAGTGAGACAGTTATGACTTTTAAAGGCTTGAATTAGCTTTTGTTCCACAAAAATAGATTCCAACTCAGCTCGAGACCTAAAGGATCCTTTGTGTCCCTGACAGCTTTCTGCATCTTTCTGTGAAGGACTATCTTGTTGGATGCCTGCTTCCACCAGGAAAATGAAATGATGATGAGCAAGGCCTGTTTTTGGTTGGTTTATTTATGGCTTAACAGTAAAAGCTTCACAAATTCTTTCCCTCCTTTGTTACTTTTCTTTCCAGACAGGATTGGCCTTTACCGTATATTGAATTTCTTCTCCAATCTCTTTCCAAGTTTCGTTATGGTCATGGAATCAGGCTGTGGGTCCTGTTCCCCACCCCACCTCTGTCAAACCTATAGAAGCACTTTCTACTTTCAGCATGAAGAATTTCATTTTTAGTTTTTTAATGACTGTAAGAATTTGTCAGATGATCTTGATTATGCAAAAGAAAGAAAGGATGTTTCCCAGTGAACCCACAAATCTAGTTTTAGCTGTGAAATACTGCCTTTTGGAGCATGCATCCTACTGTTGCAGCCGGGCGTAGCAGTAAGTAACATAAGAGGCCATATTGCAGGAGAAGGCCCCAGAGAATCAAAGGATAATTTGGTTTCAAAGGGACCTTTAAAAGTCATCTGAACCAACTACTCAAAGTGGCCAACTTGAAAGCTAGAGCCTGCTCTGAAATTAGATCAGGTTGCTTGGGGCATATCCAGTCAATTTTTGAATATCTCCAAGGATGAAGCCCCCGCAGCCTCTCAGAACAGTCCGTCCCAAAGTTAAAACAGCCTTATGGAGGTGGAAAAAATCCAAATGTATGGTCACAACTGTGTTAGCATACTGTATCAGTTGCTGGTCTCTTAGCTAGCTCTGTGCATTCCAAAGCAAAGCTACATGCTTGTGATCCGCTCCTTTGTGTGGAGCACAACCCTTCTCATTTTCACAGCCTGTCCTTTTGAAAGAGTATTTATCCATTCACCACATATCTCAGGCATGGGAACCATCCAGCTGCCAATGAGGGGAGATGATGGGTTGAAATAATGATGTCAGTGCAGGTAGAAAGGTAGAGAGAAGTAACTTAGTAATGACTGGAAAGTTTTGAGATGTGCATGCTCATATCCTGCTTCCTTTTGTTTTTCTGTCAATCTTCCCAGGATCATTCTGGCCTAAGACTGAAATGGTTCTTTGTGCACTCCTCCTTACATGCTTGGGACTAAAGGTGAGGCAGGATTCTGAAAGTGCATGCCCTTTGTGGATGCTTTGAGGTGAATAAGGTCTGTGGTTGCAGGCAGAAGAGATGCCGTCCGTGCAAACTGCATGTCTTAATGCTTGTAATTATTTGTCATGCTCGAACAAGTCTGGCAGCCGAGCCTTTATAGCAGTTTTGCTGCTAATGTTTCTTAACCTGTCTGAGTGGAAGCCACTGGAGAATGTATTATGTGCATAGATTGGGAGAGCAGGAGTTGAAAAAACAGAAATCAGTCTGACAGGCTTGTTTTTACAAAGTTGGAAGCTGAGCTAGCATGGTGACCATAGAATTGTAATTGTAGGAAGAAAAAGCCCGCCTCACAGGAGAAAATTCTGCAGTCTCAAAACAGCATTATCTTGACAATTTAAACTGTTCAGATCCTCACTGTCATTCCTATGATCCAGGCTTCTCCCTTGCAGTTGACACCTGGATTGATCAGATCCTACAGTGAGCTAGTTTGGCTTGCAATACCTGCAGAAATCGAATTCCACAGAAGAACAGAAGAGTTTTCTGCTGGTGTAGGAAGTTTATCTGCTCACCAGTGGGTCTAGGAGCACTCATATGGGTGATAGGGAGTGGGTAGTACTACCACTGTAGGATTGCATGGAGCTGGAGAGTAAAAACGTAAATCGTCTTAGAACCACAACCTTGTGTGAATGTTTTGTCCAACACTGGAATTTCTAAAGAGTTGCTCATTTCTTCCCATTTCTTGCTTGGGCTTTCCAAGGTTTGTAGCATGCTGTTAAACCTTTTCCTTTCAGAATTTTTAATCTTTTTGAATTGTTAGAGGCAGAGTCTAGGAGTGAACGTAAATTTTGATTTTGTTACTAAGAACAGATCAAGAGTGGCATTTGGTAATGACATTTCCATGATTGCGTTGCTGTAAAGTGGAAGAACTTGGAAGAAAAATGTAATCTTCAAATATTTAAAGGAGGTTCTTCAAGGAATCTATGGAAGACGTAAATGAACTAAGGAGACTTGTCATACCTGAAGCTGGTAAAAAAGCTTTTGTTTCTATTCTCTGCCATTGACTTGTTTGTGGTAACAGTAGCCCCATTGTGATTTTTGTTTCTTTGTAAATTGGGCAGGTGGTCATTTCAGAAAAGACATGAGAGCTTTAGAGCTTGTAGTGTAGGATGAATGTTTATTTAGGAACTTGTAGGGATTGGTAAACTCAAAATTACCCTTACAATCTAGAGGTTAGTGGTAAAATCTCTTAAATGTGTTGCCTTCAAAAGTCAAAATAAGCTGACATTGGCAGATGTCCCTTCTGCTTGCTTTAGTCTGCTGTCTGTGAATACAGTACTACTGCTACATGATTTTTTTATTTTACTGGACTGGTTGGAAGGACTGCGTACCTGTGTAATTCTGAGGAGCATTTTCTTTCAAGAAGAAAGTTACAGATTGTGTGGAGTGTATTAATTAGGGAGTGTAGGAAGTAACTATCTTAATTAGTTAACATGTGTTTGGCATTAGGTGGAAGCTTCTGCATCCGGATCAGGTGAGAAATAATACTGTGGTGTTTTCATTACAGCTTGGGTATGGAGTGTGTGCACAGCTACTGCAGTGTAATTTAGCTCTCTAAAGCTGGGAAGAGGAAACAAGCTCAGTGAGTGTGCTTACAGAGGGCTGGGAAAAATGTAATTCCTCCTTTTCTACCTTTGCTTTGTGAATGGTTTTATGTTAATGTCTGTCAAAACTAAGATATTTTGGGTTATAGCTTCGGGTTTAGAACAATTTTTTGGGGGGTGCAGGTGTTGGTGTAGAAAAATACTGTACTCGTGAAACATCTGAAACTGTTGTTTACTGTATATCTGAGTAAATAAAGTTTTTCTCTGACACATTAAAAAAAACCCAAAGAAACAGAGAATCTCCCTGTTGACGGGAGTGGATATTATCTCTGCAAGCTTTAGAGTCAGCTTTAACTCAAATTTTTTCCAAAATATCACAGTTAAATTCCTTCCTTTTAGAAGGACACATTTGTTTCCAAAATAAGTGCCTCCAATTCATAAATTTAATGCAATTTGATTAGAAAGGCCTTAGACTGCAATGGCAGGTCAAAAAAAATAAATTGAGAGGATCTTTCTATTTGCTGGAATTCAGGCTCAGTTAAACATATTTAGGAAGAATTGGAAAGGACAGGGATTTGGATATAATCTATTAAAAGGTTTTGACAGTGTAGAAGTGCTTCTAGATGTATTTTCTGTTATGGGAGACAGATAGGAAAGATATATGTCTTCATTACAAATTGAAAACTCAGATGGAATGTTTCTCCATTCAGCAGTTTGCTTAAGTAAAAAAAGGGCAGATTACTGAGATAAAAGAAGGTATTGTTTGGTAGCAGAGAGAGGTGAGGTGCATTAAGTTACACATTTTAAAGATATTTAGTAGATTTTTGGCATTGCAAGAAAAAATTCGATTCATCTCAGATGGGAGGAGAAACTGCAATTCTGGGTTGCTTGAAATCTTCCTTGAGATTTCTTCCTACTTGTGGAAAGACCTTTCCTATTACATATTTTTTTTCAGGTGTGTCCTTTTTTCTCTTTCATCTGCTATTCAAAATGAACGGAAATTGCACATTTAAAACATAGGAAAGACTGACTGTGTGTTAAATGTAGAGTGAGTTTACAGTAAGGTTAGTTTACGTGTATTTAGCAGTGTTAGGTTAGTGGTTGGACCTGATCTT
The DNA here is from genome assembly GCA_013396775.1 of Cephalopterus ornatus. Classification (NCBI taxonomy): domain Eukaryota; kingdom Metazoa; phylum Chordata; class Aves; order Passeriformes; family Cotingidae; genus Cephalopterus; species Cephalopterus ornatus. The sequence continues at coordinate 133,538 of VZRE01001328.1, forward strand.
AGAGGTCTTTTCCAGTCTTAATGATTTTATGATTCTTTTCCTCTTCTGTCACATTGAAGACTTGCATTTTAGGATGGGATTATTTAATGTTTATGGATTTCTGTGTTGGAGGGGGGAGTGGATTCCAGGACTTGTTATTTCTAAGGCTCTCAGTGTCTGTGGGTTCTGGATACATGATACAGGACAGACACTTTGCACAAGTGGGTATTCTATCAGTTAAAGATGCTTTTAGACTTCTAAAACACTGTAAAGGATACTTATTTGAACCAGGAATGTTCTGAGATCTCCTAGTGGGAACCATTGTACAGAAAACCTAGTGAGGTGCAAGAGGTCTCCCCTACAGACACACAGAAACTAGGAGATCATGTCTGGGTTATAAACAGATGTCTGCTTTTGAAGTGTGGTCTGTGCTGAGCAGTGGGTTTAAGTAAAGGTTTCATCATAAGGCCTTGCTAAATATACAGCTCCTGGTTTCCAAAATGGGGAGCCCTTGTTTCCCTCTGTCACCTCTGTTCCCAGTTATGCCATCATTTCTTCCTTGTGCAGGCACTTTGACTCATGTTCTAATCACGATCTAATGAAGTTCACAAAAAACCCCCCCACCTATTTCCACCTGTTGATTTTCTGGCATTCAGATTTGTTGAGGCGGCCCGTGGTACAAACATGGGCACCAAGGCTGGCTCTGAAAGTGCAAGCAGTAGGGAGATAGGTATGGAATATCTTTTTTTTTTTTTGATAACTGAGCATGTTCCTCTTGTTTTGTTTTTAGTGTCTTCACTTTTATCTTAGCACTGGTGACTGCTGAGTGTAACTCATGGGTGTTTGATTTGGTTAGGACTCTACTGCTTTTGTCAGCTAAAGTGGGTCAGCCGTCAAGAGTGGTAAATAGGGGGGAAGAGGACAGCTTTTAATTCAGATCTCAAGTAACTGTTTTCTAAGTTTCAGTTCTTCAGTACTTACGAAGCTTTGCATGGTCTATTCTAGTCACATCTCTGTTTGCTAGGTAGATAACTTTCCCCTTCTTTCTTGTCCCTACTTTATTCTTAGACCTGGTTCTTGCTGCCTTTGACATATAAATATGATACTGCTTTTTTGTCTGGGAGTGCTAATCTGTGTTCTCAGAGTATTCATAGATTGTTAAAAAATTGAGTTTCTAAGACCATTGCAATGGTGTACAAAGTTTTTATCACAAGTATTAACTTTGAAATAGTTTTGGTACCATTTTGAAATGGTCCAGTTTACAGTGTTTAGGGTTTTTCCTGTTTTCCTACTAGACATGAAAGATGTAGCAACAAAACTTTAGTTCAAACAGTGTTCAGTTGTTAAGATATTGTACTAATTTGACATTGATTGCATCTGAATATCTTTCTAAATTGATTACTTACTTAAAAACAATAATTTGTGTTTGTGATACACCTTTCACATATGAGTCCTTTTATATTTGGCTCCATTCACTACACAGTTATGCATGACTCTGAAAAAGTGCTTATGGTTTGGAATTATAAGCAAACAATGTTTGGTGACTAGAAATGGAGCTCAAACCCAAGATTTAGCCATAATCACTCTGCTTAATGTTGATTTAGTGAGATATGCGTGTAAGCATCTGGTCTATTTTCCCCTTTTGCCCAAAAAGAACCCCTAGGCCAGAATGGCCTTAATCACTTGGAGCATCATCATCCTTCCCAAATTTTTCACCATTTTCAGTAGCCTGTGCATTTCTAAGAATACTTCTGTGTTCTTCCTGGGAAAGGGAAGAGGTCCTCTGAGTCCAGGAAGAGACATGAGGTACACGTGTTTTGACTTGGGTACCTGTTTGCTCTGTTTGGGGCTGCAGCAGTGGCCTTTTGTGAAGGTTTTCACAATGCTTACGTTAGGAATTTTTGAACTGAATCTGGATCTGCTTCTCCTAATTTCTCTGTTCCCTGTTTCAGAATAGTATGGCATAGTACTGTTCTAGAGAGATTGGTTTTGTCTCTGCTCTGTGTGATTTCATTTGAACTGCTGAGCTATGGAAGCTTATCTTGGAGAGAAACCTTTTTTGGTTAAGTTTTTGTGGAGAAGGAAACTGAGGTCATACTAAACACACAGAGTTGAATGTCAGCACTCGTTAATTTGGTTTGAAAATACTAGTGAGTAGGAGAGAATATGCACTTTAAACACCCAGCACAGAAATATTGCAGAAATCTGTTTCTGTGGACACTAGATGTTCTGTGGTAATACTAGATGTCAAAGAGGCTTTTACATGGCAGTGAGATTTTGGAGAAACAGTGACTACTTAGTGTTCAGACTAATAAACTGTGGTTGTCAGGTGGTAAGTGATACAGAGAAAATTCCTGTGCAAAGGGGAAGTTTAGTGTTAATAAATTGGTGGTTCTCTAAAATTGCAGTGCTTAGCTGCTTTTCAAAGGTTAAGTTCTGGTTTAAATAAAATTGCATTTAAAGTGTGATACTTTATCTAGCATACAGCTGCCACAGGCAGCCACTTCTCAGAAGAAGAATTTAACTTCAGTGACTGCCTCTGTCTTTGGCAAAACCCCCAGGAAATGTCAGCTGCTCCGAAATACTTGCACATCTCCATGAATTTGTATTTTTCAAATGAATTTGAAAAAAATAATGTATCACTCAGTTTCTGGGAGTTCTGCGTTGCTTAGAGTTGTTTTATAAGATAGATACATAAAGTTAATATAGCAGCAAGCTTTTGAGGTATAGAATGCTACTTTGTTAATGATAATTCCATTTTTGTTAATTATTATTAAATTCTGCCACAGTCTTGGTAGAATGTATATTTGAAGTATGCTGAGTTTTAAGAATTTTAGAGCTCTAGTTGTGTTTAGTTTAGTGAGGGAATGTATATCTTATTATTGCAGTAATTTGCTATTCAAGTTTGGGCTATCTCCCTTTTGGAGCTTGAAGCTTGGTTTTACATGGCAATTAGGGTGAAACACATTTAATTCCCTGCAAGTAAACTGTAAGTAATTATTAAACACTTTAGAAATTTAATGCAAATATTATGCAGTGTCTTGTGGCTGACAGATATTGTGAGGACAGATGAACCAGAAATAGTAATGCCCTGTTTTGAGACCAGGAGTGAGTCCAGGTTTGTAGAAAAATTCAGTGATTTATGTGAGAACAACTGATTAATTGAGAAAAGCAAATAGCAGGATGTAATATCCTCAAAATACGAGGAAAGGCTTGGCTGTTTTTCCCAGCTGAGTGAGATGACTTCATTATAGCCAGCTTGCTGAGTGACTGTTCATTTGGGAAACGTTAGCAACTCCATGGATGGGTGGATGAATAAATTTGTATAACAAAATTGTGAGAGCTGGAGACTTTCAGGGTAGCGTACAGATCCCTGAGGAAAAATCTGGGTGATATTTCTGTAAGTTCTCAGACCCTGCTAGCTCCTGTAGGGAATATGATGGGAGCTGATGTATGTTTTGTGCTTTTGAAACTTGATTCAGGTTTCATTTTTTGTAATGCTGCATGCATGATGACCAGTTGTTATTCCACTTGTACGCTTGTATGTCTGTTAGAAAAATACTCCACATACTGGATTTGTCGGAGTACTGAAACACTTTTTTCCTGCTTCATTTTACTTATATATTTCAGAGAGTTGGCATTTATTAGGGGTTTTGCTAAAGACAGAGGTAGTTAGAGAAGTTGAAGTGGCTGCTTGGGGCAGCTGAGGCCACAGAGTGAGGATTCCTTGCATAGTTATCCATGCTCTACGTGGAATAATTTGATAGTCACACAATTTTCAGACAAATTCTGTGAAATGTATACATTTGGAAGTCAGTTTGAAAAAAGATGACTTAATGACTAGAATGTTTTATGTTGCTGAATTCATGGCAGTGCTGCATAGGGAGCACTGGCAAACCCACCTTCTGCGCATCATTCCTGCTCTTTTGATCTGTTTGGTCAGAAACGTGAGGTGATAGGTCGTGAACCTCCATGGATAGCAGGGCAGTTACAGTTGTCTTCGGGCAGAGAGTGAAAAGCCTGGTCTTTTTCATCATGGAAACCTGTTTTCTGATTTAGGTTTTTCTAAGGTAACATGCAAACTGGACATGAGATCCTGCTTTGCAGTAGTTACTAATCTGCTGATGAATGATTCTTGTAGAGATGGGAAGGGATTTGTGTAGGCTGCAAACTGAATAGAACAAGTTTAAAAAATGTAAGCAATTTAAAATACTGCTTGGATGTGAATTAAAATGTTCCAAAGCCACACAGTTTCTTGATCTTGATCTTTTTTAGCAATCCATAATGCCATAATCTCAGAAGTGTTTCCTAGAGTGCAAAAAACTAGGATAACTGTAGATGAAACATCAATGCTTATAAATTGCAAAAGGCGTACTCTGGCTGTGGTTTTGACTGACTTTGCAGAGGAGTGTTTGGTTTGCAGGCTCTACAATGCCTGTGTTTGAGCAGCAAACTCCTCCCAGCTGTGTTGTGAGATTCATGAATGGTATAGAATCCCTTCACAGAGACTTAAGGTCATGCATTTTCTCTTGTGTTTCACTGTAGGATGGGAACAAGCACATAGCTTAGGAGTCTTAGTTGATGGGCATTGACTTGTTAAGTCAAGTTTTGTTTGTATATCTGTATTTTGAGGCATTTCATTGGAAATGTGTGCCACCTAAATGATAACTCTAAAGAGTGAGACTTTTCAATGGAGAAATTGTGATTGTGAGATAAACTTGTCATAGGAAAGAGGTCAGAAGGTACTGAAAAAAGCCTGCATATGTTAATGAGGGTTGGGAAGTCCCAGAATTTTGTGAGTTTTTTTCCAAAGTAAGTGCATCCACCCTAAAACTGTACTAAATCAGATTTTAGAGAGACAGCTGTCACCCAGCATATCTTGCTATACAAATAGGCTCTACCATGTTGGAGGTTAGTGTCTCAAGAACTTTTATTAGGGTATAGATATGTGTCTTCTTATCTCACTGGTAACAGAAGTAGTAGTTTCTGCCTCTTTCTTCAGTTTAACCCTCTGTCCATTTTCCGTGGTCTTCACAGGTTCATGTGATGGCTTCTATCTGTTTGGGTAAAAATAGGCCTTTTTGGGAGAGACCAGCAACTTTGCATTTTAAGCTTACCTGCCATTCTTTGCGAGTGAAAAGCAGGACAGCTGGTTGGGGCAAATGATGAATAATCATGCATTTACCCACTCAGTTCTATCATGTGCTTCTTTGAGCTGTTTTTGTGAGAAACTTGAGGCTTTTTGAGTTTAAGGGATGTGGTATAAGTGGGCAAGTTCATTCCCAGGTGATTACAATTTACATTGCGAAAATTCCTTTTATATTTTATCTGAATGCTGTGATGATTGATGTATAATGTTATTGGTGTACCATGTTCCATTTTGGAGAGTTTTGTTTTGCAGAGGAAAAACAAAGGAAGCTGGAATTGTTCAAGTTACATCTGTTTTTATTGTGTGATATGCCAACTCAGGAGTCTTTATGTCATAGGACCAAAGAATACCCAAATGTTATATGATAGCCTAAAAAATTGTTCCCCAGGCACTGATAAAATGGTTGTTTTATGATGAGAAAGTTCACAGTGTTGGATAAGCATGAAATCTCCCTTTCCTGCCTTTTAGTATTGGTACTTCAAAGGACTGTATAGCTATTGGCCATGTCTGCGCTGTCGTGGGCATCCACTGAGAAAGACAGCAAGTGGATCAACTTGTTACTTGTCAAGGTGTTTCTGTATGATCCGAGCATCTGCCTTCTGTGTGTTTGTGAGGTTGGTTCACTGTTCACAGGCAACTGTGCTAATACTGTTTTGGGACCTGGATGGTACTATTACTGCAAAGAAAAGAGAGTTCGTCTCAACTGTGTGCAGATTTGGGCATCACTTGGTCTGTTCAGCCTGGAGAAGAGGAGACTGAGGGGTCATCGCAGTTGCAACTTCCTCATGAGAGGAAGTGGAGGGGCAGACACCAACCTCTTTTCTCTGGTGACCAGTGACAGGACCCAAGGGAATGAAGCTGTGTTGGGGAGGTTTAGGCTGGATATTAGGAAAAGGTTTTTCACCCAGAGGGTGGTTGGGCACTGGAACAGGCTCCCCAGGGAAATGCTCACAGAACCAAGCCTGCCAGAGTTCAAGAAGTGTTTGGACAACACTCTTAGGCACACGGTGTGATACTTGGGGCTGGCCTGTGCAGTGCTAGGAGTTGGACATGATGATCCTTGGGAGTCCCTTTCAACTAAGGACACTATGATTTTCAAAAAAACCTTGATTACTTTGTAACCATTCTCAAAGTAACATCTCTTTAACATGTCTTTCTTTTCCTTTATTCCTCTTTGCAATCATGAATTGTTTCTTTGGAAAATAAATTAATTGTATGCATTAGTATCTTCTGTGTCACTGTTTTCAGCACATCATAGTGAATAAATACTATATTCTCAGCTCAGTAGGCAATAATGACCATTAAACCGATTGTTAACTGATGGGTCTCACATGGAATGCTGAATGCATGCTCATTCCAAAATGGCAGAATCTGGCTCTCCATTTTACTGTAATAAAGCTGCTTCTGTTTGCAGCACTGTGTTGCTGGGAAACTGCACCTAATTTTTATGGCGCATGTCAGTGGTACTGATTCAAATTATACATTTCACTGAGTAGCTCTTCTTTTTGCTTGTAAACTGCCTTCTGTAAGGGGAGAGAATTTTTTTGTTGTTCTGTGGACAGCAGTATCTATACCAGAGAATATGACTGGATCTGGAACAAAAGCTCAGACTGTTCTGTTGATAACATCATTGTCCTTCCAGTGTTGCTCTAGGAGGGACTATTTTACACCAGTTTGATAATCAAGTCTAATACAGGTATTCAGGAGAATTCCAGGTGAGGCATACACATCTCCTCAAACTGCTGTTTTTCTGTTTCAGACTCCATGGTGCAAAACTTCAGCATGTGGCGTGACTTTAAAGCGAAACAACAAAATAGACTGAGAGATTATGAATTGGAAAATTATGTCGTTTTGATTCACAACACAGAGACGGTGGCAATTTTGGGGCTGTGTAGAATATGCACTCCTTTTTAAAATGATTGTTGCACAGCTTGCATGTGGATCAGGACATGCATGCAATTACATGGGCAAAAAGTGGGTGTAATTGGGCATGCACCTAAACAGGAAAATACATGTGTAAGGTGGAATCTGACTGATAAGGAGAAAGTCTTTTGCTTGCTGAGTCTGTACTCCTTTTCTGGCTAAAGGAGATGGTAGTCCATTTTGTGATGTTCACAGTCTGCTTAGGTTTGTAGCAGTGTCTTGTTTTTACTCTTGCTTGAGATGCCTCTATGAAATGGGAGGGGTGTGTGTCTGAAGCCTGCTTGCTTAAATACGCGAGTCATGTCAGCTGCAATGCGGCAGTGCTTGGTGCTAATGAGGTGAGCAGCCAGAGCACCCGTCTGCTTATGTTTGCTCATCTCTGTGCAATTATGGCTGTAGGGATTGGAAAAAGGGATTTGAATTGGATGTGGCTCTGTTTTGGCCTTTCCAGAGTGTAGTTCTGTGTCCTCCTGAGGACTGGGCAGCATATATCTACTTCCTTTTTGGGAGTTAGGTGGTTGCTTCATTATATTTAAGGCAAGCTCTAAATACATCCTGGTTGGGAGAAGAAAAGAAAAAGGGGAAGTAGAGAGAGGGGGACACTCCTCCCTTCTTTCCCCTCCCATCTCTCACGATTCAAATGCACCTTCAAATGAAATATATTCCTTGGCAATCTGTGTCTTCAGGTTGAATACACACAAGTCTGTATTTGTAAAGTAACATCTTTGGAATAGAGTAATCAGGTTAATCAATTAATTTTGGCTGGATCTCAGTAGTTACAGCTGGCCTTTGGTAGGCACAGAAATGCAGATGCACTGTGATTTCTCAGCCCACCTTCTTTCTCTTTTTTAACCCTTAAAGTGCTGACTACAGTGTGAGCTCTGTATTTGATGCTGAAGTCATAAAGTTTTACTTTGAACGTAAAGCAAGTAATGTGAATATCAAATCCCATTTGTCTTTTCCCATCCTCAGATGCCAGACTATCCTCATTGAGCTTATGCCTGCTGTCCAATCCTGTCGTATTCCTATTCCTGCAGCCTGTCTTTCAGTGTTTCTTTTTCAGAGAATTAGTCTCTGAAACTGTAGGTCATGATTAAGTAATACATTGGTCTTGGTGGCAAAGCTGGCTTTCCTTCTAGTTCCTGCTGTCACAGGGTGCTTCCCTGTTAGCTAAAAAAGTTATTTTGAATACTTGTAAATCATATTGTTGAAATTACCTGTGTTAAAAATACTGCTGGTTTTTTGTGTTTTTTTAAGGGTCCTATCTAATCTCTGTTACTTTGGCAGTATGTTATGTAACGTGATACCACAATCAGAGGGATCAATACAGCTGGGACTGGGAAAGGTATGAACTGCATCATGTAGGCAAGAAGCAGCGGTGGGAGGCAGGAACCTCCTGGAATGTTGATACAGCTGATGTGAATGTAGTGTGCAGCTAACACCCATAGAAAGGATGGTGTGTCAACCGAGAAAAAATGTCCTTCACCTTGGAAAGAAGCCCAAGATTGTGTGCCCTAAAGAAAGTCTTAGTTTTGCTTAGTCCTACCTTTAAGTGGGTTAAGAGCGACATGTATGAAACAGCACAACTGACAAGATGCATGGTAGGGAGAGTTGTGCTGTTTCAACACTCACTGTTGAAGTCTAGTATCTTTGTTGTGATCACAGATAGTGCGGTATTTCTTTGTTTGTTTACCTTTTTCTGATGGGATGGTAAAATCTGGGATGTTTTTCTCTTCTGTCTTTAGGTCTCCGGGTGAAAGGGGAGCTCGTTACTGCTTACCCACAAGTGGTGGTTGTGCGTGTGCCAACACCTTGGGTCCAGAGTGACAGTGATATCACAGTCCTTCGCCACCTAGAGAAGATGGGCTGTCGATTGATGAATCGTCCCCAAGCCATCCTCAACTGTGTCAACAAGTTCTGGACGTTTCAAGAACTTGCTGGTCATGGTGTACCTCTTCCAGACACTTTTTCATATGGTAAGGCTTTTGGATCGAAAGGATAGCATAGTTGCCTACCACTATATACACCTTTGCAGTGCAAAGGATGTCAGTCAAGTTTTGGAAATCCATAGAAATTAGGTAGCATGAGGCTAGTTCCACAGCTAAGTGTTCAGTAACCAGGAGAGGAAATTAAAGTCACAACGCTCAGGTTCTGGTTTTGGCTTTGTTCATTAGCTGGTAATGCTTTGAGAAGAGTAGTTTAACTGTACCTCAGCCTTCCAAGCAACTAACTTTGGCTGTTACTGCTAAAACATTTTTAACTCTTTTCCAGTTGCCAGAAACAACAGATAAGAACTTGGGGAACTAAATGTCCTAAGATACTACAAAGATCTAGCCTTTGTTAAAACCTGAAAGTAGATTAAACTTCTGTATGAATAAAAGTATCTGGAAATATATTCGTTTTTGTGGAAGGACAAAGAAAGTACAAGCCCTTGTACAAGTACAGTTGTTTGGGGTTTGTTTCCCATCAAAACAGCTAATTATTGTTTCTTGTGCCTGCCTCTGGAGTCTGTGGTTCCTGACAGAGTGCTAGATTAGAGGAACCACTTGTCTGAGCTACCCTGAAGATCTTAATTACAATCTATTAAAGAACTGAAGATACCTCTCAACCTTCCTTTCCTTCTTGAGAAATGCCAGTGCTTTCCTCCCCTTTGTGTTGTTGCACCAATAGGCTTTTGTAATGGGAGCTTGGCAAAAACAGAAACAAATTTGACAAAACAAAACCCATGGCTTTCTATTAATTGCTATGAATTACTATTTCCATCACTTACTGTGAAAACACATCAGAGAAGAAACACACCCTTTCTTTATACATGTGGTTGCTCTAACTCATTGAGAAAGGAATGAGTTTTTAAATTTTTGGGGGGAAGGGAAGACCATGAATGATGGGATAATTGCAGAACATATCTGTTTGTTCATAACTCTCTGCCACTACTTTTAATGCCTGCCTCTGGAATTTGACAGCATGACCTTTTTTTTTTCTTTTTTCTATTTTTTTATTTTAAACTGCAAGTATCAAGTTATCAGTGAGAGCTGGCTTTGCCAAGTAAAGCAGGATGTGCTGAATGACATGTTATTCCATGGCATGCATTAAAATCCATGGCAGGGTAGTGGTGGCTGCTGCTGGCTTTGTGACCAGTGTCTTGGCTTGACTTCTGCGCTTTTCTGCACATGCTGTTAGAGGGGGCTCATCCCTTTGTCTGCTGACTTTCTCTTCTGTATTTCTTGTACTTGGTCAGCCTTCTGTGACTTGAACTCAAAGAACTTTGAAGTATCAACCATAATCGTGTGAATGGCCTCTAAAAGCTACTCTCTAAGGTCCTTACAAATGCAGTGAAATTAAAAAGTTTAAGTACTACTTTAGGGTATAGGGAGAATGAGATACAGGACACCTGAGCCTTGAAAAGGGGGGAGGTGGAGTGACAAAGTATTGGTTGTTGCTGCTCTCTGGATTATGCCTTGTCATTGTATTCCATGTTGCTTTCCTGGTTAGTAGTTTGGATGGAACTGCTACTAGTGTTATGTCTCTGCTATTTTCTTTTTAGACACTTGAAAAGGTAGGAGTTAAAGGGGTAAACTTGAACAAGATGATAGAGTCGGGGCATTCAGATTTGGAAAATTAGATTGAGCCTTTTGGAATTGTGATCAAGAGGCCTTTGTCAACTTGTGTCTTCAATTTCAAAGGAAGTAGGAGCTAGATCACGAACACCTTCAAAGTCTGACCATGCTCCATGACCAAGTTTCTCTTAACTGATGATTTTTAATGCATTATCTAAGCTGCAAGGGTGAGAGAAAGGTATGCTAATTACATCCCCAATTAGGCCACATCAGACTAGTGGCACATAATGTTGTTGGTTTTCTTTTTGCCAGGTGGTCATGAGAATTTTTCCAAAATGATTGATGAGGCGGAAGTGCTGGAGTTCCCTATGGTGGTGAAGAACACGCGGGGTCATCGAGGTGGGTGTGAGGTCAGGGGTGAGGCCAAGGAATATTCTGAGCAGCACTCTTAAGATTTGGTCTCATCAAGGAATGATAGTTAAGAAGGTCTGTTAGGTGCTGGACTTCTTTCCAGTACATATAAATTCTATCCCGCTTCGACTTCTGAATGTTGAATAGACTGCAACACTGGGAAACAGTTTTAGTAGAGCCTAGTCTTAAAGTAGTGTGGGGGGAAAGGGGTTCAAAATTGTGGTGCATTGGTGACTGCTGTGAGGAAAGCTTTAAACTGGAATAATGGAAGGTCGGGCCTTAGAGAAATAGAAGTCTACATGGATTTTAGGGATGCTTTTAAATAGGCATAAGAAATGAAATCTCAATTAGTTCAGTGACTTTTTTTCTACTTGACTTTGTCTATAATTAGGATTCTGATTTAAATGAAGTCTTATGTATTGTTTGTCAAACTGGATCTCTGTTTTTCAGAAAAATACTGAACAGTGCCAGTGGTATTACAGCAGGTTCAGATTAAATTTTTTCTGTTATTAGTCTTTTGTTTCATATTCAACACTTAAAAACAACACATCAACTTAATTTAGTGTTAGATAGCGATCTACTAAAGGAAACCAGGTATTAATCAATTTCAGAGGTTATTTGCACAGGAGGTTGCTTAGTTCTTAATATACTTCAAGACCAATTTAAAATAATACCAGAAGTATAAAGAGACTAAAAACGAAGTTTAAGCACATAAACCAGCAATTGCTTTAAGCAAAATCATAACTAAAAGACACCACTTCTTCCTTCTTATTGTCCGTCAGTTTGCTGCCACTCAATGCTGCTCTGGTGCATCTCTTCTGCTGGCGTGAGTGCTTCTGTAGCCATGTAGTAAATGGATTCAGGAACTGATGCTGGATGAATCTAGATGGGTTATTTTTACTTAGATTAATTCCTTACATGACTTAGCAGTTACTTGCACAAATGCTTGTCTTGATGTAATGGAAGAGTGAGAGCAAAATGCTGGAGCTGAGGAAGATCAGACCTGCTTCTGTTGGCAGTAACACCACTTTGTGTGGTTTTAAAGGGAATGTGGAGCTATAAAGTTGGAGTTTGATTTTACAGCAAACTGAATTTTACAGTTGTGGAATATCTGAGACAGTGGATTTGACTTGACACTGCCTCTAGTTAAGATCTGCTAAATAATGATAGTTAGAGCTATTGACTTCCTTCTCCCATTTTTAGCTAGAATGCATCTAAATCTGTTTACAAGTTTTGCTTTTAGAGCACTTTAAATTCCAGGCATTCTAATGCAAATTTATGCACAGTACATATCCTTTCACATTAAGAGAGTTGGGGAAACTTTTTCAAATTAATTGAAGAACAGCCATTTAAAAATGGCATTTAAAATAAACAGCCAAACATGGTCATAGGTACTGGCAGATGAATAAAAGTCATTTTAGGCGTGTTTTCTTGTAAATTGCTGCTGCAGCAAATGTGCTAATCTTATTTTTGCCAAGATGTTGTGGTGTTGCGTAATTCCCAAGAACTACATAGTTTCCCTCCATGGCATCATTCTTCCTATTCAATGTCAAGAATGCAGTAGGATTATTAAGTGCCTGCAGGAGAGATAAAGTCTGGAATAGGAGAAAGGAGGAAGAGAAAGCACATGGAGGTTTTTGCTGTCTTGTCATGATTTTTAAGCTTGCATTCTCATTTCTCTGTAATGAGAAATTCTGTGTTCATCAAACAGTGTTCTGTGTTATGGAGACCTTAAATCCTGACTAAAGAGGCTGCCCCAGTTGGACTTGGGCTCACTTGGTGGAATTCTTTACATGTGCTGCTGCTGCATTTCTGTGGCCTTATTTAAGATAGGCAGTTTATCAGTTTATTTTTGCACTCTGGTAACATCATAGCATAATTTGAATGACAGTTCTACAACAAGAAAAAATGTGCAGCCCTGTTGCAAAACATCAGTCTAATATGGCACAGAAAGAGTCTTTAGGAAAGGGGAAAAGGAGTTGGGAAATGCAGCAAAAGGTGGAAAGGAATGCAGTCTTTTAAGACTAGAAATGAGATGGAAAATGGTAGAGTCTGTTTCAGGAGTGACTTCCATCAATATTGGTAAAATTGAGAAAGAACGAAGAAGTCTTTGGTGTGCTCTAGAAGTGAAGGGGAATGAAATGGCATATTTTAGGTTAAAAAAATCTAAGTCCTAGAGGTGTTGCTTGCAGAAAAGCTAATGATTTCTAAAGAGTTGGTTTTTTTTTTTTTTAAATTGTAGTATATTCCATTCTTTTCATGTCTTGTGGAATCTGCTAAATTATCCTGGATATTGTAGAGTCTAGTATTTTCCTCTGAATGTAGTTGTTCCACTGAAAAACCTCATTCTGGAGTTGTGAGCCCTTATAGGTAATGGAAAGAGCAGCATTCAGCACCTTCCCAACAGGGAAGTGCTTGGTTCTGCAGTGGCATGCTTGCGACTTGAGAGTTTTTAGTTGCCCAGTGTTTAACAGTTTCATGTCATTCGTTCCTGTGTGTCAAAGCTGTAGGTTGTGGGTCCAGTCCTCCTGGATAAATAAAAGTGTTATTAATTAAATGTCTACTGTTCTTTAAGTATTTCTTCCCTTTTTTCCTCTCATTAAAGACTTGTACCAAAAGGAGTTGAAATTGCAAGACTGCCTCCTTTATCTAAAACTTCTTTCTTTTTTCTTTCTTTCTTTTTTTTTCCTTTTCTTTTCTTTTTTTTTTTTTTTTTAACTCCTCATATGTCTCCTCAGCTCTGTCAGCAGCACTTGAACGCTTAAAAGCACTGCATCAGTGGAACATTGTTGTCCACGGCGGAATTTGTAAATGGGGATATGGGTATAGGGATGGGGCCTGTGAGAACAGGCAGCATGCTGGTCAGAGGTTTGACTTTCATTTGCTGAATCATTGATGCAGCTCAAATGGGTAGCTGTTTTCAGTGTTCTGGTGTTCTTTTTCTCCATACAGGTAAAGCTGTGTTCCTGGCACGAGACAAGCACCATTTGGCAGACCTGAGCCATTTGATCCGTCACGATGCCCCTTACTTATTTCAAAAATACGTTAAAGAGTCCCATGGCAAGGACGTACGTGTCATCGTAGTAGGAGGCCGTGTGGTGGGCACCATGCTCCGCTGCTCAACAGATGGGAGGATGCAGAGTAACTGCTCGCTTGGTAGGAAAACCATTGTTCATAGTTTTGGTCAGAATTTTTCAATCCAGCTGAGAAAACACAAAGCCAGCTGAAATAAGCTGCAGGTTTTATTTTGTATTAATTGTGTTTACTGCACAGGGCTTACAGAGGGAACACAAGGGTAAGGATTAAGTAAGATGCTTGTTGAGCAGACACAGAAGGAGAGACATTCCCTGCCCACAGTATTAGATGGATAGAATGGATGAAAAGCAGGGGAAGGTTCTAGAACACAAATGGAGCAACTGATGTGGTAGAGGCAGTTTCATGCTAATGCCATGTTATCATTTGTTCTATCCTTTTGAGAGGAACAGAAAAAGAAGGAAGACAGAAAGCGACACTTAAGGGAGGTGGAGGAGACAGTTGGCAAGAGGGTAAAAGAGAATGTTAAGAGAGGAAACTGTTGAAGGCAATAAACAGTTGGATTGCTTTTTGCATCTTCTGTGCTGCCTTAAGTCTGTCAAGTTCCCCTCTGCAACCTCTTCCCTCACAGACTGTATGTGAAAGGAAGAGGAATCATAGAATCATAGAATCGATT
>VZRE01001329.1:9431-67111 GCA_013396775.1 Cephalopterus ornatus
GGGCTGGGCTGGGCTGCGCTGGCAGCGCCCTTCCCTGCGGAAGCCCCCGGCGGGCAGGGGGCGGCGGCGCGGAGCCTCTCCCGGCCCATTGTTGCCTCCGAGGCGGCGGCGTGCGGCGCCAGCCCGCGCCCTCCCCGCCGGTGCCGCTCGCACCTGCCGTACCCGCAGGCACAGCCTCCGCAGCGGAGCCTCCGCGCCGCCCGCCTGCTCCGGCTCTCCTGGCGAGGGCCAGCGGGAACAGGGAGACGATATTGGCGCTGCCGCAGCCCCGCCGGTGGCGGAGGCGCCGCCGGGGAAGTTGGAGCGCGGGCGGCGGGGAAGGGGCGGCCCGCGGGTCTCCCGGCCGGGTCCGCCAGCAGCGGTCGGGCGCGGCCCGATGCTCCGGGATGCCGAGGGGCGCCCTGTGGGATCTTTGACCGATTCCGACCAGCTCGCGTGGCCAGGGAGCAGCACGCTGGGCTTGCGGGAGCGGGATGCTGGCGAGAGGCGAGCTAGTCGGTTCGCCCGTGCGTGTGGCTCAGAATGGTCAGTGCAAAGATGGGAAAACTGCCGGGTACTCGCAGTAAATTATTTCACCGAAGGCACAAGAAAACACTGGAACCATCTTACTTTAATCCTTTACACTCACCTCTCTCCCCGTTGTTTCTTTTGCACTGCATTTGGTTAGGGCAGAGGTTTTTAGTACAAAACAGAGTCCATTCGGTGCCTCCTGTCTGAAAAGCCAGCTGGAATCATCACTTCTGCCTAATGACTCTTACGTGCTAAACAGAGCAGTTGCAGCAATGGGATGGTGCGTTGGCCTCGTTGTCCCAGCTTTAGTTTCAGATACGGGTAATAGGGACGGGCTCCTAAGCCCAGCTCTTCTATCTCGATAGGTCTGAAGATGAAGGTCGTTGACCCTTTCAAGCTTCCAAACATTAGGAAATTACCATTCTTACCAGTGTTACCTTGTTTACAAATACATGAAGCTATTTGCCCTCAAGACATCTGTATTACATGCAGCTAATTAACGATTACCAATCTAGGAGGATTTTCCAAACCATCAATAAGGGAGGGAGTATTTATCTTTTGTTACCTGAGCATGAGAAGAATTGAAAAGAAGCTGAAACAAGTAAGAGCTGCTTCAACTCACACATTTTCTTTTACATGTGGATTTGTAACTCTCAGTATAGTAAAATTCACTCAATTCCTCAACTTGACAGTCTGTGTCATCTTAGGTATCCTGTGTTGGCAAGATCCTGCTCTCCTTTTGCTCGGTTATCCTGAGGTGTGTGTATCAGTCCTGAAATACAACACTAGAGAAAACAGGTTTTTCTCGGGGTCTGCAAGAGATACATGAAGATGCGGTGAAGGGATCAGATACAAAAGCAATTGGTTCTCCTGTGCAAGGGTGGTAATACGGGGAGTCATCAAATTGACCACAGTCATGGCTGAAGGTGTTAGATTAATTCATATAGTTTAGATAGTTGCCATGCTTATGCATATATATGACTCTCACCCATAGATAAAGCATCAAATCAGTATTTGTTGTTCTTTATATGTGATTGAAATGAGAATATCTAGGTTGTGGTGGGTTTGTTTTGTTTTGAGTTTTTGTTTGTTGGGGGGTTTTGTTTGTTTTTTTAAGGGGAAAAGGGTAGAAATTGGCTCTGGTGACCAAAGTTCAAATCTCTGTTGTAATTCACAAACTTGAATCTAGAAATGAAATCTCCCATTGCCCAGAGGAGCACACTAACACACAGGAGCTCAGTCACTTTTTCATGAATGTGTTTTTCTTTTCTCCTCCTCAAACATGAAAAAAGAGTAAAATTTTTTCAAATGTATGTGATTTATAGAGAGGGAAAAGACTTGTTACTAAAATATTTTAATCCTTAGCCAATCCCACAGCGTATGAATGGAAATTTTGTCCAAGTTACGTTTCTGTAAGTTTCTTTCAACTTTCCATGGGAACTAATGTCTCAGTCCATGTAACATCAGGGCTTTCATCAGTACTTCTGTTGATACAGTGAAATGAATCCTGACACAGTGAAATGAATCCTGACACAATGTTTATATTTTCATCTTCTATGGAGACAATAGCATGCAAATACAGGAGGGAAAGGAAGAAATATGTATGCTATATCTGAGAAGTAGGAGCTCAGAACAAACCAAACATTGGCTTTTCCAATGGTTTTTCTACTGGAAAAGGGTAGCACTTTCTCTGTGCTGTCTATACTTTGTGTGCACCATTTGCTTGAGACTCATTTATGAAAGATTCCTGATCGACCCATTGTGATGAGCTCATGTGCTTCTGTTTTCTGCTAGACAAAGTGGAGGATCCTCAGGCAGACATCAAAATAAAAAGGCTGACAACAGCTGGGGCTGCCAGAAACCTGCTTATAGCTGGTGGAATCATAGAATGGTTTGGGTTGGAAGGGACCTTTAAAGGTCACCTAATCCAACTCCTGCTGCATTCAGCAGGAACATCTTCAACTAGATCAGGTTGCTTAGAGTCACATCCAACTTGACCTTGAATGTTTCCAGGGATGAGACATCTACCACATCTCCGGGCAACCTATTCCTGTGTTTTTCACCACTCTCATTGTAAAAAACTTCTTCCTTATATCTTATCTGAATCAAATCCTCTAATTTAAAACCCTTATCCTGTCACAAGAGACTCTGATAAGAAGTCTGTGCCCAGGAAGGGGACAGACTCTGATGTGGCCAGGGAGGAAACAAGACAGCAGGAGAATGGGGATGGACACGGCAGAAAGTGAACATTGTTTCTCTCTCGCTTTATATTTAGCAGTTTGATCACCCAGACACTTGCTGATTCCTGAATTGCCTTTGAAGTTTCCTCTTAAAGTTGTTTTACAAGCTATAGAAGCTTATTTTAACTTCACATTGCAATCTCTCCTCTCTGTTCACTCAATAGATCCCGAAGTAGTAGAGAAACACTGGAACAAACACCCCCAGGGTGTTTGAGAGAGAATACACTGAAAGCAGAGTTGTTTGACCATAAAAATCTATTTCAGTGATCACAGCAAACACTGCACTCAGAAAAAAGTTGGCCATAACAGAAAATGAAAGTAAAACACAAAAAGGAAGGGTCAAAATCATGGAGGACTGAAGATGCGCAACAAAATTGTGGAATTCACTGGAATAATTTGAATATAAATTCTGGGCTGCCAGTGATGGTGAACATGAACTGCTTCAATAGGATCAAACTTCATGTAATCCTTGAAGAAGATGTGGTGCTTAGGGACATGGTGTAATGGTGGACCTGACAGTGCTGGGCTAATGGTTGGACTCAATGATCTGAGAGGTGTTTTCCAACCTTAATGATTCTATGGTTCTGAGTTGGGAGAGGGTGGCTTTGAATTGCTGTTGCATTAAGGGGAAATGTTGTCGTGATTACATACTGCGGATATGTTCCTGGACCTGTGACTCACACCCATGGTCCATAAATCCCAGCTGCAGGGTGCTGCCTAGTGCCTTCCTTGTGACACTTGCTGAGCAGGTGTCCCTGACTGAACCTACCCTGCTGTACTGCAGGGGAGAGCAAGAAGAATGTTGGCTGCTTGATTGCTTGCTTCTTCAAGCTTCTGTGAAGCCAAAATTGGATTCCACCAACTCTGTCTGCTAGTAGAGGACCACTTAATGAGCAGTGACTCACCTGTTCCACATTGCCTCCCACTTATAGTGGCAAGCCAGAAAATAAGGAGAAAATCATGTGGCTTGGAGTTCTGTGGTCTTCCACGCCTCCAACCTGGCACCTACGTATTTCAGAGATACCTGTTGGTGGGTCTCAACTGTCTGGCTGTATTCCAGCACAGAGAGGGGGCTTGTCTCCCTTTCTTACACTCCCTAGGTGATCTGAAGGGCAGAGAAGCACCTGCCAAATGCTGCCTATGGCCCCTGAAGTTTTTTGAACAAATTAACAGGTTGATCTCGTGTTGGGAAGGCTGGTCTTCTTTAAATCACATCTTTAGAGAGACTGGACAGACAATAAACGCTGCTGAAACACAGGGGGAGCAGGTTCCCAAACAATCTCTTTGGGGCATTCTTGCAAATTATGTCTCTAAATAAGAGCCAACAAATAAGATACCTGCTTATGTATGAACATTATCTCTGTAATGTCACCAGGACAAGGAAGGAAAATGTAGTTTCTGAAAGGAACGTGAGTTAATATCTTTAGATGCTATGACAAAGTGATTTTAGCTAAGTAAATGAGGTTATTCAGTGAAACAAAAAGTACCATAGCTGTGTCAATGACGGCGGGTCTCCAAAGTGACATTTAAGGCATTGCTATTGTATTGCTTTCCTTGATGAGGATTTTTTTAGAAAGTTGGGTGGCACAAACCTTTTTCTGGCTTTACCCACTTCTGTCTCTTAGTACTTTCTTAAAGGATACTAGCTATAAAAATCCAGCTGTGCCTTATCTTGCTGTTTCAAGGATGTCTTCATGGGCTTTTTCTTGCTCTCTGTTGCTAAATGGCATTTTGTATTTCTCAGAAGTTTCCTAAGAAGCATATCAGAATATTAGAGACATACTCTACTTGAATTAGAAAGTGAAAAAGGAGTGATTTCAGCCATTCAGTCCCATGTCATCTTTTAAATAGCTTTGTAGTTTTGTTCTCTGCACTAGTGAATTGTGAAAACTTTCTCATAGGCAGTGTCAGTCTCATTCTACTTCTTTGCTCTCTTTCTTACTTTATCAAATAAATTTTAACCTTGTGCATAAAGTGCAGGGTCTGATTTCAGTCTTAGGAAAAGGAAGAAAAAATAATGTTGCTAATAAGTATAATTCATTAAGCTAGGCAGTGATTTATTGAACAAAAATATATAAACAAAAGCAATTTAGATTCTTACTGTCAGAAAGCCTGGCTGTTTGGGTGCAGTCTGAGTAAAAATTTTGCTTTTTTAGTATGTTACAGGCCCAATTCATCCCTGATACTGGAGTTGAGGAAGTTTGGCCCACTAGCTGTCTAACTTTGAACTTAAACAGTGTGTCAAAGCTACTAATTCTTCAGAGATGAGAGCTCTTTAAATGGCACTGCAAGTATCAAAAGCTATAACCTAATGTTTGGGTTTTTTTTCTAATAACATGTATTGACATAGTAAATCTGACAGAGGGGTTTAGGTACCAGAAACAAACTGAAACTGAATAATACTGAAATGAGGCAATGTGTTGCATTGCCCCAAAGCAGTAACGTCTTTCAGTTGCCTGATCAGAGAGGTAAACAAACCGAATAATTGATGGCATTTCTTTAATGAGAAGCAAGTCAAGGATCAAACATATCATTTTTGAGTCCAAAAAAAGTGAGTATTCATGACCTTCAGTTGCTTTGCTTTCTTCTTCAAAAGAAAAGAATTTGGGATTTTTATTCTGTAAAAGTACAAATAGCTTCTCAAAGTCCACCAAGAATAACGGCAACTGTAGAAGAATGAGCCTGAGCTCAATTTAAATAGCTATAGTTCTCCTTTTAGGTAAAAATAATTATACCATTCTGAAGTAAGTTAAAGAAAATGAGTTCAGAGCATAGATAAAGCAACTAGGTTGGCTTTCTTGTGCCTGTTGGTATTATTCTTTTTGGTTGAGGAAGTGGGAAGGTCATATCTGCACAAAGGAAAACATCCTGGCAGAGGATATAGAAATCAAGTGTTGAAAAATTGTCTGCTGTTTCCTTTTGTCATTAGTTTACTTTTAATTGTCATTTCGTAAGCAAATGACTTCTGCAAATTAGCTATGTTCCTAATAATTTGGGTGCAAAACATGAGAAAAAGGTGTGCTTCTCCTTCCTCTCCAAACAACTGATGTCAGTGAATGCACATTTACTTCTTGGCATGCCATAGTACACATAAAATGCTTTGATTTAGGAGTGAAGATGAGCTAAAGTACATAAAGCTGCCATGTTGTTGCTGTACCACATACTGGAAATCTGTCCAGGTATGGTTTGAAAGTTTCTGAGTGTGGTTTCCTGACAGGTTTAGAAGACAGGACTGGAAAGCTTTGTCTGCCCTGCCTTGCTTTTGCTCCTGAGAATTTGCACTTTAGGAGATGCAAGCCTTGCGCCTCCTGTTCTGAAATAGGAGTTGTTTAGTGTGATTTGATATGATAAGTGCACTGTAATCGAAACCCAACATACTGATTGGGAAAAGACTTTCCTTAGGAGAGGCTATTCGGCGGGGCGAAATATGTGGGTGTCTTCTGTCTACCTATGACATTCAAAATGCCAGTACTTACTGGGTGCCTGTCTGTAACTGGGAGTTTTTGACACTGAATGTGCTTTGGGCTTTGGGAAGGGGTTACTGCCTCTTGAACTAAGGGGATTTCAAAGGAGCAGCACCGTAAATGGCTCCATAGAGAAAGAGGGAGGAATGGACAGAGTGGTTCTTATGGGATGGACAGAGCAGCTTTAATGTGCTAATGAGGGGAAGGCCAGATGCCAGCAGCGATCAGAAGGGCTCTTTGTGGCTCTGTCTCTTTGGAGATGGCTGGAGTCTCTGTCCTTATCGGGGTTGTTTCTGCAGGGAGAGGGAAACACTGGGGCTATTAGTGAGGTGTTCCCTTCCTTTAAGTCAGCAGATAGCCTTACAGATCAGCACTTGAATACTGATTAGGGCTAATTACCAAGAAAGCTTAGGAAAAAGAAGTTGCTGAAGAAGCTTGACTTGAAATCAAAAAATCACCCCCCAAACCAACAACAATAGAAATCTCATGCTCAGAGTCTTGTGAGCTGAACTCAAACTCATCTGAAATCACCTGTTGCAAGAACAGCTACATGGGGACTCATAAATTCCTATGACTGTAAAGTGTGTAAGTATTGGTGGTTCTGAAATTCATGTTGTGAACTGTCTAATCTACCTGTTTGTGTTTATTTATGTCTGTCATCTGTCTCGCTGAGTTTTTTACTGAAAACACCCCAGTTTTGAAGCTTGTCTTTCAGCTTTCTCTGACTTGGTTTTTCTCATGATTTAAGAAAACATTTCTTCGATACATATTCACTCTCAGTCATTTTTCTGAGATACCAAATGATTGAGGTGGCAGGTTTGACTGCCATGCATCACATTCTCCTCAGTATGGCTGGAACTAAAGAGCCAGAGATGCAGGAGGGAGGGTCCCCACAGCCTGGCTGTACTCGGTGAGAGCACCTGTACATCAACACTGTGCCGTACATTTGCAAGGAGTGTGACAGCTTTTTTGGATGTGCCATGGTACACAGGGATAACCAAATAATTTCCTAGATGAAGTGGATGACTCCTGATCTCACGAGAAAGGTCTGTCCACAAATGACGCTATGTAGGTGCCACAGTAAAAAAATAGGATCCCTTATTAAGATAGCCTTCTGTTTGTAGCTGATACAGTAATTTCAGTCCTTAATTCCAATTTCCTCTTGGTATGTTGGTCAGTTGCTTCCCTACAGTGACTGTTCCCCATGTGATGTGAGAGGCCACACTCCACCTTCCAATAGATCTGATCTGTGGAAACGTGTGGGAACTTAAGAGCTGGATAGTGAATCTTCTCTTTTGCTATAACTTCTTTTTCTGTCAGAAAATGTAGATGAGTCAAAACCTTGTTAAGAAGGATTGGACTTTCTCAAGACTTCATGGTTAGGAAAGTTTCTTATGTCCAGACTGGATTTTTTTGGATGGAGAACAAGTGAGACTTCATGGTAACACAGTGAAGGGAGTACTTAGGTAGGAGACAAGGTTTAACTCTGCTTTGCTGCATCCCTGAGAGCTGCTGTGAACACACAAACTTTGAGGTTCTCTTGGGATGAAGAACTTCAAGAAGTTGTGGTCTTAATGCAAAATGTGAGAAGTTTGAAAATTAAAAGTTTGGAAATGGAAGATGCTTTTTTTGCCCAGCTCATCTCCCAAGACATTTCAGGCTTCAAAGTGTTAATTTATGAAAGCCCATTATGCTTGAAACAGATTCCTGCATCTCTAATACAGATAAATTAAGTAATTTATGTTCAAGAGCAAGACCATAATTATTACTTCCCAAACCCTCATGTTAATTGCAACCTGTAAGCCAGTATTAGCTGATAATGAAATGAAAACAAAATTTGAAACATTTATAGTGATGACCATTAGTTTACTTAGTCCTCTCTGGTGTTCATTTGTCAAAGAAGCTGTTGTGCATGTGTCCAGAAGCCTGCTTCACTGCATGTTATTGGGCTGCACTGATTTTAAAAGGGTGCTATCTTTTGTGTCACACTCATTCTTATTACTTTTCTCATCGGGCAAGTGTTTTGATGGGACTTGACTTTTTCTGCTTTCCATTTGGTGGAAATGGAAAATGAGTTAAGAGCAGACTAAATGTTTCCCTCTGTTTAGTGAAATAGAGGGGAAGCCGTTGGCAGCATGGGAGAGAGAGAGCAGAATCTGTTGCTACTCTGATACCTCTTCATCAGCCTCTTCAAAGAGGGCGAGAGCTCCACAGCTCCACTCCTGGATCTCTCAAGGCTACTAAAATTTCGATCCTTAATGTAGCCTTGGGGTGTCTAGCTGAAACCTTTTCAGGGGTAGGAGGAGTTTGAGGGAGCTGGGATGGGCTGAATGAGAATGGTGGCTATAAGGTAGAAGTGGAGGAGTTCTCTCTGTCTTCTTTTGAAGAGAGGAGGTAGATGTCTAACTCTTGAAGAGGAGGCCTGAGGTGAGTCACTGAAAGGTAGGGCCCAAATGCTCCAAGGAGGGCTAAGGCATAAGCTGTACCCTACCCTATGCGTTCTGTTTTTTTCCAAGATTTTGGTCTTTGTCTACCCAGGTGCCCCTGTGACTTTTTGCACCTACCCAGGTGCAATATTTTTCTGCATGGATCTTTGTGGTTTTTTTAGCCCAATGATGGTGAGACAAATGCTAGAAAATACTTACTAAAATTAAATAAATTACCTTGTGATTATTTTAAGGCCAGGTATTTCATGGAGTTTAAATAGCTCTGTATTTTCAGTGGCCTCTGCAGCCTGATTTGGGCCATTTGCGTCCTGAAATCTCTTCTTACTAGAAGCTGAACACCATAATGAAACAAAATGTTTCTTTCCTGTTGCTTCCTTTCCTTTTCTTTCTCTGCTGCTGCTACTACAGACATGAAATTCTTTTGATTATGGTTTTTTTAATTCCCTGCTGCCAGTATATTGAGGTCTGTAGGGACTGTCCTGGGTAGATTGAAAGTAAGGAAGGACAGCAAATAACAAGTAGGCTGGGAAGAGTTGAGCAGGGAGCTGGAAAATATTTTAATGGGTATGGGATTTGATACTTGAAGAAAATAAAACTTTAATGTTGTAGATATAATTTTCTTTGGGCTGAGTAGGAGGGTTAAGTACTGTCAGGCAGAAAAAGTTTCCAAGCTTCATCTACCATAGTGGGGAAAAAGCCAGCACCCTAATATATGTAGTGATCAACTGAACTGCATCCTTTTCCTGCATAACTTACCTGATATGCACACGTAACTTCCAGTCAGATTTTGGGTACTTTACTCCCACTGTGGGGTGCCTGATGTGCTGAGGGGGATGCTTTGTAGAAAAATGACTGGTTTTTTCTGGAATTTAGAGATTGCTGTTTGCAGAAGTGCTGTCCAGCTTGTCCCAGAGCAGACAACCACCTGTGGGTAGCCCTTGAAACCCTGTTCCATTGCCTCCTTTTCATATTCTACTACCAAAGATGCTTTGCTTTGCTTTCATTTAGTGCTTGCAAGCATTTTTTTGACACTATACTTCAGTGGGTTTTTTTGGGTCCAGTTTGTGGTGGGGGAATCATGTATTTGAAGACATTCAGTAGATTTCAGGACATTTGGAGGACTTAATCCAGAAGCATGGAGGCAGGGTGGTGTGATGATTGTAATACGTGTATGAAGGCACTCTTACTGGCATTGAAAGGGAAAATTTCAGGTTTTCTCTCATTTAAACAAAAAGATGACAGCAGAACTAGTGTTCAGTAGCAGAAATGCACTCAGGGAGTGAGGCAGAGCAATCAGGGTAAGATGCAGTGCCATGTGATGGTGGTTGAAGGGTTTCCCAGAAATGGAAGAGTTACACTGGATTTGTATTAACCAAGTGAAATCTCTGGCATTCAGAGTTGCTCCTGCTCTAAAGAGGTTACTTGAGTTTAAAACACCAAATAATTTCCTAGTAATTCACTTGGAAAAAAGGACTCTCTGTCTGTGACTCTGTGTAAATATGTGAGATCTTTTAGGATGAACTACAAGTTACACAAATTCAACATCCCATTATAAATAATGAAATTCTAGCACATTCTAACTCGTAGAAGAATTTCCGTTTAATTTGATGTCTGAAATGGTTCATACATATCAATTTGGTATGTATTACTGTGTTAATGGAACTTATTATTACTCAGCTAGATTAATTTATTAGATTTATCTTCACATTACAACCTATAGATGTATTGAGACATGAGCCCACGGAATCAATACCAATTTCTTTTCTCATTTATGAACGTTCTTACTAACATCTAAAATACTGTTACACTCGAGAGTATTTAGCTGCCATTTATTTTGAACCATACACTCTGACAGTTTTAAATTTGTCTTTTTTCCTTGTCCTTTAATGATTATTTTTTTCCATGTATGTGGGCTCTCTTTGAGCAAAGTGCCATGCATCAAGCATCAAATGAATCATGATCATACTCTGGTCACTGCAACTAGTCTGCAACTTAGGTGCTTGCAAGATTAAGGCTCTGAGACCAGAGCTAATCTTTGAGATGCGTTTTGGCTCCTGTTCTCTGTGACTGTTCCCTCTCCTGCTTCGGGCCTAAGGTGCAAATGTAACTTGCAACTAAGTTGCCTGCCAAATGTAGTGTGTTTTGCTTTGAGCAGTGGCCATGTGTGCATTTATCTTTCAGAAACAGCTCTGTTTGACTGAGAAGCAGTAGCCAAGACTAGCCGAAATGGATAACTGATGTGGGGCTTGTTCGCTTACTTCCAGAGCTTGAGCATTAGACAGGAGCTGTTGAAAGCTTGTGGTTGGAAGTGAGGACCAGAACAAGCACGGAGGGAGAAAGCTGTATGATCACCTCTGCCCATGCTGCCAGTTCAAGTCTGGTAGACAGCACTGACGGTAGGGAGAGACAAGTTTTCCGGCAGTTCCGGCACTGGCATTTCTGTTCCGATCACAGCACCGGTCGTGCTTAGGGATAATGTCCTTCCTTCGTCTAGATGGACCAGAAATGTTCTGTAAGTCTTGGGAAGAGAATTGCTGAGACTGGTTGATCTCAGCCCAGCCAAAGCAGCTCACCAAATGTTTATGTGGAGAAATCTCCAGCAGCTGCATACACACAGAGATAATGTCTCATCCAGTGGTCTGTAAGGTGAAACTCCGTGAAACTAAGTCTTCTCCAGACAGCCTTCCTTTGTTGTTTTCCAATAAAAGTTGCTGTGTCCACTGAGTATACTGCTTATCTCACCACTTTTTGGCCTTAACTGTTGCCGCTGTAGCTGCCGCATTTGCACCGCTGCAGTTACCGAGTATTAAAAGCTCAAGCCTGGTAAACAAAATACAGTATGCACAAAAAGACCAGTCAAGTGATAAAGGGAAACTGAGGGGAAAAATCACTCCCAAAACCATCATATACAAGTATTATCAGAGTTAGAAAAATGGGGAGATGCCCTGTGAATATTGGCTGCCTGATCCATTCATGGGGTTTGGGACCAAAGCCAGAGTGTGATGATTTGTGTCATCCTGACTGCTTGACTAAAAGTTGCAGCAGCGCTGGTGGACAAAATGCAGCTCAACCAACGTGTGGCAGGGCAGGGCAGGGAGGGGTGGGCTTTTTCCTGTTTTGTTCTCATGAGAAGCCGTATTGCAGCAACAGATGAGGGGAAATACTGTGATCTAAAGAACTTGGGGAGAAGTTACATACAGTAGCTCCTGATTTACAGTCCAAGAT
This sequence comes from Cephalopterus ornatus, assembly GCA_013396775.1. Taxonomy (NCBI): domain Eukaryota; kingdom Metazoa; phylum Chordata; class Aves; order Passeriformes; family Cotingidae; genus Cephalopterus; species Cephalopterus ornatus. The sequence goes on from VZRE01001329.1 coordinate 21,318, forward strand.
CAGATACCAATTGGTTTTTTGGCCCTCTGCAAATCTCTCAACCTCCCTGGGTCTGGTTCAGCACCTGTAAAATGAGAATAATTAAACTTAACTATCTGGAATAGTTGTTCATTAGTTAATTCTTGTAAAATGCTATACACTGCTATAAAATACAGCGTAGTACTCAGAAGCATCTGGTCTATAATTACTGTAGTGCTTCTCTGAAACTTTATGGGAAAACTTTGCCAAGAAATAAAATAAGTAATGTCTGCAGTACATGTAGGCTTCAGGAGATGAGGGAGAGACATCTAACTTTCCTGAGGTACCTCCTGTCAGAATACAAAGGAAGATTTCCCAAGAGCACCTGAAGTGGCCTGGCACTGAAACTGGTGTCAGATGAAGCTGGGACTGCAGAATGAGGCTCTGGCAGGTGGTAGAAGAGCTCCTGGCTCTAATCCTAACTTCTCGTTTCTATTCTTGACCCTGTCCCCAGCTTCTTCCAGCTTTATTGTGCTGGTGGAGCTGTTTGCAGAGTAGCATGGAGAAATGGGTTGATGGTTTGGTTCAGATGGCAAAAAAATGGGAAAAAGTTGTTGTTGGTTTGTATTTCCATATGCATATTTTCTCCAGTGTAGTTTATCATGTCGTTACAAACATATGGACTAACACAGTGGAGAGGCTGTTACAGAGATGAGAACAAGTGTCTGGAGAGAAAACGAGTCTGGGGCTGCTGAAACTCTCCTGACACTGGAGATGATCCCACAAACCATGTTACCCAGACACAGAAGATGTTGCCATCACAGAGGTTTGAAAGTGTGTTAGTGAGCTAAATTTTTTTCCTGACTCCAAAGACAAGTTTTGCTAACTTCACTGAAGATATGTATGGCAGCATAGAGAGATCATTTGTGGAAGAGCAGATCCTGGCTGAAGGTCATCATGTTGTGTGAAACTCTAACAAAAAAAGGGAGGAGCTAAGGATATGCTGGAGATAAGCCTGTAATAATTTCTGAAATTTGCATCTTGACACTGTTCCTTGGGATACTGATGTTGTGAATATATGCACTATATGAACAATGCACACGCATACACATATATTGATTTGGTTTAATAGGAGACTGTTAAAAAATTAAAGCAGTGATGGAGGGAAGAAGCCATTTCCAAATCTGCCACTCCTTCACTGAATGCTTAGAAATTGTTAGGAGATGGTCATGACTTACCTGATGTGAAGATTCAACCTCTCACTTATTTCACAGAGCTGGGTAAGATAAACATGAGCTAAGGCTGAGGAATTAGTTTGTTCTTAAATCAGTTTTGTGAACTGCCAAAAGGAGGTCTCACTTCTTTCCCCTCCGTGCTCCTGGCCAAATTGCTCCTTCTGCTTTTGCTAAGACGGATCTGGTTTCTGTCACATCTCACAGTCAGCTCTCGAAAATCACAGATAATTAACCTGGCTGAAAAAGGTTGCTGTTGTAGCTGGGTTTTTAGTTAACTTCTGATTGGACTAATGCCTGGACTGATGAAAGAATCTATGAGCAGGGAGCAGGGAAGAGCAAGGGCAGAGTTTTGGAGGTAAAAGAAACTGAAAAGAAGGAAGGGAAAGTAAATCTTTCTGTAGTCTCAAGCTTTTGTTTTTCATCTGTATTGTAATACTATGTCTGGCTTGTTTCCAAAGTCCTTAGCTTTCTGCTGCCCATGCTGTCCTGCGTTCTCCAGTGTTACAAACCATAGTGCTTATGTTCCTGAGAAGAGTGGTGATGAACACGTGAGACCTGTTGAGTATTGACAGCTGGCAAACAATCAGCTGTAGCCAATTCATCACTCAGATTATGGGGGGAAGTGATATGATTATACCCAGAGAGGAAAAAGAAGGTTGCCAGGCTTTGGTTAGCGTGGGTCTGAATAGAGCTAGTGGAAAAATTTGTGCTGTTAGACCTGTATGTACTTGCTCTGTGCTGCTGGAGGTGTGATGCAGCCCTAAACTGGCAATAGTCTTCTTTGTTACACATTAAATTTACTTATTTTTAGGCAGGCTTGAGTTCAGTCAGGATGGGCATTTATGAAAAACCTTTGTATAAGAATGCTATGTGTTTTCCTTATCCCTGATGTAGCTTTTTCATAGTAACTAAAAGAGACATGCATGTCCAGTGGGTCTAAAATCATTCTATCTAGTGTGCAACATCGCTTCTGTGGGATTTGTGACTCACTTCTGCCTCTCTACCAACATGTGCAGTAAGTTCTTTGCTGCAGTTGATTAGAAACATAGGTAAATCAGTGGCCACTGAACTGGTTTGTCTCGCTTTCTGTGATGGCACGTGATGCATTATAGTATTCTCCTGTATGGTACATGGTTAATAGCTGTTTTTATTTGGCTGATATGACCTTGGAGGTTATTGCTATTCCTTGACTCCTTTCTTTCTAGAGCCAGCAGCTATGCACTTGCTTTCCCAAAAGCTGTGCCTTCGAGGGAGTCCTCTGATCTGCAATCCCATAGCTTCAGTTACCAAAATAATTTCTTAAGAGAAAAATATCCACCAATTTGATCACCTGGGGAATGATCACGAGATTGTACTGACATAGACACTTTTCTGGAAGCCTTTTTGTGTTAGTCCTGCTTCCCAAATCGATCCTATATCCTCCTAGCTGTTACATTTTCACTTGCAGTACTGTTGTGGAGAGGTGCTGCACAATTCCGATATATCGCTTCTCATCAACAGCTTCTCTCCAGCAGCAGGTAAAGCTGTTGTATTTGGAGCACCAAAACCACAGGCAGACAGAGGTAAAGAGGAACATGAGTGTTGCAGAGGATAATAAACATAAAACAGTATGGCTGTGTACTGTGCCAGGAGAGAAATAAAGGATTAATAAATCCAGACGGAGACCATTTCCCATTGTTCCATTTTTCATTGTGATTCTATTGAAAAAAGATGGAAGTGATAATAGTAATTCCAGATCAGGGCCCAAAGCCTCTTTAGGTTGTGACTTTCTTTTAAAAAAAAAAAGGGGGGGGGGAAGGGTGCTTTATCCAGCTTTTAGCAAATGTGAGTTTGTGCTTAAAGGTCTTGGAAAATTAGTTTTGTGAGCAGATTATCACTTTCCAGTACCTGAAATGTAGTTTTAGGACACTGCACTTTTGTGACTTGGATCAGAGGGTTGTATTTTTGTCTATATGAGGAAATGAATTTGTCATTTTTTATAGGTCTGGGTGTTAACATCAGTATTTTTTTGTGAAAGCAAGTTTGGCCATGGGACAGCTGTTATACTTTCTTTTTGGCTTATGCTTTAATGCAGAAATTTCTTTCCTTCACAGTTCTCCTCTCTTCCTTGGGGTACTGTACACCCAGATTGTTTGCTGGGGCTGATCTTGTTTTAGGAAGCTTAAACCATTAGTGTTGCCACAATCCTACTCTCAAGTAAAACTTTAAGGTCTTGTAAATAAATACAATCCAGGTTGGTATCTAATTGCCTAAAAAAACTTGTAACAAAACACAAGAATAATCCCACATATTGGATGTGCTAGTGGAGTGACCATGTTCAGACTGGGAAGGAGTCTGTTAGTAGGATTATCTGTTTATTTTTAAAGAAAACAAAAGAACAATACACCTCCTCCCCACTCCCCCCAACACCCCTTCCCTTTCGGGGAAAAAACCAAAACCACACCAAAAACCCCCACCAAATGCAGCAACTTTACTACAGGGCAATATACAGCAGTTTGTGTTTTGATACCAAAATGAGTGACCAGGAAGCTAGGGAAGAAGCCTTCAGGTAAATTCTGCCAGTGTTTGAATCCCAGTTGTTGGGAGTGGAGAAATGCAACACAACAAAAATCTCCATCTCATTCTGCCAGTCTCTAAGTTTGCTTCTGTGGCATAGAAATGAATTATCATGGAGGGAAGGACCTGTTTCTTTGCTGCTTTAGTGTTTACTAATGACTGTGGCTCTGCTATGATCTCAGGTAGCAGAGATTGCCAATGAACTAGCTTGTAGGTGTGGTTATATATAACCACACTGGCTGTTTTTACAAACTCAGTAATGGTGATTACTGAAAGAGGTGGGAAATCTGTTTTCTGTGAAAGACTTATAGTGAAGAAAATATATCATCAGTGCAGGAAAAAGTAGTACATCAGCTCTTAGGATGAATTCCTACCTGGAATCAAAATACGTGGTACCCCAATTTTTTCTTTTCCTATCTGCCGTTTCCCCGTTCCTCCTTCTCCCTTTATATGCAGTTTCCCTCTGCAGCCACAGCAGCACCATGGTTTCAAGCTTTCCTGTAAAGGAAGGGGGAGTATGAGGAGAGTCCTCCATGCCTGGTTAAGAGGGTCTATTATAGAGGATTAACTGCGTCCAAACAATGAAGCCCCTCGAGGAGCCCGTTACCCTTTTGAGATGCGTGTGTGGGTAAGAGGGCACACTGATGTCCCTGTATCCCAGCCCAAGTGCGTGTAGTGTGATGCCCTGGTTGCCATGACAATTAATCGCGGCTTTTAAGAGCTGGTGTCGACTACAGATCCCTGTAAATTGCCTGGAAGACTAGTTAAAGCTGCTCCGTAGGCACCTTTATCTGATTTTACCCCAGAAGACGGGATGGAGAGGGTTTTTTTTCTTCCTACTTGTAAAAAAAAAGGCAGAATAACTTGGTATATGCTGTTGGACTGGCTTTCACTTTTCTGGGCTTGAGGAGACACAGAGAACTTTTGTGAAGAACAGCTGCAAAATAGACAGGTTTTGTGCTGCGTCCAGCTCTGTGCGTGTAGTCTTCGTGTGACCGGCAGTTTGTGCATACCTGGGAGATACAAGAAGTAGAGTCTTCAAGAGGTGTGCATGGCTATTTTGTTTTTTTATTGGAAGATTTGCACCGGGCAATTATTATGTATGTCTTTGGCTTTTCTTTGTGTCTTAAGAAAAGAACAACAGGGAATTACTCTCTGCTGTATCAAGCAGAGCAAGACTGTATTCTGTTTGCATAGGTAATGAGAGAGAAATAGGAGATGTTTCCCATGTCATTAGTCCAGAAAGCTGAACAGTAGTGAATGAAATACTTCTTAAAAGTCTTCCTGTAGGTTAAAGCCCCGTTCATTGGAAAGGCAGTCTTAATTTCCTCAGTACCTTATTAAAATGTTTGGAAAACTCTGTCCAGAAGTTTGAGAAGGTTTTTTCTTCCTTGAAGGCATTAAAGTTTCTGTTACCTTTAATGTTGCTTCTCAAGAAAAAAAACCCAAGCAAAACCAAAACACTAAAACCAAACTGCATGAAGGGAAACAAGTTTAAAGGGATAAGTTATCAAATGCACAATATTCTCTCTTAACCTTAACCAAAAGATTAAGATGATTCAGCATAGTCTCTCTTTTTTTTTTTTTAAATAAATGTCACCTTGATACATACACGCTTGTATGTGCAACATATGTCTGTGGAAACTTACAATTACTTTTACTGGATATAGTGGGTAAGAGATGTTGGCATTCTTTAGTATGTCAGATCAGAGTCAAATATGCTAAAAAAGATTAGGTAGCTTTGATTATCAAAATGTTAATAGTTGTGTGCACTCAGTGCATGCTATATATCCTAGTTTTGGGTGATTGGTTTAGTCGTGTTGGTCACAGAGACAAGAATATAGCATTTACAGGACCACAGGTGCATCATACTGACTTACTGCATTTTTAGAATTTCAGTACACCATGAGCATTGGGTACTACTGTTGATAATTAAAACATAGCTAAAGAAATAGTTCTGTTTCATTTGGCATATGGCAAATCACTGTAATCTTCCAGAATTGGTCAAACTGGGGCAGCTTCAGGACAAGTAATCAAAGTGGACTCAACCCACAGTGTATGTCTCTGCAGCCATTGCCTCTATCCCTTATCAAAGAGTTTTAAACTGAAAATGTCCAGCATTGCTGTTCAAGGCCTGCAGGCTAAGGTCGTATTTATTTAGATTGTATCCTCCAGGATCAGCTTTCCTGTGTGGAACAAAAACCAGTTAAATAAAAAGCAGTCCCCTCCCTTCCTTCCTTTTCATAGTGCCTGTGAAAATCCCTTTCTCAGGTCTGCGTTCTTCCTGGTCAGCAGAGAATAGTGAAAAACCCTCAGGCAGGTGGTGTGTTCCAGAGTACCTGTTCTCCTTACTACTAGCCCTGGAGGTACTAGTCTGAGAAGTTAACATCTAGTCTGAGAAGTTAACATCCTCTGGCCTTGTCTTGCCTTTGACAGTCAGAACCCTCTCTTGGCATCCAGAATAAGGGCTTGCAGTGAGAGGTGAGATAGAGCAGGTTTCAGTTCCTGCTTTATCTGTAGAGGTTCTGCATCCAGGATGATTTTGATGTTTAAAAAAAACAAAGATTTGAACTTTGGTATGCCCACACCCATGCTGCTGCCAGAACTACCAAACTGTAGCCTCTTGCACCATTTTTCCCATGAAATTTTGTTGAAGCCAGTATTTTTTAAATTTTTTTTCCAATACAATGTGTTTGGGTTTTTTGCATCCCACTTAATGCAATGTAATATGATAATGGTATTTTTGCTTCAGGCAGCCGTGTGTATGTAAGCAGTGCTTGCCTTGAATATGTAGCTGGATTACACAGGTTCTGGGTGTTGTGCACTGCATTGTATTTAGCCATCATCCGGTATTTTACCGAAGTCCTGAAAACTTCTTTTCATCCTTCTTCATCCACTCTAGTGCAAGGACTCCCCTCTGTGGAGATGGTGAGACAGGTTCTCAGGGCTTTTCTTAGGTGACACTTCCCCAGGTCCCAGTGGGCTTGTACAAGGAGGCTGATGGAGGCTGGGTGGAGATAGCCTACCGCACTGGCAGAAAGCTGAGACTGCTCTCCAGTTACAGTATTTTGAAGCCCAGCCGAATAATATGTAACAGTTTCTTTACCTCTGCTGGCAATGCAAGAAGAAACTAGCTCTTGTGTGATACTGCCCTGAGTTTTCATTACTAAAACCCCTGGGTTCCTGCCACCTCAGGGCCACCAGTCATCTGGCAGGAGCCACTGTGGTGCATGGCAGGAGCTGCTACTGCCACCAGCCATGGCCCTGCTCTGCTCTCATGGGCTGGCTTTTGCACTGAGCCCTGCAGCATTGCGCCCATTCCACCTGCCCTGGGAAACAATTTTATTTCATTTTTGTCCTTTTAATTCTTTGATTTTGTGAAGCACTAGTTATTATCCATTTTCCCCTGCTCCCCATGTGGCTGCTGTTCCCTTCACCCCCTCACCTTCAGCTTCCCCTTCTTTCTTCTCCCTGGCTTGGCTGCCTCTGCTTTTTGTCCTTCCCCACAGAATAAGATATTCTTAGGCAAGGGTCAGATGCTCAGGTCTCTTGGGAAAAGTAGTTCAGTGTTGTGAGACTGAAATAGCGCAGTGGCTTTTTGGTGCCTGCTGGGAGGAGTCACTAGCCTATATCATTTCCCCTGACTTTTCTGGGCTCTCGTGGAGTTATTCAGCCCTACTTAAACATACAGGCTTGAAGGGGCTCAGAGGAGCAGAAGTGAGCTGGGTCTGTTTTCCCATGGCTTTGGTCTGTATAGAAAGTCCTACAAAAGCAACTTGTCTAATTAAATATAAATACAAACTTACATTAAGATTTGGGTTTTGCGATTGAGATTGTTCAATGTGGCAACCATTGGGCTGTAAATGATGTCTTTGTGGCAGCAGCCTCACTGTTGCCACAGGCAAGGCTTTGCACTGCTGTTCTGGTTGTTGTGTGCTCAGGGCTATGGATCTTCCAGCTGCAGAGGAAACCATGTGAGGCACAGTATCTCCTCTAGTGAAGAGCAGTTTTAACTTACCAAGGATATACTGAAATCTGTTATTTGTAGCAAGATTAATGCTGTAGTGGGATAATTACAAGGTAGTGGTATGAACACAGAACAAAGCTTCTTCAGTTTTAACCCACGTTCCGACATGCAGTCCCTGCCTCTTGAGCAAGGCATTTCCCAGGTTTGCTTCAGGTTTTTGCCCTTGGATGCAAATACCAGCCCTACATCAGGAGACTTGTTCTGTTTAATGAAAAAACCAAGAAAGATATTTATCGATGCTTCTAATTTGTATTGTAAATACAGACTGGCAAGGAGAGTTAGAGGCTAGAAAGGCATGACACAGATATGGAAGAGTCTCTCGCTGAAAGCTCAAGAAAACATAAAAGGGCGATGTAATTGGGACGCTGTTGAATTATGTATAATATTGGCATCAAGTTCTCTATTAGTTTAATTTTGGCAATGCTTTCTTTCTTGCCAACAGAATAGTCTCTGTAAATAAGCTACCTCCTTGTTTGCTTGCATTCCCTGATTGTATGCAATTATCCCTTGACTGTTATGACTTTTTAAATTAATACTGAGCTCAGATGGGTAGGTATTCTAGAATTGCATCTGAAATATTCATTGCTTTAACTGACCACATAAATGCACATGCTTCAACTCCAAGACTGGGAGAAGCCATTCTACTGGCAGCTACGCTGCCTTTCTTCAATTTTTGTGCTATTGGAATGACATGCCACAATAAGAATGGTCTCTGATATAGTTTTAAATAGACTGTACCGTTTTAAAGAGGTAAAGTTGAGAGTTAATTTTTCTATGAACATAGTATTTCTAGAGCTTTTACATTTTAAAGTTGACCTGGTAATGTAATAACAAACCTGGACAGAAGGTTTTTGTCCAGCCTCAGATCCAGATGTGTCTGCAAGTACATTTTTTTGCTTGCTTTGCAGATCACATCCTTTGCAGCACATCCACATCCTCCTTAACTTGTGGAAACGTCTGTTCTGTGTCTCAGTTCCATGTCTCTGAGGCACTGATATCTTTTCCCCTTAGGAGATGGAACACAAATTTCTCCCTTGTCAGAGTCAAATAGCTATCTAGAAATGCAGTGGTCTGGCCTTGATATGATAGCCTGATACATGCATTCATAAGCCCAGATAAATAAGACTGGGATTCAGATTTCATGGTACAGAAATCTGTAGCAGACTGTTACTTGGACACAGAGACAATAATTGACAAACTAATGTTCACTGCAGTTAATGAACCTGAAATTTCAGTCTTAAATATTTGAAAAAGATTGACTTCAGCATATAGAAAATAAAGATCAATGTGGAGCATTTTAGAAAAATGTGTGTTTTGTTGTGAAACTCGTAGAGTTTGGCACTACAGAGGTAGTAAGAATCAACAATCACATCTTATGTGGTGTCTGAAGATGGTAAAAAACCCGAACATAATTCTCAAGTGTTTTGGTATCTATGTAGAGTGATGTGGCATACTCATGAAAACCAGCTTCAACATGAAACCTCCTTGTTCATCATGGGCTATAGTAGTATGCTTAACACAAGATTTATTAACTTCCTAAATAAAATATTACTTTTCCATATTTTGAATTGAATTTTGGTGGCTGATTTAGGATAAAAATTAGCCTCAAAATGCATGGAAAGAGATCTCTACCCTCCAGTATGTCAAAGATAGATTTATCCCCCAAAAGCTCCCTGTTTTTTAATTAGCTTTTCTTCTTCTTGCCTTTACGAGAAGCTTTTGTGATATTATCTTTTCTGCAAAGTTCCTAGCTCTATGTTGTCTTGCAATATGCTCTTAGAAGTTATATTTATATATAGGGTAGGAACACTGAAAGATGTGAAAGAACATGTGCTAACTAACCTGTGTGTCCTACTCATTTTTATTTTTAAGGGACAAAACCTGAAAGTCTTACTTTCCTGTGCTGTAGCAGAAGGCATTTGAGATATCTCAAAAAAGACATAATTAGAACTAATAGGATAGATACACAAGCTGGGTAAAATAGAGAACAGGGCTCAATGGTGATATCCATTTGAATGTAGACTGATCTTTCACAGAAGAAGAGATACCATCTAAACTAAGTCACAGAAAGCCCTTCCAAACCCACATGGAGGAAATTGTTCTCTGATAATGGGAGGAAAAGGGAGGCACAGATGATCTAAAACATCCTTTTTAGCTCTAATATCTGTGATTTTTCTGTTTCCCTTGGTGCAGGGTATGTTTTGCACAGGCATCATTCCTGTGCACGGTTGGGTACAAGACCCTGAGCAGTGGGCTCTGGTTGCCCCCTACAGAGCCCCCCATGCCCTTGCCCTCCAAGCGGTGATGGGGATTAGAGCGTTGTCCCAGGCTGTGACTGGTCTTTCCCAACAAGGGTTTCCCATGAGCAGAGCAGCACTGTCCTTGGCGGCTGCCGCCGGGTGGGAGCGCGTACAGGAGACGGGTCACTGCTGTAGGGGCACGGCTGTAGCTCTCGCATCTTTGATGTGCTGCTGGGCTGCTTTGTGCAGCGTGGTCTTCTGGTCCACTCCTTTGTGGCACCTAAACTGTGATTAAAGCCTCAGTGAGTGTCCCTCCGCTAGGCAACGGGGGAACAGCGCCTGGAATCCGCTCAGTTCATTGATAAAACTCGAGCCTGAAAGAATGATGATGCTTTTGTGTGAGTGCATCCAGGCCTCTGCAACAGCCTGGCCGCCGCCAAATTCTGCTGCCCCGGCCCTCTGTTGCTTAATCTAAGCTGCTGGGAAGTTGCCTCTTGGGACCTGCTCTGAGCTTTTAAATATCTTGTGTTGAAATAACGTATCGTCACAAAACACTGCATGAACTCAAGGGCCCTGAGGACTTTTCCATAGAATTGTGAGCGTTTGGAAGCAGAAATGTAGCAAAGACCTACTGCATGAGGAAGTGAAGCAGCATTTTGTAGCTGCTTTGAAAGCTAAAAAAACCCCACCGGACAGAAAGTAGTGTGTTGCTTGTTTGTTTTTTCCCCCACAAACACAAATGTGAAACAATGGCAGTGTTCTAATAGCCAAACAATAAATGAACTGAGTGTGAGGTATGTATTTCTTTGACTACTAGCCTGAGAGTAAATATTGCATCTAGAACAAATGGGAGAAATTCGACTAAATTAGCGGAGTAGCACTGGCTTGAAGTCTCACTCTCCCCACTCTAATTATTATTTCTTATAGAAGCCCCAGTTGCTTTCCAAGGCTGTGAATGAGTGGAATTTTTCTTCTAAAGCAGATAATCCAACTGCTTGGCTATGAATGGAGAATGGCATGTCTTTCAAATTACCACACAAACTCTCAACACGTGATGAATTTCTGAGATTTCTAAGTGGAACTGTTAAATTAGTTTGTGATTTAAAACGAATTTTAAATTTTGCTTTTTGAGAATTCTCTGGCTGCTTATTTTTTGTGTGCTAAGCAGAAAAATAATGCAGAGCTTGCACCTTTTCTTTTTTTCTTCCCTTTTCTTTTTTTCTTTTTTTTTTTTGTGTTGCTATACAGCCTGAATGCATGATGCTTTTGACCGTCAGCCTCCCAGTGCTGATGGAGAGAGGCTTGAGAGGTTTTTCCTGTAGCCATATTTTTGTTGTTGTATAGAACGGCAGCTTAAAGTATACATCTTCATGCTGGAAGACAGGAAGAAAACTTCAGTTCCCCAAAGGTTAGCCAAAATAAAAAAACATGGAGAAGGAATAAGATGAAGGGAAACCCCATTCTTTTTGGCTATCTCAAAATGCCAACCACAGTGCAGCAATCGGTTGACAGCCTGTTCTTCTTGGTGCAAATGTTGTGTTTATCATATGAGCGAGCTCAGCTACCTGAAGCAGACTTGTCACAATCGGGAGCATGAGTTATTCCTGGAAGCTGGAAAGTGCTAAAAAGTGAAAAATTTTCATTGGCAAATTGCCAGTGTGAATTTTCTGTTTTAAATTTATTTAGTCTAAGCTCTGAGTTCGGGTACTTATTTAATAAATGTATGTGCTTTTCTCTTTTCTTCATGGAAGAGTGAGAAGTGACCGGGCAGGTAGTTTTTGATGACTTAAGTTAGGTGGGATGCATTCCACTCTTAAGTTAATAGTAATAGGCTGCTCTCTTTGTGAAGGAATCAAAAATCCTTGACAAATGCTACCTGATGAGACTCAGTCTACTTCCTCCCCAGCACATACACAAGGTAAATGTGCTATTTGAATTGGGGAAAAAAAATTTTGGCTTTACCAGGATTATGAAAAGGTGCAATGATGCTGGCAAGAGCATAGGAAATGAGAAAGAAGGTGGGTGTTTTTATAAAATCTTTTAGTTGATTTTAATGTCTTGATTTTAATGGCAGCATTTACAAGCCTTTTAGTAAAAAATCTCTGCCAATACAGACATTTATTTGGAGAAGAGACGTCTCCGAGAGAGATTTTTAAATGACAGTGCTTCATGCCATAGGTAAATCAACTAAATGGTGTTTTAAATACCTATTGATTTCCTTCTTTCAACCCCTGTACTTCTACTATATTTCGTGCTACCTTGCTGTGTGATAATACTGGGCTGTTTTACAGCTAATGCAACTGTTCAGAGCGGTAAGATTATAAAAATAATCCCTTGTTTTGCCTCATACCTGAAGACAGATGAGGTTCTTTCCAATGCTGAGTAACACCGAGGCAGTTCTGCAACTTTCACATTGGTGAATGAACTGTTGTGGAAAGCTGTCAGACCTAATCCTTGTTGCTAATAGGTAATGTGTTCCTTCAGATTTAATTTCTATCAATTTTGGGTAAGTTGAGGTGAGTGTCTGTTACGGAGAAGCAGCACTGATAGACTTATCTCATTTAATAATTCTTGTAGCTTTAATGATAGTCTTGTAACAGCAGAGCCCTTTAGAGCTTTCAGTGAGACACCAGCACTCCGTTGGTGTGGAGGCTGAGGGACACCATCTACTTTTTTAATGAAAACTTGCTCTCTCTTTGGCCAAGAGTCACACATCCTAAAAAAACAAATCACAATGAGATGTCCTACAAGACAGCTTGTGTCTGGCAACGTGCCAGACTTAAGTGTGCGTCTAGTAACACACAGATCTATCTTGTACTTAAATAATGTAACTCAACTATGGGGCCACCCAACTGAGCATGAGGGAGGTGTCATCTTTTGCTTGCTTTTGTCTTCCACTGTTATTGTTGACACTGGGGAGCACTGATAGCCCATCCTAACCCACAGATGCTATATCCCAAATTGTCTTTGTTGTCAATATTGTATTCATAAATCTTCACTTTTTGATACCATAACATTAATATCAATATGTGTTATTAGATATATGCCTGGCATCTAACCATTGAAATACAGTCATCCTCTGAGGAAATGTTTTGTTTTCTCAAACCCCATTTAGGTCAGGAAGAACATGGAGCACTTTTAAGGATCGAGCCTTTAAAATAATGTGTTTTGCAAGTATTACCTCAAAGCCTCAGAAATATGTCTCCTACCAAGAGTTTCAGAGGTCTGTAAATATGCTCCTTTCTTCAGGGACTAGACTGAATTTGGGAAATCTAACTTGGAATTGTGGTACCATAAATGACAGTATGAGAGTCCAAAAAGGAAAATACGTTAAAATTTCCCATAGATAAATAAGAGGTGGGGGGTTTTAATAACAAATATGATAAAATTTTGCATAACATGGAAGTACCCTCCTCCATCCTGCTATTGTAAAGTCTAGTGTCTTGCAAATAAGCAGCAAAGTTGCACGAAGAAGATAGGTGCTGTACAAAATGGCTAGATAAAATTAATTCAGCTTCTAGAAAACTAAGGCACATATCTTTACCTCAATGACTTTGCAGTAATTACCCTCAGCTACTGTCTGCTAAATCTTGGTTAAATCTTAATTGACATACTCAATTATAAAACTATAAATTTTGGAAAGGAAAGATCTCCCTTGTCTTTAGCTGCAATAATGTAGCTAATTCTAATAAGGGTTTGTTATCTCACCAAATACATTTAGCAAAAGATTTTTCTAATAATTTAATGTCCCTACAAGAAAAAAAGAACATGTGCAATCTCTGAAGAATATAAAACATACAGTCTATAAGTTAATCAAATTAATTGTGTCAGTCAGTAGAGAGGAGGTGGGTTCTCCTGCTCTCTGACACTGTAATGGCTGCAAATGTTGATAGTTAAAGAAAAAACTTCTGAGACCGTCTGTGCAAAACCTGAGCTATGGGTTGGCAATGATGCTCCTTTTAGATCTTGACAAATCTTGAGTTCTGTGGACTTCTCTTATGTCCCAGTACAAGTTTCCCAGTTTTACAAATCAGAGAATATGCAGTTGGAAGGGACCCACAAGGATCATTGAGTCCAACTCCTGGCTCTACACAGGACCATCCCCAAGAGTCACACCATGTGCCTGAGAGTATCATCCAAATGCTTCTTGAATTCTGTCAGGCTTGATGCTGTGACCACTTCCCTGGGGAGCCTGTTCCAGTGCCCAACCACCCTCTGGGTGAAGAACCTTTTTCTAACGTCCAGCCTAAACCTCCCCTGGCACACCTTAGGCCATTCCCTCAGATCCTGTCACTGGTCACCACAGAGAAGAGATCAGTGTCTGCCCCTCCTCTTCCCATCACAAGGAAGTTGTAGACTGCAATGAGGTCTCCCGTCAGTCTCTTCTTCTCCAGGCTGAACAGACCAAGTGCCCTCAGCCACTCCTCATACAGCTTCCCCTCAAGGTCCTTCACCATCTTTGTTGTCCTCCTTTGGATGCTCTCTAAGAGCTTAATATCTCTCTTACATTGTGGTGACCAAAACTGCACACAATATTCAAGGTGAGGATTTTCTTTAATCTTTGTTTCAAAATAAAGCCAAAAACCAACCATCCACAAAAACAACGATAAAAAATCAAGCATGAAATTTAGTGAACAAGTTTAAAACCTCATTTAAAAATTTCTGCAATAGTCCTATAAAAATTTGTTGCTACTCACGAGAATATTTAAATCAGCAGCCTCTGTCTTCATCAAAATTGGATACTATTTAGTCTTCAGAGAGCCATGCTGTTACCGGCAACTTTGGAACATCCCCTTGATTTGACTACTTCTCTAATGTGGGGTCCTTGTTGCGTGTTTTGAGGAAACAGGCTTAACAGATCAGACAATTTTCTACGTTGTTGAAGTATCCTAAGTGAAAAGTTGTGATTTTTTACCCCCCTCCCACAAAAAGAGGAACTGTAACTCAGCCCACTTGTTGGCTCTTGTCTGCTGAATACAAATCATATGATGTAAAGCTTACTGAAAAGGAAGTTGTCATCTATTAGAAAGACATTTCTCTGCAGGAAATAACTAGTGAACTATGGAAACCTGGATGCATTCAGTGCCTGACTAAACATGTCCTGTGTGCCTGCATACAAGTTTTGGCTACAGTAAAGATCACAAAGCAAACCTAAATAATCCACTGTATCATTTTGGGGTTCAGCATTCACCAGAGGAAGTTTTTCAAGACAAAGCTGGTTGCTGCTTCCATCTGCACTCCACGTGTGCGTGTTTTGGAGTGCCTTCTCCAGGCTCATCTGTCCAGGTGGCAGCCAGATGTGGCTTTGAACTTCCTCTCTCCTTTTAATGTCTTTTGGTTTTGGCTCTTGTGAATCAACATCTGGGTCAAATTTTGGGAGTCATGTGCTGCCAGGTTTCAGTGCTGGTGGATGGGGTCCAATTCTGCAAAAAAACCCCCACCTCCAACACTGCTCAGGAGAGCCCTCAGTGCCAGAGTACCTGTAGTGGGAGCCAGGGGTTGATGCTGTGATGTGAGCTGGCCTACACTGGTACTGATAGAGGAAACCAGTGGGTGAGAATGTGTGAAACCGCTGTGGCAGCATCCCTAGCGAAAGCAGTAAAATAACAGAGTGGCCAGAGCCTCTGATGTTAGACACAGATGGGCTATGGGTTATATTGGATTCTGAATCTGATTTGTGCTTGCAATTTAAAATAACTTTGCTACAGCTGCTTTTTTTGCCCCCCCCCTTTTTTTTTTTCCCAAGATCTCGAAGGGCTACATAGGAGAACAGAGATTCTTTTTACTGAAGTTGGCATCACCCTTTTTTTTCTGCTTTCTACGTGATTTTACACAACAACCATAGTGGTAGTTTACAGCTGACTTTCACGTGAACTCAACAGAAGCAGGAAGAAATTCTGTCTCCGGCATTATTAGCTGATTTCTTGGCATGGGAAAATAAGATAGTGTGCAGACCACTAACACAGGCAGTATTTCTTGAGATGAGTTTGAACAGCAGCAGCATCTGATGAAGTGGAAAAATGAGCTTTTCTGTTCCAAAGGTTTCATATTTTCTAGAGCAAGGCAGGAAGTGTTCTCTTCCAGAGGGAAAGGAAATAGGAGGGGACTGGTGAAGTGATATGCATGCTGAGAGAGGAATAAAAGACAAATAATACTTCCAAGAAATATTATACACCCAAAAGTATATATCTGTGGAATTTTTTGTAGTAGAAGTGATTTACTGTCTTTGATGCTGTTGAAATGCAATAGATGACCATGTCAAAAACAGTTGTAATCTGAAAGAACAATTGTCTTCCCCTCATTGTTTCTTCCTATGTTTATTTTTGTGTTTTGCACCAGAGAAGAGAGACTTTGAGCTTTGTAAGCAAGGACCATGTGTGCAGGAAGCATTTGCCAGATTGCAGTAGTTGTCAGTAATAAATACAGTATTCTTAGAAACTTTTATCAACTGGATGTTTCTATGCCTATCCAGTATCATTCCACTACTTGTTTGTCCAGTGAGTTCTCCAAAGCCATGCTTTGCTGTGGCTGAAGTAATGCTAAATGCTGTTACTTAGCATTAAAGCTGCTGGGCACTGAGTTTGCTTGGTCTGTAGCTAATGCAGGTCTTCAGGCTGCTGCAAATCCTGGGGCATCAAGATAATCAGCCTGCACCAATGGGAAACAGTGATTTATTCTAGTTGATACTTTTTCCAAATAGTTGGCCACATTATAAAAATATCTGTTTGTCTAGATATACAGCAGAATTTGCTCCCTGGGTTAGTAGCTAATTATAAAATGCCCTGCAGTTCTCTTTCAAAGCAAGATGAATTCAAAGTATATATGTCTTATTTTTTGTGCAAGGTAAGAGTTTAAAGTGCTCTGAGCTTCAGGAGCACCTGAAGAGACTTGCAGAGGCAGTGCAACCAGTGCTGTGGGGCAGGCAGCTGTGGAGGGGTGCAAGTCGCATCACCCAGATAGTAGCCCGAGGCAGGGTCTGAGCCAATATCTTGTTTTCCTTGTGCTTTTCAGATTTTATTCACTGTAATTTGTAGCAGCAGTCTTTTCCTTCGCTTCAGGGGGATTTGAATCAGGTGAAAAGTGATTTCCACTTTCAGTGGTTACTGCAGTGTAGGAAGAAGTGATTCTATGCCCAGGGTCCAGCCAGAACAAGTTGCAAGTGCTGGATGTCCCATTGTCAGGGTGCTAATAAATAAGATTGGATCCATCCCTTAGGCTCTTACTTTGTCAGAGAAAAACCCACCTGCTGAGAGAAAAGATTGTCTAGTGATTGGTGAGGAGAACCTTTCTTGGGGTTCCTCCCTGCTCAGCAGTAGGGTGAAGGTTATATGGGGCATCATGTTCAGTCTCTGATTTTCTTTCAAATGTTGTACCTTTTGGCTGTCTGGTGAACTCCTGGTCTTGACCTGCTTTCTGTGTATTCTTGTTCTACCTCTGTGTCTAGCTCTCTACCTCTCCCTAGGTTCTCTGGTCCTTTCTAGCATGCTTCTTGATCACCTTTGTTGTTTTCATGCTTGCTTTCACTCTTCTCTCCTTTTAATTAATGAGTTTCTCATATCTTACTACTCTCATACTACTACACGTGTCTCTTTGCTTTCCCAAAACCAAGCTGTTTTAAGAAGAATAATTTCTAAACAAAACCCAGCGAACAATCAGTCTCTCTTGCAGATTTCCCATAACTTTAGTGCATTTAAAATGCACACAGAGGTATTCTAAACTACACGTTCTGCTTTTAAAGATTGTGGCTTCTATCACTGCAGTTGAGAGAAATAAATAATTTTTTTCATTTATCTGGATGATAAATATAATGCCTGTCCATTTAGCATTATTCAGAGGCCACTGGCAGCAGCTACAGCTGTCTCCCAGCCTGTGTTCCTCTGTTGTGTAAAGACTGACTGATTGTATTTTTTAATCATTGAGATTAAGTGGGGTTACTCAAGATTTTATTGTTTGTAATGTATGGATTTGATGGAAAAGTTTCTGGAGGCAGGTCTCTCTATACATCTGTAGAACTTCAGTAAAGTTCTCTAAAGAAGACTGCTCACACACACAGAACAATCACATTTTCTCTGTTAATGTAGGAGGGAAAATGAAAGCAAATTAATATTGCTGAATGTAGCTTAAGGGTAACAGGGTGCATCTCAAAATAGTTACTGATGCTGGATTTTGGCCAGGACTCCAAGCCAATAAACTACTGAAGCCTAAAATTATAGGTTTCTTTAACAATCATGAGTAATCAGGAGATGTTGTGTTTGCATTTTATCTTGGAGGTGAGTCTTAGAAATAGGTTTAACCAACTGTTACACAATCCATCTTAGAAGAATGCTTGCCTTTCCAGCTGCCTGGGTGCCTTGATGTCTGAAAGTTTTTCCTATATGTTAAAAAAAACAAAACCAAAACCAAAACACCACCTGTCAATAGCATATGAAAAGACTTCAGCTTCTTTAATCTCAGTACTGTCTTAAATTGTGCTTTAGGGAATGTCTGATAGAAATAATTGGATTTTTCCCCCTAAACACACACTAAAGTGTTGCGTGAATCACAATGCGAAGCTGATTTATACAGTTACAAGCTGGTTGTGAACCTCTCGTGTTACTTCTAATCCAGAGGTGAAAATGGTTTTTCAGTGTGTTCTGATAGTGTTTCCTTTGGTTTGACTTTTCCTTTTACTACCAAAATGTTTAATCGATACATACTTAAAATGCACATCAACTTTGTGTCAAAGGCTGTGGTGAGAAGGAGAAGCAATAGATTTTGCTGGGGTACAGGTTTGTATATCTTCCATTGTGCAGTTATGGGAATTTATTGCATATCCCATATTTTATTTTTTCTTCTTGTCTTTGTGGTCTTATTTGTATGAAAAAAGCCAGAGAAATGCAGTGTGTGTATAAATGAGAGAGGCAAAAGTCAGGATTCAATGGAGATACAGTTTAGCTTCTTTTCTCTGCAGTAGAGTCATCTTTGTAGCTTTGCATTGCCCTAGCTAGAATACAGTAAGAAAAGCCCTTAGGTCATGCATAAAGTCTTCAAGTAAACTTTTTCAAGTCATCAATATATTTTTTTTTTTTTTTGTAGCAGGGGTACAGTATATTCTTCATAAAGCAGCTAGTTCTCAGTCTAAAGAATTGGTTTGTCTTTTCTTTCAAAAGGTCTTTCTGACTCGGAATGATAATATATTTGTAATTTATTTTCATCTGCAAGGTAAAATTCTTCCATAACATGTAACTGCAAATTAGCTTACCTGTGACATATATTTGCTTTGTTATGTGGTTATTTCTTTACAAATTTTAGGCCTGGCTATGACTAAACTAAATTGATACAGCAAAAGCCTTGATTTGGTGGGAAATGGGATATTTCCCAGCTGCTTCTTGTGACCTCAGAAATGACATTATTAACTAATTCAAGAATAAGTACTACATATGTAGTAGTAGTAGTATGCTAGCATATATGTATTTTGGTTTTGTCTACATTTTATTGCTTGTTTTTAATAAGCTGTAGTATTAATGGTTAATTCTCTAACTACTGATAAGAAAAACAACAAAGGGATGAATTTGCTTTTCTATAGCAAGGCAAAATCCTACGTGTCTGGTTTTGACAGGTACATAGCACGCCCCTCATAATAAGGGACTATCCATTAACTTTTAGAAATGCAGATAAATCTACTTTATGTTGTCACCAGGTATGCATAAGAATCCCAGACCTTCAGGCTGTCCATCAGCTCCCCACCATGCTCTTCCTGTGGATGTCCATACTATTTGAACTTGTTCCATTCCTTCATCTCAAGATCTGTTTTATGGAAGTAGCACAGAGTACGAAAAGGAAAAAATAGGAAGACACAGGTGGTTTTTAGCAGGCAGAGCTTCCACCAAGAGGGGTCTGTCTGATAGGTACTCTGAACCGTAAAGGTGAATAAGTTGGGCTGATGCCTCTGCCTATGATGGGGGCCTGGAACTGTCCCCTGTGACATGATGCTTGTTGCTGTCCTGGGTTGACATATTTCCTGTCCCCCACAACTCTGTTTTGGTTTTGCTTAAAAACAGTTTTACCTCCAGAGTTTGATTATAAAACCTGAACGGCAAGGGTAGAAGTGCAGTATGTGTCGCCTGTCACTCTCCCAGCAATTTTGTGTAATTACATGGTGTTGAGAAATTGCAATTAACATGTTCTCAGCAGAGTCTTTTTTGATTATGTTTATTGTGGACGTGCTCCAGTTGCAGAATGACCAGGAGTCTGGGCAGTTACAGCCCTGGCTTACATGGGCTGTATTAGGGCTAGGTTTATCCACTGGAATGGAGGACAGAGGACCTGTCTTTCACCTGCAATTTCTGTTTGGACTCAGCTATGTACTTAAGCCTGTGTAGAGGCAGAGGTTTCCTAGCTCACATGTAGAGAGGATGTGATTTAGAAGACCAGAAGAAACTGTTTTTTTGGGGGATGAGGGCAAGACTTGAGACAGACTATGCTGCTTAGGGGTGATAATTTGTTGGGGAGGTTGTGTGAAAATGAGAAATCGGAGAATATGGGTGGGCATGGGAAAGGACAGAGATGCAAAAACAGGTAGGAGGAGATGGAGACTGGATGTTTTTCATGTGTGGGCAGAAGGATACATTGCTATGGCAGTACTCTTGTCCAGATGTGGAAGAGGACATGATTTTTCTGGATCTCATTGCTGCTGTGCTTCCAAGTAACGTGAAATCTCATGGCAGAAAGTGCTTTATCTTTCCAGTGCTGATCCACTGGGAGAAGCCAACAGCTTCATTAGCCCAAATGGCAGATCAGTAAGTTCCTACTGTGCCAGTGGACCTTGGCAGGATACCAGGACGGTCAGTGAGGACATTTTGGGTTTGCAATTTGTTATTGGGAATCTAAATGATTAATTGCAAACACTCACATGGGGAGGACATTGTTAGGGTTACATGTGAAGGACATCTCAGTTGCCAGAATGAGCGACCTGTAAATGTAGAGTTTCCTTCCCGTTTCTACTACAGTAGAGCTTCTGATAATCACAGAATCATAGAATCAGATGGGTTGGAAAGGACCTCTGAGATCATCAAGTCCAACCCTTGATCCACTACCACCACAATACCACCACCATAATACAGTCATATGCTGCAAATTCCCTGCCCCAGAAGGACTTGCTCAGGACCATGTTTGGTGTTGTACTACAGCTTTGCTGTGACTGCTGCCTTTTTGACCCCGTCCCAGGATAAGAAACTGGGGAACATGCAGCAAAGGAGGGATTTGCAGGATGGCAGAGGAGCACTTTGGCAGTTTGGAGTGTCATAGGCTGCCTTGAAGTGTGTGTCATGCAGGATTCAAAGTGACAAGTATTCAAGTACTTACGGATTTAGTGTTTTAGCTTGTCATGCTAAATACAGAGTCAGGGTGGACATCTAGGCTAGCAAAACTTCCTGTGCAAAGGTAAAGCTGCTGCTTAAGAATCTGGTCAGAGTGAACATAAAAAAAAAAAAAAAGCCTTCAAGACATGGAAAGTCAGCTTAGGCAATCAATAATGATGCATCTTTGAAGTTTCTAAAACCATGGAGATGAATTTCCTAACGGAAGAGAATTTCTGTGCTGTTTGTGACGTTATCTGGTATTGAAATATAATGAGAACTTTTGATCCTTTGGTCAAATTTTAATAATACTGTGAGTGGGCACGTAAGCATGTTATACAGTCAGGTCTCCAAAACCTCTCTAGGCAACCTATTCCAGTGTTTGACCTCTCTTGCAGTAAAAAAGTTGTCTCAAGATGTTCAACTTGTCCTGCCGTTGGGCACCAGGGAGAAAAGTTGGTACCACCAGCTGGGCTGTAGCTGCTTGCCAGTGGGATTGCGCCATGCACACTGCAGGTTTCAGCACAATGAATTAACTAGATGTTGTTTTCCTTTTTAGTGGTGATTCAAATTCAGTTTTGTCACCCTTTAACTCCCCTCCATCTCATGTATTGCCAGTGCATGCTTGCACCATTTTGGAAGGTTTCCATATTGTCAAACAGGTTGCAAGATTTCTGTGGCAGGTACAGAATTTTTGGACTCTATGAAGAATTTTTAACAACTGATCTGGTACTAATTTAATCTTTTTGATGAAAAGTGGCATAATTCCTTTGATAAAAATTATAGTAGTAGTAACTTTTGGAATTATTATTTGAAAGGAATCCTGTCTCTCACAGTGTTGTAATGTTCTGTTGAAACAGTGGCTTTTTAAGTTGCTTTTTGGAGTTGAATACTGATGGTAGATGAAGGCAAAGTAATTTTGTACTGACACGGGTTAACACACCCGATGTAAGATATCCCTTGGTTTCTTTGGAGGACCTTATTAGTTTTAAGCCAACTATTACTCAACTTAATTAAAAAAAAAAAAAAAGATTTCCAAGCAAAATCATGTATCATGCAGTGTATCAGGGTCATGACATGAAGCATCCTGTGGGGTGCTGGCACTTTTGGTCTTCCCTCAGCAGAGCACTTCATTTTGTGCCAGCTTGTGATTAATAAGTAGCACATACTACCATGCTTTGCTAGAGAGGGGCCGCCACACTCAGCACCCTGCTGTATCAAGCCCAAAGAACGTGCTGCATGTTAGAGGGGGAAAAAATAAATTGTACTCTAAAAATACTTCCTTTTTGCAAGTCATACTTCCTCTCTCTATTCCCTTTCAGGTCTCTCTGGTACCTGATATTGTTCGGCAGTGGTAGATAGAGGAGTTTGCTGGACAAGCACAAAGCTTTTATAGAAAGAGTCATTCTATGATTTCAGATTGCTCAAAGCTTTTTCCCTTTGCTGCACTTATTGGGGGGAAGGGAGTCTAAATGTATGAGGGCAGAAATAATTTCCCTTTTCTTTAACAATTGCACCCGTGATGTCAGCTGCTGCTAGTAATGTAGAGTGATAAATTGACATTGAACTTGAACAGAATTCATGGCGTGCTGGAGACAATAAGAGCCTCTGAGGAAATAATTATTTTGCTGCCAGGAGCTCATGCATCTCAAATTGGTTGGTGCAGGGACTTTAGAGCAGCCTGCCTGCCTATTGACTGGAGTTGAGAGCTGGCGCTGCCAGT
The DNA here is from genome assembly GCA_013396775.1 of Cephalopterus ornatus. Taxonomy (NCBI): domain Eukaryota; kingdom Metazoa; phylum Chordata; class Aves; order Passeriformes; family Cotingidae; genus Cephalopterus; species Cephalopterus ornatus. The sequence continues at coordinate 44,393 of VZRE01001329.1, forward strand.
TCTGTGTTAGTGCAAGAACTTAGGCTTTGTGGTTTGCTCAGAGCATGTCAGGGGAAAGAAAAGAGAGTGACAAAGGTCTGATGTTGACCACTTTTGCTTGCTTGCTTGCTTGCAGGGAGAGGCAATGAGTGTTGAAAACCAAGTTCAGTAATATGTTTTTTACCATGAATATAGGACTTTGGTACTCTCACAGCAGTACTTTACTGCAGACACTTGGGTGTAGCACGATTTCTAATGAGTGGGAAGTTGCTTGCATGTTGCAGTAGCTAAAATTTAATTTAGTGTTGATGTGCTCAATTGGTTTGGGGAGGGCCAAGTCCCTCTGATCAGTTTACCATTGTTACTATATGCAACTATATGCTACTATATGATTGGGATCAAAGTAATTGATTTTCCCATAAAAGTAATTAGTTTACAGTGTACACAACATTTCTGCTATTTATTTTTCTTTGGGGGGGATGGCAATAGTAACTAAAAAGTAACTAAAACGCCTGACCAGGCTGTTCTCCTCCTACCCTCATTGAAGGAAGTTTGAATATTGAGAATGCTCCATGATGACCTATAATTAAGCTCTTTCATTAGAACAGAACATAAATGACAATCTGGCACTGAGTCCCAGTTGACTTTCACTGAGCATTAGGCCTTTTCTGACTCTGGAAATTTCACTCTGTACTCAAAGGTCATGTTCTTGCAGGGAAACAATCTTTCAGCATGTATTTTAGTTTTCCTAAAAGTATTACTACCTGCAAGGGACAAGAAAATATAACTTCCCGAAGTTTGTAGCTTTCTTATATATGTCTTAATTCAGGATCTGTTCATTTGTGTGGATCATAAAGTTTTGGATGCTTGGAAATTAGTGTATTTAATCCCTAGCTAAATAACAAAACTAACCGTATATGAGTTTTCATTTTCATAGAATAGTTTGGGTCGGAAGGGACCTTTAAAGGGACCATCTAGACCAACGCCCCTGCGATGAGCAGGAACATCTTCAACTAGATCACTTTAATCTGAGCTGCTCTTGTAATGTGCATCACAGAGCATGAATCCTTGGAGTCACCTTTCATTCAGCTGTGCCTCCTATCTCCTGGTTTGGGTTTGGCTGTCTCTAACAAACCTCCAAAATGTAGGACATGCAAAGTAAAATTTTCATACATGAAAATCATCATGCCTTCAATAATAAAAATAACTTTTAATAACAGTAGTGATACAGTTCTGTGTTTCTCATGTGTGCAGTTTTTAACAATGAAATTGTCAGACATCCAGTGTGGTGTGAAACAGCAGCTTGGATGATAAACTTCATGTCATCTGCTGAAATGAGGTTGAAAACTACATCTGAACCATCAAAGCATTGTCTCCTCTGATATTTATTTCTTTGATACCCATAGTTTTTCAGTGATGCATCTCTGGCTATTTATGGTTTATTTTGTCTCATCAGCTACAGTGTTATGCTCTTTAGGACTAACTTTTTGAGGGTCTTACTTAAGCATGTAACAGTGTAGAATCAAGTGTCATCACTATGTTCTGTGTTGATGCTCCTGTGACAGTTGCGGGAAGTCTCTGGAGTGCTGATGACAAGAAAAGCCTCCCAGTAAGATCTGGATCAGGAGAGTACCATATATTTCATCTCTAACCTGTCTGAGGAGTTCCTTGCTTTGTTAGATGCTTTCAGAGAAGAATCCTGTGTTCAGGATTTTTGGCCTGCCTTCATGATACTCAGATCTTTAAAAACGGAGATGTTTCACAGTTACCTATGCTAAATTAAATAATAAAATATAAAAGAAAAAAAATGAAAAGAATTACTGGCACCTTGTGTGTAGTGAATTGGTTTGGTTAGCTGCTAGTGCGGCAATGTGACCTGGCTTGTCTTGCCTGATATAATGTAGAATCTAATGCTGATACATGGGAGGCATAAAGGATAAGGTTAAAAATCTGAAATGCTTTCACCCAACAGAAGTGGCTCATAGTATTGTCTTTAGGAGAGTTTTGTCCAATCACTGTGGGAAGGAGGTTTTGATGCCACTTGTGCTGCAGGGCAGCACTTCCGTTGCTAGAAAGTTTCGGTACCCTGTGTGTCCTCTCCATTCTTTCAGCGGAAGCTACACTTCATTTAGAAACTTTAATTGCTGAAAAACTAAATGTTGACTGCAAAAAAAAAAATAAAAAATCTTTCCCAGGCAGGACAAGTCATTGAAGATACAGCCTTTTTTCTGCAACAATCAGAAATGTACTGAAATAATTTTTTGCTGTAAATATTCTGCTACAGTTATTTCAGAAAAACATCCTTTATAGAGTCTTTACCCTGTAATGAAAGCACAGTTAGAGTTTTGGGTATTAATTAATTATGGGGGGATTAATTTCAGAAAAATTACAGTATTTCAAAATAATTATTTTGATCAGATACTCTACTAAATTGCCAAGCAAGTTGTGAAGTACTAAGGCTTTTTACTGCTGTTACAAATAAAGTGATCTCTTAGTACTGCTTGCAAGTCTGTACAGTATGTAGTGGCTTGATTTTTCTGTATAAAGCTCCATGCAAACACCCTGGTGGGAATTCAGAATAGGAGAGGTTTAGTCACTAGAGGATAATAAGCAGAGAGAAAATAAGAGCTTAAGTATTGTGTACATAACTTGGGTTAATGCAGTAGTTATAACCACTTCTTTTTTCCTTTTAGCAGTATCCCATGTAATGCCACAGTCATAAAATGGGCTATAAAATGGAAAGGTGAAAGGGTTCCTTGTCCTAAATAATTACTAGACCTTAGCTCCTGTTCACTTACTCCCATTGTAGGAATGCTTTGGCTCTGGTTCCCTGCACATGTTCTTTAATGAATCGCTGGCATTTATACTGAAAACAAAAAAAGGAGAACACTATCCTTTAAAACTATTCTTCTATTTTCATTCAACTATTGCTATTTATAGAAGTTAAAAAAAATAATTCCAAATCTGTTAATTTTTTTTTTTCTTTTCTATCCTGGTAATAAATGTCTGGGATGCAAGGCACTAACTTCAGTGATGCTGTTAGGAAATTGTTGGTTGACTGTCTCTGGTTATCTGTTCTTCAGGCTGTCTGAGATTAAATTTCTCTGGAGTCTCACCAGTGACAGGATTATAAAGAGTTTTTGCACGCTCCATTGTACTGACCCATAATTGTGTCCTGTGGCTGCTGGGTTTCTGAGGAAGTGGGAGTGGGCTGCGTTCTTCTCATCTCTGTAGGGGAGAGAGAGCATGTGCTAATATTCAGTTCTTTTTTTTAGGTATCAATCAACAACTGTCAGTGACACAGATGAATAAATAAATTCATCTAGCTAGTTCATAGCTAGTCTACAAGATCTGGACATGAGAAGGGAAGCCTTACTGGCCTTGTGTTGCAATTAAACTCCAATTGATCAGGTTTTTTTTTTTTTTTTTACAGCAAGAATCCAAGTGCTGTGATCATTACTCAGGCCACCTAGTTACCTGAGAGATGCCTCTTTTTGCCTTCTCAAAACCTCCTTAAGCAGTACCTCCTTACCCACAGGAAACTGACCTCCTGCCTTTACTGACTGGAGCCAGCCTCATCTTTTCCCTTGCATTTGCTCTCATTCTACTGGGGTGGTTTTGATCAGCTGGAGACTGCTCACGAGCAGCAGTTCTCAGTCTCTGCTTCAGGGTTTAATTTCTGTAGGCCTATGCATGTAACTTAGGGGTTATTTAGAAATGCAGCATGCATTGGATGGTGCCACCAGGCGAAACTACCCCTTCTGCTGGTACTGCGCTGTGCTGCATTTGAATCTCAGTGTTTATTCTGCAAAGATTTGTTCGTTTATGATGCACAAAATGTCACCACCATAAATACCATTTGAGTACTTTTTTCACTGAGGAATGCAGGTGAAATTTAACACTAAGGTTGTTCTCTATTCCCAGCTAGGGATTTGAAGCCTCCATGCTTTTCTTCACTTTTGGGCAGAAATTTCAGTTTCAGTAGGAAGTTGAGATTGCTTGTTAATCTGGGCAAGAGAAAGATAGCCAGACACAAACCAAGTGCTATGGAGCTAAAGGTTTCGTGTTGACCCTCGATGTCACAGCCTTCGGTGTCAAGACTCCAGGAGAAACAGCAACACAAGGTAAGAGTAAGGAAAGAGAAGGTTGCCACCGAACTAACATGCAGAATTAGCTCTAGGCAGTTCAGAATGCTGAATGAGGGAAACTGAATCATTTTAACAAAGCAAAAAGTCAGTGTATTGTTTTGATAATAGAAGATAAATCACCTAGCCAGCTGTGCTTTACAAACAGGTAATGTGGGTTGTTTTTACTCCTGGAACTGTGTGCCTCTAATTTGTATTATGATCAACAAACATTAATCATACTTCTTTGTACACACAGACTTTGTTATCCCTGAACTGATTCCTGCCAATTACATTTTGCCCCATTACCACTTAAAGTAGTGAGTGCACTACATTTAGGCTTCATTAGAGGAAGAGTGTTACAATAGTTGAAGTTTTCTGTGGTTTTGGATAAGCTAGGGTGACCTGAAGGCTTCTTGGGTATTTGACTGTAATTTACAATGTGGAAAAAGCAAGTGGCTTGTGATGCCAATTCAGAAGATGGTAAAAGTGGATTTTGGTAGCAGTACCCTCATCACGTAATTTATGTGGGTTGCAATAGTATATACTAATGATTAGTTTTTGTATATATCTAGTAGCATAGGGAGTCTTAAGTATAATGCAACTCAAATCTAGAACAGTGTTAAGCTATCATGCAGCATAGGTGAATATTCTCTCTGGGTCACTGTTCAGGGGATAATGACTGTTTTACCTGCATTTAAGATGGAGCAGGCCAGCAGGTGGTATATCCATATCTGCTGCTTCATGGCCATGTCAGTGGTTAACAGCTGCTCTTGGTGGCTCAGACACCATATCCTCTGTAGTATATTAAGTGCTGTAGTTAATGCTGACAATCAGGGCTACAGTAGACAGATGTCTATGTCATTAAGTTGTCCACTGATTAATGTATATTGTTATAAGTGGTTTATAATATAGGGAAGTAGGGTACCTAATGCCTATTGAGATGCATGTAAATGATTGTCTGAATCCCTTATGCTGTTCTGAGTGTCCTGTGATGTGTGTTTTGGCTGACATGCAGGAAATGCATTTTGGATTTCGTATAGGAGGCTAATCAATGTGCGTGTAGGCTGTGTGCCATGTGCAGGCAGTTAATGTCTCAAACTTCACTACAACTTATATTTCCTCTCAGGTCAGGAGGTATCTTCAGACATTTATGTGATCATTTTGTTAAGTAAAGTTTGTCTGGTGTTAGTCAGTAATAATATTTTATCAGTGAGTTTTTCCTGACCTGAGGATTTATTTACTTGGAGTTTAAATAATTTTCTGTTTTCATTCTATTTCCACAGCCTTAGCCTCTTCACTGCCTTTTTAGTCAAGCCTGAGTTTTTATTTTTACTTAATTTTCTCTTGTTGTATAGACATATTTTTAGTAGAGACCTGTTAAATAAATTTGAGTATCACACATGGATACATACATGTATATGCTCATGCACAGAGTTTCTGTTAACATATGTTCCTGTAGACAGTGACAATTAATTAGTCATCACAACCTGCAAAAATCTGTGTAGATTAGGTTATGGATATGGAAAAGCGAGTGCCTTCAGTTTTCTGTCTTTTTCAGTCATTGTAGTCTAGCTAAAAATTCATCTGAGAATACACACCTATGTAAAACACTGGTTCTAATGAAAGCGTATGAGTGCATATTTTGTGATTCATGTCTGTTTAGGTATTCAGAGGTTTTAAAATTTAATTATATATATGAGCATATTATCTGTAGTTTCTTATTAATATAGAGTGTTACTAGACATTAAATGCTTCAATTATATACCAAAGTCTCAAGTTGCTACAAAGAGCCTGTTAGCTGCTTGTGAACTTAGAACTGGAATCATCTGTCAAAGTCATGCTATTAGTTGGCATCCCAACTCCAGAGTAAAGATATGCTGTATTGCTGTAGAGCAGACTCACGTTCTCCCCAATTCTTTCTCCTATGGTCTTTCTCCTTGACCCCTTCTGTTTCTTGCACAGTGTATTTGATCGTGGGACTGTTGGGGCTGTGGTGTTCTAACAGTAATGTTGTGGTACAAATTCAATATGATATGGTTTATCTGTCTTTTACTCTCAGTGGAATGACAATGTTGAAGGCAAAAGCTTCATCCTATTGATTATTCTTCAGATTTTCTTCCTTATATATGGAGCAGACTTGTAAGTCTTTAAATATTTCCGTACTGTTAAACTTAGAATGAAAGTGTCTGGGCTGGCAAGAATGTACTGTTTGAGGCACAAATGGATTGGAATCTCAAAAGATCCTGACTGCACATAGAGCTAAGTGCTGAGGTCTGGTTTCTGCTCACTTTACCCCATCCTTGCATAGGAAATGTCTCCATTGTTGCAGTGTTGTTTTTTTAATAAGAGCATGGGCTAATTAAAAACTCCTCAGGATTTGAGAACTCTTGACCTGGAGGTTTTCTTTCTCCTATCCTGTTTCATGTAGTCTGTAAAGGGAAATTCTGGGGGTTTTGGTTGTTGTTGAAATTACCAGTTTGAGTTTAAAAGATTTTTTAGCAATTCAGTATGTTGTAGACTGACACTTGTCAGGACAAGCCCAAAAGGAGAGACAAAATCCTGGGATCTGAGTGCTGTAATAGATAATAGGTGGAACAGATTGAGCTTTGCCTGCTAGCCAGTTTTATTGGCTCCCTTGATAACACAAGGGCAGCTAAAGATAGAACATTAATGAAACATCACCTTTTTTGAATGGGTACCTGTGTAAAGCCCCACAGCAGTAACTTAAAAGTTCACCAACTTGTTGAGAAAAGATGGACAGAGGTCTGAAATGTATTGTAATTGAACAAACACTTTTAAGTGCCAACCTAGTTAAATTACAGAAATTTGCGCTAATTAATGCAGCTGTAATTAATACAGCTGCACTAGTGCCATAATTGGTATCTTTTTCAGCCATGACTTGTGTTATGGAAACAAAACACTGTGTAGTAGAATCCTGTTCACATTAGATGCTTTGATTTAGCAGTTGTTTGAGGTTTTGGGGGTTTTTTTGGCTGATGATAGGAAGCTCTAATAGGAAGGAATCCAAAAGACTTTTAAGCATCATCTTAATTTTAACCAATGTTACTGGATCTACTGCCTTCAGTAGAACTACTGTTTTGGTGCTTTCCTAGATTGAGCATGGGTTAGCTGGAGTATTTGGGTAGATAGGCAGTGTACCTGTTACCTGTAACTGGGAGGTAATCATTAGAGTGAACATGTACTGCAAATCTTGTACAACACCGGGGTGGCCAGAGAGTAGGTAGGGCTAATTCGCCATGTACAGTGTGCATGGATGTGGGCATAAATTCGCTGGTTCTTTGTCCTGTGCTGTAGTTGAAGGATGTCTCCTTAGCACCTTCCGTTACCCTGTCCTGCAGTATCACCACGCCTGCATTTTGTTACTCTGTAGAGAGTCCTGCAGTGAATCATGTGCCAAAATAAGCAAAGAAATAGAAGAAGTTTCAAACCAAAATGCCCTGCTGCAAACTCTGAGGATTTCAAGTTTGGACATCTGTAATGGAGTATTTTCTCTATTTACATTCTTTGCCTTTTGTTGAGGCACCTAAGCATCAGATGTAGGATGCACACACACTAACTCTGTACTGTTGTGGTAACATGGCATTATACTATTACTAATGTTAAAAAAAAACAACTTACTTTGTATATGTTGTTTATTGACTGGAGCTTTCAGTTTTGCCAGGTTTAGTCTGATTGTTAGCAGAAATAGTATTTCCTCTCACTCAGAAATGGTGTATTTCAACAGGATTAGTATTATAGACTAGTCGAGGAAAGCTTGAAGAGGTAGACCACTCTTCCTGGCCGTGGTGGAGACCCTGGCCCCCAGCGTGCCATGACAGTGGGGAGAATGTGCTGCTGCGTTCCCTGAGTTATGACCTTCTAACAAAAATCTTACTGATTAACTACCCTTTTAGACTGTAAAGCGCTTTGTTCATCAGCTACCTTGCCCTAGCACCACTTTTGCAGCGTTTGAGGTATTTTTGGCCCCAGATAATGTCTTTCTATTTAGACCATGTCTGCTGTTGAAGAAATTAAAAAACTTTTGGTAGTGCTGGTGGTCTGATTCCTTGTTAGTAAATGGGGATGCCTCTGAGTTAGTGTTTTTTCTAACTTACATAGATGTCAGCAGTATCTGAAAGATCATTTTTGTACTCTGCTGCCATCAGATTTGAAAATAAGGAGCTCTTTGTCATCTAACTTGACAAAGGTATTGAGATACAATTTATAATTAGCCTTTTTCCTGTAGTTGCCAGTGTAAGTACTCGCATGAGTCACTTTTTAATCCAAGACATAAATGAAATTAGAAAATTGCCATAGATGCTTAGTTTCCTTGCTTGCTGTAATGAAATAGTTTATGCCTTTTTTTTTTATCTTTTTCTTGGAGAAGATCTAATAGAGTACCGTTTAAAGAGATTTCTGGATGTTGTAGTAAAATTGTCCAAGCAGATTAAGGGACATTAGACAGCACTGTGATGAAAAATTCAATTTCTTAGTTTCTGATGAATTGTTATTCATTACGGGAGTCATCTAGCATCTCCAGGTCTTGCTCATTTTACATGTATCTTTTAGATTCTCCTGAGGTTCTAAGTCAAAAACTTTTAATTTATTTATTTATTTATTTATTTGATTGCATTAGTTCATTCTTCATTTCTGGTCAGATAACACAATAATAATGTGAGGTTTTCTTCTATAAAAATTTGTAGAAGTACACTGAACATCTGCACATAATGAATCCATTCATGTAAAGGAAGCTAAGTGACTTATTTATCATGCTGGATTTGCAAGAATTTCTCTTTTTCTACAGGCAGCCTCAGAAGTTTGCCTCCACTGAGGGCAAAACCCCACATCCTGTTCATCTAACAAGCAAGGTACAGGATGGATACTATCTATCTTGATTAAAGATTAGCAGGTAAATGTTTGTATAGTGAAATGAAAGAAGACAAGTGTTCTCTGCTGTTGTTACTTGGTGAATTACTTTTACAGCCACAAAGCACTAAGAGCTGCCAGTGCATCCTGAAGGATGCAGCAGGTGTGACTTGGGTTGAGGGGAAGACACCTACACTGAGTGTTACAGTGTGTACTGGGCTGGAACTTAAGAGTCAGTATGGTCAGTAAGGCCTTGAGAGCAGTGGTTCAGCTGCTTACCAGTATGGGCTCAATTCAATTATCTAAGCAAATGGTGTCATTTGAGGCATGCAATAAAAGGATCTGGGACATCTTCATGGGCATGTAGGTACCACGCAGGCTTGCAGGAGACCTGCTCCGTACCCTTTTGCACAGGCAGCTAGAAGCTAGGATGGGTATTCTAGGTGACATTGGACAGTTATGTCTAGTGACTTGTCTATGGATGATGTTTTTGATGAGTGGATTTTAATTTAGATGTTGACTTAAACGTTAATTGAATCACTATCCACTGATTGCATTGACTAGATCGGTGTTATAACAGTAGTGTACACAACTGATGCATTCATGGACACCTATGCATGAGACCTAAATGGAAGTGTGTTTATCCCTGTACATCTTCAGTTCTACAGAGCAATATAGAGAGTAGGAAGGATTGAGATGGGTATGTGTACATTGTCACAGATGTGATATTTTATATTTATACATGGCAGAAGAGGGTCTGAATTAGTTTGAAGAGGGAGAGTAGTGTTCACTGAAATTAGTGCAAGAGGGACTTGATGGATAGAATTAATCTTCCAGAGAGCAAGAGGGCAATGTCTGGATACAGCCTCCATGAGACAGACCCTGGAAAGTGAGAACATGGAGAAGGTTTCCTGAATACCGACTGATGGATGTTAAAAGTGACCAGGGCACAGTTAACTCTGTTAACACGAACTTCTGAACAGGAACAGATTAAAATACATAATCTATTCTGTTCTATGTGTGTGAGGGTCGTGAGGTACTGGAACAGATTGCCAAGAGAAGCTGTGGATGCTCCATCCCTGGAAGTATTTAAGGCCAGGTTGGATGGAGCTTTGAGACCACTAGCGGAAGGTGTCCCTGCCCATGGCAAGGGGGTTGGAACTGGATGATCTTCAAGATCCCTTCCAGCCCAAATCATCCTGTTATTCTATGATAAGAAAATAAATCCTGCTCACTTTTGCAGGGTCAGTATTTTTCATTTTGGTGACTTTCTGGTTTGAATAGCTTCCACAGAGTTCCTTGCTGCTCTAGTATGCTCACCTCCCTTCCTCGTTCCTTCCCGTGTGTCTTACTTTTGCTTTCCTGTGGGCTGGAAGGTTTTTCCCAGGTTAGCACAGCCCACTGCTTTTGGGGAAGGAAGAGTTTTCTGCTCCCACTAATGACTTCCACCTCCTGCAGTGTGTTGCAGCTGGGAGCAGGCAGGCAGAGACCCTCCCTTCCTGTGTTCCACTTGCACAGAACAGCCTTATAATGTACTTCCATGGGAAACCAAGTAAATAAAACAGATAGAATTCATCCCAGACTTCATAGGGATAGAGAAGGAAATGGAGGAAGCAACGGAGCAGTCATGTTGCTTTATAGAGAAGAGTTCTAAGAATCATTAGACAAGACCCTGGCACTGAAGTAGCAGGAGGAGAGTAGATGGTGTGAATCAAGATGTTGTGTTGGATGGGAACTGTTGAAAGTCATAAATGGGTCAAGGGGAATGGAGACTAAGCCAAAGCCTTGAATTTGAAGGAATTGCTGGAGACTTCAATGACAGCAAAACCAGTAAAAGGGACAGCCGTGAAATTGCTGGAAACAGCAGATAGAATGCAGGGAGTGAAACGTAGCTTTTTCACTGTTGAATTTACCTTAAAATGATGGGAAGGAGGAATCTGAAAAGCATCTAAGAAGGTTGGTTAGGAACAAATGTGGGGTTTTGGAGAAGGTAGAAGGTCCTAGCAGACTGACATTGTAAATCTCCTAGATATATTGAATCAGTCTGCTAATGCCTTCACTTAGTTTTGAGCAAAGTTGCTAGCTTTAGATTGTATTTCTCCACCACTTGTTAACAAAAGTCCATTCTTGATGAGTATCAATAGCTCTTGTGGAAGTCAGTGTCTCGGGGGACTGGGCCCAGAAAGGGAAAGGGAAAGCCATCTCTCTGATCTGACAGAGATGACTTTGAGGCAGGGATGAATAGTACCAACCTTGGCACTATGATAGAACTATGAAAGGTGGGAATTATTTTCTTCTTGCTATGTTGTTTGTTTTATCCTTACTTGCACTAGGCTGTTAAATCTGGTACGGAAGGGGAGAACTTCTGTGTCATAGAGGTTTGTTATTGTAGGATTTTAAACATATTATCTGTGTGTTCAATTTATGTTTGTGTGCTGCACTGAAAGTGGCTGTAACTTTTTCCAGACTTCATGGATGGATTTTAAGCAAACCCACGAGTGGTAGTGTTATAAGACCAAGTGTTTGGCCAAAGGAAGCAGTGAGAGTCACTTTTTGGCTATAGTGGTCTCATTAGCTGTGCTACACTGCTGTAGCACAGCATACAAATGTAAAAGGGAGTGCAACGAGGCAGGAATGAAGTCAAGATAACTTTTATTTTGGTACAGTAAGGACCGTTTGGTGTGCAAATGTGTCTATAAGATAAGCTGGCTATGGCCTTATATTTCAGAAAAGAGCAGTGATTTCAGACACCTCAGTTTTTATGGTTCGTTTAAATCTGTCCCTGTTCTCATATGTCAAGATGGATACCCAGAGGCACCAGTTCTTTGGGAACATTGAGGCATTATCCCTTTATTCTGAGTCCAGGGTCACAAAGGTTGTCTGCAGCCTGGTAGTTCACAACAGAAATAGGAAAACTGGGTCAGAGAGATGCTTAAGGGATTCCTGTTTCATGAGATTGAGGCATTGGTGTTGTCAAACCATTTAAGATTTCAAGTTATTTCTTTTCCTTCTGTGTGGCAGATGATTGCTAAAAAGTACAATCAATTGCAAGTTTAGGCAGCATGGGAATAAGTATCAATATAGGAAATTATAGCTCTTGTATGCCAGTGTACTGCAAAATCAGCCCAAACTTCTCTGTTCCAGCCGCCTTTGGAAGGGTTTATTTCATCACCTTTCTGATCCGAGAAACAATTGTTGTATCAGAAAAGTCTGAGGGGAGTGGTAACACATGGTTTAAGACTGGCAGAAGTGTTGTTGGGGAATCATCAGCATGGAGGTAGACATCTATACCTGAGCTCATGTCTGGACTATTCCATATAGTCAGTGTAGAGAAGACACCTGTAGGATTAATGCATTTCATGCAAAATAGGAAGGAAAAAAATAAGATTTAATAAATATTCTATGTTATAGAGCATATATGTGCATATGCATTTTATCTTAATTGCAGAAAATGAGCACAGAAAGGTGAAATCATGTACAACTCTGAATAGACTTATTACAAATCAGAAATCTTGCAGCCTTCCACAATCCTTGCTGAAGACTGTCAGCTTCAGTGTGACCAGGATGGAACATCTGGAATATTATTTAACTGTTGTGTTACAATAAAACCTCCAGAAGAATCAGGACTTCATAGCATAATCACAGACAAAACAGACCTATCTTAAAAAATCTGCAGTATACATATATTTATCAGAAAGAATAATCTAAACTTATAACTGCAGGAGAGGTTACAGATATTACCAATAACTAGAGCACCGCAATAAAAAGTAATCAGATTAAAAAGTCTGATTTTTCAAGTGTGGATCACTTTATTATAACAACAGACAAAAAGACAACAGAATAAAGAGTTCTACTCAGCATAGCATGGATGATGCTTTGTGACATCAAGTTAGAGTGGAAATAAATACGAAACAACACTAACAATTGTGAGATTTCTCAGTATGTTTAAAAGCACTAGTGTAATTTATCTAACTCATCACTGGTGAGCCATGACTTGTATTTATAAGCCCTGGGTTTAGATCTAACTTAAGAAAATAATTTTTATTTGTTGTGTTTCAAATATTTAATAAAATATAGTTTGAGAATAACACAAATGTAGCCATCTTCAGCTGAAGTCTTGTAATTACTCATGTATAATGGATTTAAGGGCACTTACAATCTTTGTAATTTCTGTGTTATTTAGGGGTCAAAGCTAGGGAAAAGTATTTCAGAAGTCACATGTAACTTAGAAATTATTTTCAGAAGACTAGGCAGTATATAGTGATGGTGATGTTGAACATCCCTTGGCTTTGTACAGTTGCTCAATGCTGTTATCAATAAATCCTTGCATATGGAGTCTTTTGTATCAAATTGTATGCAATTCCATAGTGATGGAGATGCATATTTGCTTATTTAAGTTCTCTATCCTTGAGTTAAATGTTCAACAGAAAAGCTCAAAGAAACAAATTTTGTTGTGTATTTATGAAGTTCTGTGGGTTAACCCCAAAATTTAATGCTTCCAGTTCTCATATATTGAAAGGTCTATTTATATACAACGCCACCCCCACTCCCCACCCGCCGAAGCAATGAAAGATTTTAAATGTAAATAGAGGCAAAGGCAAGGCAGTTAACTTAACCAAGTACTTATATATTTAACACTGGCCGCTTCATCCACCAGTGACAACCTCCATTTCGAGAATGTGTATCAAAAAATACAACTCCATTTTGGAAGACCCTAGAGGATCATTGAAATACTATGTTGAAAGGGACCTCTGACAATCTCTAGTCCAGTCTCCTGCTCCTGAAGACTAACTTCAAAGCTACTGTAACCGGTAGCTCATGGCTTGGTGCAGTTCAGATCAAAAGATCTGAAAGAGTGAAGAATCCACAGCCTCCTTGGACAACCTGTTCTAGGGCTTACCATCTACCGATACCCACTGATTACCACAGAAGTTGCATATTCTTTGGTTTTCTTTGAAACTAATCCATTATCATCAAGAGAAAGTTGCTAAGGACTTGCTTCCAAATTTGCCAACTTCCTAGCCAGTAAATGACCCAAGGAGCATTTAGGTCAGCAGTGCAGAATAACCTAGAAGTGTATTAATCCACAGGTTGGGAATTGTTGCAGACCACTTTGGAAAGAGGTTGCAGCTGCTTTTTAAGTAAGGTTTTTTTGTTTGGGATCAGAAAATGTCAGCAATGGATGCAGGTTTGTGGTTGAAATGTGTTACTAGAGGGAATTGTCTCTGAACTGCTAATACCCTTTTAAAATTGTTTTACTTGAAAAATCTGTTTGTAGAGGTTTGCTGATTTAGTTCCTTGGTGAGAAAGGCCTAAGTGAGGGGAGCTGGTTTTATGCTTTCACAAAGTACTTTTTCTTTGGAAAGCACTAATTCAACAGAATCACAGCATCTTGGGGAACACACCAGTTCCAGTAGTGCTTTCCCCATGAAAGGCTTTTGAAGTGCCAAATTGACTTGACCAGATAGTCCATGATCCATGGGGAACCAGGATGTTCCTCTCCAGTGGTGGACACAGCTGTGCAAGACAAATAAGATTAATAACCCTCTGGAGGAGCCTGTCTTATCCAGGAACTATAGAGTGTGCACAGATGAAAATCTCAGGTAAGACACAACTTCTGCAGGCCTGAAGTCAGAGATATGAAACTCTTTTTTTTGACATATTTTAAGGCAGTATCTAGTCCTTGAATTTTTTTGTGGATGTAAATTGCTTTGGAAAGCTACATGGCAGTTATAGGGAAAGGAAAGAAACGGATATAATGAGCCTCTTAAAAATCATGTGGTGTGAAGCATTCCCCTCCCCTAGCGAGGGCATATCTGGACTTGGTTGCACTTTTGTGATACTCACCTGGCAAATGATCTGTTGAACAGATCTGATCTCCATCACATACAGAGATGGAACCACTTCTGTTTTTGAGCAAATCTTTCATGTCTTGTCTGTTAGCGTCTTTTTTAAGTTTAGCCCAGCCCGTGGTTAGAAGCACAGAGGCCTTTGCTCCCTCAAGTTAAACTTGCAAGCTTTTCAGTAATCTAAAAGTTTTTACATATGCGTGTTCTCAAGAGAGAGAGTGGCTTTTCACATAGACAGCTGAACTGGGTTCCCACCTAGTACTGTTCAAATGCAACCCCCAGCAATGAGACTGAGCATGATTTCTTAAGGATGACGAATTGCATCATGTAACCATGCTTTTATGAAGAAAGGAAGTTGGATGCTTGTTTCATGTCTTGGAGCCTGTATGAGCTCAAGTGCTATTTTAAGTTCATTCACAGACGTCCATGATCTTGCTGTCCTTTGAGTCCTGCCACCCCTGATGCCAAATAGGTTGAAAAGGCAGATGCTCAATGAAAATGAGATTTTTGTCTATGACTTAAGCTTTCATTAGTGAAACAGACACAGCACTGAAGGCATAGTCATGTGAGAAGGAAATGTTTTATGTTAGTATAGACTTCTTTTGTTGCTCTTTACAGCCAGGGTAGAGTTGGGCATGTGGACAATATATGTGTTTTCAGCTCTTCACCCTTTCATCTCCTCCAAACCTAAGATGCTGTTAGAATAGCTTCAGAGCCAAGAGGATTTAGAGCTAAAACACAGGATCAATAAGAAAGTATTTGTTTGTGGATGTGTACACAAATATCTATTTTGCTGTTCAGTACAGAATTAAAGCAACAAATTTTTTGGAGTTATGTCTTTTGTCTAACCCACCCTTTTTTGGGGAGTGTCCGTCTTTCTCCAGACTTTTGTGGTGTGGTTATGTCCTTTTAGAAACCATTTGTTCATTAGTGTAGCAGTAATCATGGAAATAGGTCACAGCCCCTTTGGAGTTAAGCTGTTATGTCCCCACAGAGAACGGCACTTAAATATCAATAGCGTAACCGGGAAAATTCGGCAGTTATTTCCCTGTTTTCTGCAATTCAATGAGGAGTTGTTCGATGCAGACCCCGTTGCACTCCAGATGAATGGTGGTGATTGTGAGAAAATGATCTCCTATTAATGCAAGATGTCACACTGAGAACAAAGACTAGTTCTTACCATGATGGGATGAGCTCACTCTAATCCCCAATTTGGGAGACTTTGATGCTTGTCCAGGTGCCAATTTTTCCATATATGACATACCAGAAAGAACTTTAAAAAAATGCAGAACAGGGCAGTGTTAAACTGATTCATGGCTTCTGAATCTCAAGATCATATTGGGTGAGATGTCATATAATTACCCTTTCACATACTATTTCCCAGAGAACCAACTTTCCTATCAACAGTTTGAGCTTTCAAGGTGCTAAGGAAATCATTCATATTAAATTTATCACCACAAGTAAAGAAGTACAGGGCTCTTTTTGAGAGCTGTTTTAATGTATGCTTGCATAAATATCTAAAATGTGTCAGTTTAATTAAAACTGGCTTTGCCTCCAGGTTTCTTGAACTGTAGAACTTTATGTCCCCATCCTGGGATTTTGGTGTGTGGTCGGTGAAATCCTGGGAGGACTCATTGTGCCTTCCTGGTGCATTGTTCCTCTGCAGTGCCCACTCATCTATCAGAATGGGAAGGACCAGAACAGAATGACTGCTCTGTTTGATGAGCTACTATGAATCCAATGATAACTGGAGATTTTGTATAAATTTATTTTGTAATAATAATAATCATAATAATAAAGATACTGTCATTTTAGCTTGGAGATTTAGAAATAGTGAGATAGCCAGTAGGATTTCAAACAAAATAATCCTGTAAGCATACTCGTTTCTCTCTCTGATTCAGTAGTATTTTATGTTGGATGTTTTATGTTCGCTATTCCACTAAGACACCCATTCTCTTGGTCCATTGTCTCTTTGTGACATAACTGTCTTTTTTGCAAGATCCTTAAGAATGCATTTGGAAAGTCAAGCAGCAAGGTCTAATAAAAAAGGCATATCTTGCTCATTGCTCTAAACCTAAACTTTTTTTCCCTCATGATCTGATATAGATGGCAAACAGAGGAAGGTCTGGTGGGTGCTGTCCCAGTGTCCTGCTGTTCCCCTCTTTGTATGTACAGAATTTTTTTTTGAGGGGAAAGCAGGGGGAGTATAGAAATATTTCTTACACTGTATATCCCACCAGAGTAAAATGTGAACATTGCATAAGCAGTAGCATCAAAGGTTGTTAAGAACCTCAAAGAAATAGCATAATTTCTTTTCTTCTAATTTTGGAGGTTATAGGGAAGACTTTTTTGGAGGTGTGTACAAGGTCTCAAGAGAATAGAAAATAAACTTCCTGAAGAAAAAAGAAATAAAATTTTCAAAATAGCATTGGAACTGCCAGACTCATATTCCTCAGAGAATAGAAGTTTTCATTCTGTATGCTGCTTTGTAAAGACTAAACCCTCAAAATTTCAGTTTTCAGTTATGAGGTTATTTTAATGTATGTATGCTGTGCTGTAAAGTGTAAGCAGATCGGTTTATTAAAGTAAGAGAACTGGGTGGATGTACCAGAAAGATATAACCATTAAGATAAAAACTGAAGTAACATTCCTTATACCAAGTAGAGGCCTGCAGAATTCCAGCCTAGATTTGGAAAAAAAATAAAAAATTATTGGCAGAGTAATTGGCGGTTCAGAAGCACTGTATTGGAAAGGTGAGGCACATTTTGAATATGACAATATAGATTCAGAAGCAGAGAAATTGCAAAAAGACATAAAAGATATCTAGTATTTACCTCAGTTTTAATGGCAACTTAAAGTTATGATTTATGTCTGGGTTACCAAAGGTGTGTGTTTAATGAAATGCTAGAATCAGTCTGGCTACATCACTAATTTCTGAAATATGCTTTTGCTTACCCTGGAGACTGTTCTTTGTTTTTCCTACCTTTCATTAACTCTGGATGCAGAATCTTTGTGAGTTATCATCAGGTTTTATCCCAGGAACTTTTCTGAAGATTTTATAATTATCACCTTTAATTACTCCTGTTGGAAAAATTGTCAACATCTGTGGCTATCATCACAATAAACAGAAAACCAGGAAACTGTACAGTATTGCTGTTGTTTGTGTCTCTTCTGGAGATGCATGTGTGTTCTCCTCGGGTGACACAGAAGGAATTTAACACCTGCTGTGGTACCAGCCCATACTAGTAATGCCCGGCAGTTTAGCAATACCTCTTCAACAGCCTTGTGAACTACGAACAAAAATTGCAGCACTCCTTGAGAGCACAAGTCCTCATGCCCCCTCCTCCCTTCCCAGCATGCTACAAAGCTTCAGGTCATAAACACAGCTTGCTGGCTGCCAGACCTAGCGGCAGTAAGGCCTGGTGTGTTATCAACTAATGAAATTCGTGAGATTTCATGATGCTTGTGAGCTCCTCTGGGACACTGCTGCTTTGGTTACTACTGGTTCTCAAATTCAGAGCATGTCAAAAGCCCAACTGCAGGTATAGAGGGCTCTTCTAAATAATAGTGATTTAAGCAGTGCTGTGAACTCCTACTAATTACATTTCTATCATTCACGAACAGTAGGCTTTTTGTATTAGTCCTAATGTGGAAGTGGTGTTATTCTAGCCCCAGTGGTGTTATTTTAGCGCTCTTCTGTAGAAGGTACTCATTGACTGAAGTGCTTGAAATCAACCCTTTTAATGTTGTTTTTCTGAAGCTGTTGTAGTCTAAGAAGAAATGAGATATGTGAGCCACAGCAAGGAACAAGTGGCTACTTGCACTACAAAATTGAAGGCCAAGCACAATTGAAACACACAAGTAGGCAAGTTACTGAGCTGGATTCAGAGTTGATGAATGAAGTGCCGTAAGTTATGTGGAACTAAGTGGATGTAAGTGGATCTGGCTGAGTCTGAAGGAGCAGAAATGATAACCTGAAAAAGAAGTACTAAATTATAGTAGTGTAAGTGATACTAGGACAGTTTTAAGCACCAATCATGGAGAAGATTAGCTTAGACAACAATATGTAGAAGTTATGTAGAGCTGCTGGGAGAAAGCTACTTAACAGACATATTTATCTTAGTTGCTTTTTTTTGCTGAAATTCTCTTTCTGTTTTTCTTCAAGTTTGGAGTGCTGCATATGTGGTACATAGAAGATGCCAAGCTCTGTGGATTCTCTGAGCCTCATCAGCCTTGTCTGATGGCTAACTTTGTTAGCTTTGTTCATGCAGGATGTGTTTAGTGAATGGGGAGGGCTGCTGCTCTGCTTTCAGGCATTCCTGGGGCAGCAGAGGAGCTTCTCTCCTGCATTTTCCCTGTATGTCATTAGCTGTCAAGTTGACTTGCTGAGCCTTGCCATTTCTGTATTATGTACTACTGTTACAGAACATCTCAGCCAAGGCAAGATATAAGATAGTAGATAGTATCTAGTATCTAGGATTTTTAAAATACAGGCAAGTGTTTTCAGTTACAAAATCTTAAGTACTAAAGAGCCAGTGATGGAAAAGGTAACTTAGACTGTGGTCTCATTCAGTGAGAGCCCAAAGAACATAAAACTGCCAAGACACTGCTGTCAATAATTGTATATTGATTATGTGACCTTAGTAGAAGTTTTCAAGGCTTTGCACAAAAAAGGTCATATGAAACACTGTTTTTCTCCCTCCTGCTATTTTTTTGCTTGCTTTTCTCTACTTGCTTCATGCAATAATAATAGTGTATGGGGATCAGTAAAGTAATTCTCTTTGTTTAAATATGCCAGGTCAGACATCAACATTGTTGTTTCTGCTCCAATGCCCTTTCAGTTCTAGTTTGTTCAGGATTATGTGAAACTCATGTGTACATTAGTTGTTAATACAACTAATTTTCTCCACTTCACTGTGACTAAGTTCTGCTGCCTCATGACACCAGCACTTGATGAAAATTAGATTTGTTCATACTGGGTCAAGGAGCACTGAAGAGGTGGTTCTATACCAGAGAAGCATGTGCCTATCTATGGATCACTGATGCATTTCATTTATTTGGCAAGATTTATTTTGGATGGGTTTGGGGGATAGAGAGAGTACTTCAACTGCTCTTCAGTTCTGACAGCAAAGACAACAGTAACCTTGGCAACTAAGGATGCTGAAATATCACTTAATCCTTACTTGTAAGTCTATACGGTTTTGCCTAATTAATAAATTTTCAAACCTCTCAGCATGTGACTGAAGAAACTATGAAATAAATCAGGTGCTGTGGTTCAGATAAAGTATTAGTGCAGCAGTTAACTGCATGGCTGCACAGTTGAAATAAATTTGGTCAGGAATTTTCCAGCCAAAGTTTTTTCTGTCTGAAACTGCTGATTCATAGAAACCAAAACTGTGGGAGAAGATTCATTTTCAAGTCTTACATTTCAAAACAAAACCGAGGAATTGCTTAAATATCTTTCTTTGACATTTTCTTAATAAAAATGTTAACTTCTTCACAGAAAAATATATTATTAGCTAAAATACTGTAAATCTAGCAGCTGTGTATCTGTGTTTCAGAGCAAGCAGCTGCCTAAGAAGAAAACTGCTTCCTGTCTTGGTGCATAGGGCTCAGCTGGGTGAGCTGGTGGGTCTGAGTTGTTTCACAGGTGCCTGAGTGCCAGGCCCAGGCAGAGGGAGGAGGGTGAGAGGAAGGAGTGGAATCACCCCTTTCAGCTGCAGCCTCCGCTTGGGCTGGATGGAAGGTGAAATCATGTCTTGAGTTAAGGTTTTTCTCTGAATCACCCTTGGAAGACCTTCTCTCTCTCTTCTCTCTCTCTGATTTGGATTTTTGTGTTTGAGGTTGTATTTTTTTTTTTGTAATTTTGACTTTTTGTCTCTACAGCAGAAGCCCTTATATCCTCCTGGGCTTGGAACAGTTTCCTACCCATTCTACTTTTACACCCACAGTAAATAGTAAGGAAATTCCTTTGATATTTCTAGCAGAGATTTTACTTTATTATCCTGAGAGTCATTCAACATGATCGAAAGGCAGTAATTGTTTCCTTGTAGCCCAAACCTCTCCAGAGGGTGTGGAGTATAGCTGCATGTAATGGTACCACAAGCATGCATAGTCCTTCTTTTACTGTCAGACATCTTAGTGAGGGGAAAGTTGTTCAAGTTAAGCTGCTGTGGACATTTTTACAGTAGGGTAAAGTAAATATTTCTTTTTGTCCTTAAACTAGTCATTAATATACATCAGTTCGTTTGGGAGGGAAGGGAAGACATGGCAGTAGGGTCAGGACAGGAGGACAAGCCAACTTGAGTGAAGGTGGGGTGGGCAGAAGGTTAGGCAGGGTCTGCTGCCACCACCTTGGCTTTTAGCGCTGCTTGCCAAGCCAGGGCTGGGCACCGGGTGTGCAGAGACAGAGGTGCAGCAACTGCTGGGGGAGCACCATTTTCTGAGGGCAATTTTTAATTGCCAGTTTTGTAACTGCCTTGTTAATTTAGCAGCCAGTTTTAGTAAAGCAAGCCCTGTTTGGTGACTTGACATATGTGTATGTGGGCCTGATGCATCAAAACCAGATAGTTTTTGATACAAAACACAAAATTTTGAAATAAATACAGGTATGTTAGAAGGCTTGACAAAAGCCATGGTTTTTTAAGGCTGAAAGAACCAGGAGCAACTTCTAGTATGTTTTAACTTGTCTTTCCCTTATTGCTGTCTGATTCACTTATTCCTTAGTTCCCCATTTCTGGCTTTGTTTTTAAGATGTTTTCCTGCACAACATTTGGAAACGTTTTCAGGTCATCTATAAAGCCTTGTTTCTTTGGCTTTTTCTGTGTTCATATACACACATATATAAAAGAGAAGTTACCATTACAGTTCCTGTCATGTTATCTTGAAAGGTATTTTCAAGGCTGGAGAACAAGATGTTTCATCTTTGTCACTGTTGTACACTAGTCCCACCTTGTGAAGCCAGTCCATCTGCTGACTCCTGTTAGAATTGTTAGTACGTGTTCTCATTTTATTCCCTTAGTTTTTCTCTTTTAAGTATCTGTCTAATGGGAATTCAGCTCAGCCATGCAGGGCATATTTAGCCTTGCAATGCCTTGCTGTATTAGTTTGGCAAGCTCAGTGGGGATATAAGCAGTCCAATATTCATATGAAAGATTTGCCTCCTGTAGGAAAATCGTTGAAAACTTAGCCAAATGTTCTCAGAACCCAGGGAAATAAAGCTGGGATCTTAAAGCACCTAATTGGATCTTGTGCTACCCCTGTGGTTTTCCAACAACTGAAAAGCATCGGTAGTGTTTTTGTATGTTTTGGGTTTCCCTGTTGTTCCCCCTCAGATCCCTTTCTTGGCATGATCTTTTTCTTAAGAAACAGGATCCAAATGCTTTAGGAAAGAGTAATAGCTACTACCTAAATCTGACTCTGTCTTTTCCATTTATTGTGTATTGAAGACCTGTCAAGAAAGCATTCATCACTTTAAAAGGATATGCAAATAGACATTAAGGAATCATTTTACTTCTGTAGATAATAAGTGTTAAAAATAATTCGTGGAGTTCACAAGGCTGAAGATTCTCAAGGATGATTGTGTTGTCGTGACAGATTAAAAAGTAAAAAAAGGCTGGAAATGGAAATATTTAGAGCTTGTTTGGTGAACCTTTGTGGTTGTGTTATCAATATCCTGTATGCCCTTTGCTCTCACTTCTAAGATGAGTTTAGTGGTAAAAGGGAGGATGGAAAGTGGTCCCTCATACCCTGTCCTATGCCTAGGCAGGTGTTTCTTTCTCTCAGGCTGGTTTGGCTGGTGCCCACGCTGCTGCCAGCACATTACTGGACACCTGGAGGCTGCTGTTTATGTTTTAAGGAGAGCAGCCAAGGTCGCAGTAGTGCTCACCCATTCCCTT
>VZRE01001329.1:67142-108872 GCA_013396775.1 Cephalopterus ornatus
AGGAAGGTTTAGTTTAGTTTGCTGGCCCAACCCCAGACTGGTCTGGTTGCTCTGTGTGCTGTTGCTTTGGCTTCATACTACTGTGACTGTCAGGTTTGCAGCTGTGCAAGTCCTGCAAGTCTGCCATTCAAGGGAGACATTTCCTTCTCCCTAGCCTTGTGTGTGCACAGACAGCTTTGAAACTCTGAGTGAGCATTTTAGATTCCTGCTGAACTGACTTCTATTCTGTTTGATTATTACATGAGCCATAATCTTACTTTGTGCAGTCAAGACTAGTTTAAATAAGTCCCTGAATCTTTAGGGTTGCCTATGGTAGTACCTCAAGCAAGATGGTGTAGCAAAGGGCACCTAGGACTTTGTAGCATCCCTCATCCAAGTGTATTACTATATTGGATATATTTGCACCTGCAGCAGGAACTTCAACTTGTAAAGAGAAATTTAAGGAAAGGCAACTAATAAGAAGACAGAGGTGGGCAATAAAATGTTCTGGGGGTGTCTTATCTAGAGAAAAAAGTCTTGTACTTAATGTATGTCTAAAGTTGCCCTTAAGGCTGAGTCAGATTTGGTAAGCTTTCACATAAGCAACAACGCTGACCTGGAACATGGCAGTTCAGGGTTGCTCTCCGTTGAGTGTGACAGCAGTGCTGGTTGTCATCTCCCCTTTTCTAACAGGTCTGGGTAGTGGAAAGGGATGCTGAATAACATGCTGAAACACCCTTGATAATATATGCTAGAGGAAGAAGGAAGCCCACCAGACACTGTTTAAATGCGGGCCTTTGACATTCAGCTGTATGTGCTTAAAGAGCAATACTTGTCCTCCTTTGCCTGGAGCGATACATCAGTTTGGTACGTGTGATTGCTGTGGCAGTTAGGTTCATTGCAGATCTTTAATCTTATGGTGCAGATCTAAAATATTTTTCTCAAAGTTTGCTTCTCTTACATGGAGTTGGCTTTTTAGGGGTTTTTATGCGTGTGTGTGTTTAGTGATGCTTTTTGGTTTTGGTTTTTTTTTTCTTGCCATTGAAATCACCTGATTTTATTGCAATATGCTAAGTTACAAGATTTGGAGTTTTGTAATTTTTAACAAAGATTTGTTTTATTCAGTTTCCTGCAGAAAGATGCCTGTTTTGTCACTAAATCAAAGGGCTGAAATGAAAACGGAAACTGGTGACTTCCACAAATCAAAACTACACTTAATTTCCTTGATGATTGCTTGGAATTCCAATTAGTGGAATATTTAAAATGAACATTGATGCTCATGAATAATAGAGTTCAACATGCTAGAATTAGGCAAAAGGAGTATTTGTAAAATTGTGATGAATTTTGGAGCAGCTTGGGGGTGTATGAAATTTCTGTCTAATCACTTTCTTTAAATGAAAAGTGACAAGTAGGTATTCTGTCACAGCAATGTCACTCTGCTTCTAACAGTCCTTCAGTAGGCAGCAATCCTACATTAGGCAAACCTAATCCAGGATACAGTCTTATTTTCATGCATCTACAAGAAAGGCTTATTGGCTTTCCTTAGTCAAGTAGGATGTGATGTGGAACAGCAGCTGCAACATCTCAGACTTGACTTCATTGTAGTTAGGATTTTCCCATTCCACATAAAAGCTGAAGTGTCCTGTTTATTTATGATGAAACTGAAAAAAAAGTGGAATTATTGAAGTTGGTACAATCTTTTCTGCCTTATGAGTGTGCTTTAAAATTTTGAAGGTATTTCAGGTATCTGGATGAAACTGAATGTTAGTGAAGTTCAGAAAGTCACTTCATAGCTGAACTCAAAACCTTTGGGGACATCTTTGTGTCTTTTTGTTTCCAAAACAAAATACACTAGTGGCAAATCAACCTTCTAAGATATCCTCTCTATTGTGTTTTCGTTGTTTAGTTCTGAATATCACCAAATCTGGGCTAAGAAAATGTAAACCTATTTTCTCCTTTCTATCGATTTGGAAGTATTTTTGCCAGGTGGAAGCTTTGCAGTTGACACAGCAGGGTTTCTCCCACATACCATGTAATGTGTAAGGATGGAAGAGTGACCCCATACCTTGGAAGGAGTCACTATGTTGTCACTGGGTAGACTCACCTGTGCTCCCTAAATGCAGTTCCACTTATCTCTCCTCCCTTTCCTTTGAGTACCTGAGTTTCAAAGCCATCTCTTGGGCTGAAGTAGTTCAATAATGCAGCTACTCAGGGTTTTTCTTCAGATTGATTTTAGTTTGCACTTATAGACTCGTGAAGTGGTGAACGTGAGAAATCTGGGAAGTGAGAGCCAGCATATGGAGCTAGCAAATGAAGATGGGAATGATGAACTAAATGTTGCTTTAGGGAGACATGATGCTAAGCATTTGGCTTTTCAGTTTTACAACTTAGACTGTGTAAACCTAATTTATATTCTTCGACTCGGTGATGTCTGTCTTCTATCTGTTTATTGGAAATATGATTGCAGTTTATGTAGATGTTTTCATACAATAAGTGTGATGGCAAAAAAAGGGGATGGCATATCACTCTTCCAAAGAATTCCATGGCTCACAGTCTCTTTCCATTTTCCTGATAATACATGAAATGATTTCTTTACTTTCTCTATATTGGAGTATCTTACTTGTGTGCAAGATTCATGGAATTCATCATAAGGCATTATTACTCTTAATGATACAGATACCATAAAGTAGTGGGCAAAGGAAAAAGAAAATATCTTTTTTCATTGTTTTGTTCTAACGTTCAGGCCTTCTTCATACATTTTGGTCTACTATTCCTCAAATTTTCTCAGAGTGTTACCAACGATGATGTTCTCTATAATTTTTGTGAAAGGTTGTTTGACTTTTTTTTTTCCTTCTTTCACTGAAGGAACAAGTAGTCTCCCTTTTTAATAAAGGTGTTCTTACTCCAACTTTTCACATACAGAAAGCTAGCAACATACTTTTGCATCTCTAGTTATGGAGGGAGACACCAGTGAAAGAATGAAAGCAACAGTTGATCAGATTGTGGTTTTGTCAGAAATAAAAAAGAGGACAAGTATAAACTTAAACAAAAAAAAAAGTACTTTGCTCTCAAGCACTTTATTGTGCTACTGGTAAAATTGTTCAAATTAATGCCACTGAAATGTATGATGCATCAGCACTTCTGAGTGGTCTTTCGAAATTATTTAGAGCTTTTACTGTTAAGTACTTTACCAATACTGGAAAGAATAAAAAGACAGTACCAGATTTTGAAAATAAAATAAATTTGTTTCCAGAAATGGGACTTAAAGCAAAATGCAGGTTTCTAGACTCTTTATTAAAAGGTAATTTTATCAGCATAGTGAAGAAGGATGCATAGTTGAAGGGTAGGCTTACAAGTAGTTACATGCCCCTGCCCCTATTGCATAGAGAATAATTGGGTCTCACACAATGCTTAGATCTGTGGCTGTGTGCCTCCTTGGTTTTCATTAATGTTGATAATATCTTAGCAAGTATTCAATGAGTCACATCATATATGGATCTGCAAATTGTAATTTAGAAGCAAGTATCAATTTAAATCACAGGAGTTTGATTCCAGCTGCCACCCCTGCTGATAGCACCAAACAGCCGTGAATGCAAAGCTTCGCAGGGCTGGCCTCTTGCTAGGAAGCACTGTGGTGTGGGCTGGCTGCAAGCCTGTCAGCCTGAAACATTTTGTCATGTGAAAAGAAAGAAAAGTCTTGTTTTAAACACAGTGACTTGATTCTGGTCCCTGTTCACGGGGAAGGGTTATCTGCTTGAGACCGTAGGAAATTTTCCTTGAGAAAGGAGAAGGGATTGAGTTACAGGTGAGAATGGCTGCACTTTTTATAGCTATCCACAGGTTGTGTTGAAGTTTAGAGTTGGTTTTCATTAATCTCTGCTCAATTCTGGATGATTTCTAGCCAGTGAAAATATTGAATATGTTTCCAGAAAAATCTAATTTTCTCTAGTAAATTACCTGGAACCACTGAGGGTAAAGTTGATTGGCTTGGCATGAACTCCTCTAAGAAGGTTTGCCCATGGATATTGTGGCCAAGACTGATTTCTCCTGAAGGAGCCTCTCCTTCTTACAAAAAGTAAACAATTTAAATCCACTGGAAAAGAGCCTAGACTGTTTATTCTTAGGCTTAAAATGATGGCCATTCATAAAATCTGAAGACGTTCAATCTGTGTATTCAACGAAGATTCACAGTACAAGTGAGCATGTTTGTTGCAAATCCTCAAGGAATAACAAGAAGGCTTTTGGTTTTGTTGTTCTGCTGGCAGCAATGGCTTTCCTAGGAGTCTGACTCCTACATACAGGACTTTTTTCCAGCAAAGGATTTTCTGCCCTTTTAGCAGTGGTGAGGCTCCTTTTTCCTGCCAAACCACCAATGTCAAATACTGATCACTTTTCTTGAACTTTTATACCTTGCTGGTTTTACTATTACTCTCCTCACTTCGTTCTCAGGATACGGACTGCTATTTTAGGGCCTCTATGGATACTGAGGAGGACTTGCTCTTTTTACACTATCTAATTGGCAGCATTGCCAATTTTAATGGTTTTTTTCCAGACTTTTCGACTTTTGTGATGTTTCTTTTGTTCTTTGTATTTCGGTGGCTGTTCCTTCTTTTCCCCCCTCTGACATGGGATACATGTTATTTCCAAAATTGCTTGCAGGTAGCAGGAAATCAAACATCTCATTATAAAGCTTATAACTTGGGTATATACTATATACTTGGGTATATAACTGTACCAGAGAGAACGCCAGGCCATTTTACTTGACTTGATTTTGTCCATATCCTTCTGTGAGAGACAGTTATCAAAAGGTTTGCTGAAGTCCAAAAAGATTACACCTATTGGCTTTCTTAGATCAGCTAGGTGGGTTACCCTCTTGTAGAAGGAAATCAGGTTCAACAAGAAGGACTTTCTCCTCATGAAGCCGTGTTGGCTGTGACCCATGAGTGCGTTGTCCACCAGGTGCTTTTCAATACCTCCCAGAATAATGCTTTCCATTAAAAGATTTTCAAGCTTTGAAATAAAATAACACACCTGCAGTAGGCTGGGCACTCAGATGACAATAAAAATTGAATCCATTATCTGAAATAAGCTTGATTTTGTTCTTTGCATTAGCCACTTAGATGCAGTAAATAGATCTTTCTTTCTCTTTTTCTTGTGCAATCTCAGAAAAATAGTTTATATTCTATATTTTCAATATAAACCATTTTCATTTCATGCTGTTGTAATACTACTGTATTCTCCTTTACCCATACTGTTCTTCTAAAATTGATGCATCTGCTTCATATGGCCCTCATTAATGCCTGACATACTCTTTGATTGCAATCTATTGCTCTGGCATGTTTGTAAAAGTTTAGTTTTTAATTGTATTCTTAAATCAATTTTATAAATATATTGGATATAATAAGCAAATCACAGCTCACATGACTCTTAAGGATTTTGTGAAATACTGCTTACTGTGTCATTCAGTGGGAGAAATCTTAACCAAAATGGTTAATGCTGGTGTCAGCTCTTGATTTTCCTCAAAACCAAGGGTACCTTGGTCTTGATCTCATATATGGTTACCTATCTGAGAATAGTGACAGTGCAAGAAGACATACAGTTTAATTTAGATGCATAAATTTTCACACAGTCTGGGCTGAAGCCCTCTTGTGCTGATGGCTAAGCATTCACTCTAAAGGCTTGTGAAGGCTCAGGGTCAGTCAGTGACAAGAAATCAGGATGTTTCTACAAGAAACAGCTGCTGGAGCTGGACCTGCTCAGCCTGAAAGCACTACTGATATTAAACTGTGAACGTAACACTGAGGCAAAAGGCAGATCACTAAACACCAGAAGGTCAGAGTCCAGCAACAGTATTAATATCTGACTTTACAGTATTTTTAATAGTGTAAGTTGTAGTATGATGTTAAGCTGTATGATAATAATAATGAGAAAAGCCAGATGAAAAATATTTAATATACGTAAGAAGGCTGAATTAGTATCACTAGCGGAATAATTATTTAAAAGTTTACTGAAGCTTCTGACTTCTAATGAGTCTTTTAACACTTCTTTTTCTATTTAACTCCTAATCAGTAAAAAAACTCAAACCCCCAAGTGTTGTTAATACTGTATTTGATAAGTAGAATATTGGAAAAAGAAATAGCATACAACCTCAGTCCTTTTTAATTAACTTATATTAGGGATAAAAATGAATAGTTAGGGGAAAATCAGATTATTTTAGGTGCTTGGACTATTTGAACTACCCTGTGCTGTTGCTGGTCTTTAATGCAGTTATTTGTTTTTTCCCCTGGTCGGGGCCCGAAATGGATCCGTGACCCTGTGCTGTAGAGCAGATGCTGGCAGTGGTGTGTGGTGGCAATGCAAGCTTCAGGGCATAGTGACAGGGAGGTATGTCTGGATGCTTCCTGTTCATTCAGTCACACAAGACTCTAGCAAGATTAACAGCTTTGGTTTTGAGGAGAAAGCCTCAGTATGCTAAGCTTCACGAGTCAGAAGATTGATAGTTTGAAAATACGGTTATAGTTTGTTCAGCAAGTATTAAAGGCTTAAAAAAACCCTCCACCCTCTTAACTGCACATTTTCTCTCTCCACATTTTCAAATAAGGCATACAACTCTGAGAAGAAATGGACTGTGGAAATTTAAAATCTGAACTGGATTTATTTTAGAAATTGCCGGTACATAACTAGAAGCCCCTAATGGAAATTGCTTTGCAAATGCTATGCCTACTGAAAGTAATAGTGAAAGTCTGACTTGCATTTTTATTCCAGTCATTCTGATGAGACTGAAAGATAAAAAGGTGAGCAATTGATCCATTGCAGTGCAAAACTTCCATTCTCGTGCTATGCCAGAAGAGATAATTTTGAGTTCACACTTTCATTTGAGTGGGCATAGATGGTGGAACTGTTGCCTGTTCAGTTATAAGAGACTTCCATTCCTAAAACTTTAAACTGGTACACAGTCAGAAATCACTTCACATAAAATTGTGTATAAATGAAGTCTCTGTCAGATGCCTGACAAAATTAGCCAAGCTGCTGGAATGTGCAGGAAAGCCGTGATAGAAATAGAGATTAGCTGCTAAAACTGATGGATCATGATGGAGGAACTCCAGTGACGACTTAGAAGTGTCCTTTTGACTACTTGCATATAAAATTCTTTTTGCCTATGAAATAGGGAAAGCAGTGTAGTGATTTAAAAAAAAAAAAAAAGTAGAAATTGAGGTTCCGATCCTGCTAAGACTTTTTCAGAACACTTATTTTTATACAGTATATATTTTTGTTACTATCTTAAAGGATTAAAAGGAAGTCCAGTGAAAATCTTTCCTATATCAAGAAAATGTCAAATTTCCATAGTGAAATGTTTCAGAACAGTCAGCATCCACTGTTAAGGTTGCACAGGATTGGTATCCAACTCATAATGTTGCTTCATCCTAAGTTTTGAGGTTTTTTTCATTTTAATTTATCATCTTATTAATGGTGTTTCCTGCAGACTGAGCTAGAAGTAAATAAACATGTAAAAGACTTGAATAATGTCTTTGCAAGGTATTCTTTCTGTTAGTGAACCTGATACAGAATTAGTTTTCATGTTAAGAACAGTACAGTGCTAAAGCAAATGACAGTGCTCGTCCTTGTGAGATTTATCATTCTCTCTCTCTAAGCAGCAGAGCATTTCCAGTTTTGGCCCCCTACAGGCAAAAAATTTCTTACTCTGCCTTCTCATTCTCAGGGCCCATAGATTACCAAGTAATTTTTTCATATATTGCATTCTAAGGCTATATCAATTTTTCTTTGTGTAAAAGCATTACTCTGCTGGTGGCAGATTCTGCATGGCCTTGTAAGCTCCTGACTCCCACTGGCTAGGCACTTAAAATAACTTCTTTTGAGAAGGTGCATCTTCCTGAAGGCCACAAGTGCAACTTACCTGAATTTTTTGCTCCTGATTACTGTATTGAGAGTCCTTACCTATTAATCAACTTTTTTTGAATGATTACTTTCAGAGAAGCATCCATAAAATGCCACGTGTGATGGAAGTTGGCAAAGACAACTGGTGCTATGTTGGATCCTGTGCTAAGCTGTTCAGCATGAGGTGTCACAGAAATAGATTATGCAGCTTTGGGGAGGAGGTTTCGGGCAAACAGTTGTGTGATGGATGGATGGCTCCTCAGGAGTCAAATTACTGATACATGCAGAGCCTTGCTACTGTTTTTGCCACTCATGTTGTCAACTGGAGGAAAAAAAAAAATTCAGTGTGGTGCTTTGATGGAAAACCTACACCAGGGATCGTGGTTCAGATTGCTATTCAGGAAGGTAACTGAAAGTCAGGGCAAATCTTCATGAAAGTGGTATGTGGGCATTGAAGCAAGAATTTTTATGTGATGTGAGGATACTTGAAAACATGTTCTCTGTAAGGTTTAAAACATGTTCGTTTGTTTGTTTGCCTACCTTCCTTCTGGGGTCACCTTCCTCCCTCTCTCACTCCCCAGTCTTCCTTGAATTTAAAATTGTTGAGGCTAGGATTTATGTTTCCATGAAAAATAGTAGATTATACATTCATCTCTCCATCTCCACTGGAATCTGGCAGCAGGCTCTTCAGCTGTTTGCAGAGTGCTGAACTGCATTAGATCCCAGGATCTCAATACATCTGGCTCTTTTGACTAAACGAGAATTTAGGTGCTTTTGAACTGAAATTTCAGAGACCAAAAAAAGGTTGATTAGTAAACTAATCAGGAGTGGGAGTAATACTGTCTGCACAGCACTTCTACCGCAGCTGTTTGTCCACATCTTGCAAGACTCAAACCAATAAGGCCCTACTGGCCCAAGAGTTCAGACTTGCTTGAGGGTGATAGGAAAGAATATGGAAGATGGCATTAGTGAGCCTTGTGGGTGGGGGTACCTTTCTTGGGCATAGGATGATAGGTTTTCATTATGTTCTGTTAAAAGGATTCACAAGAGGGTCAATAAGACACTTGTTAGTTTCCTGATAAACTAGGTCTTTTAGCTTACTAGATTTTCATTACTGGCACGTTTCGCATTTTTCCATGCCATAAATTTCTGCCTGCTGTGCCAAACAATGCCTGCTCTGTGATGCTTCAGACTAGTTTCTCCAGAGCTCCTTGAGCTCTCATGTTAAAATCTCAAGTGACTCATGTTACTGCATAGTTCAAAAGCAGATTTCTGGGTCCCTCTGGCAAAGAGCAATGATACTGTTTGAGTGCTATCACTTCAGTATGTCCTCCTGTATTCAGTGGTCCAAAAATACCAAAATTAGGTACATGTTTATTTTACACTTGGTTTCTCTTGGCTGCAGAAGACTAATTCTGTCTATCTTCTGTTTAGAGGCTGGAGCTGTAAAAGATTGACTCAAGTTCTTGAATGTTGCATCTTTCTTTTTTTTAGCTTTTTATAATCCGTATTCAGTGCTTTCATTTTCGAGTCTCTTGGTCTCTGTTTTGTCTCTATGAAGCTTGCTTCATAGAAGCCAGCCTTGTACACTGCAGAAATGTAGGAGAAAGTGTGTGGTGGTCTTCTCAGGAAGCAGAGCCAGAAGCCTCCTCATACACCACATTTTGTGTGTGTTCTTTTCTGCCTTCTCATTCCCTTTTCTGTGTCTGCTAAAAGGTGCTATTAAGCAAGCAACTGCTTTGCTAAAGATTTGAATTACTGGCCCTGAAGAGTTGCATTGAAGTAGGTGTGATAATGCTTGTTGATCTGTAGCAATAAACTGTTTTCTTTAATAGTTTTTCTGATGTAGGTGATTTCTTTTAAACTAGGTGTTCTTTGCTAAATTTACCCTTTACTATTTGCACTGCTGCGTGTGCAGGAGAGGTTCTGCGCTGCTTGTTCCTGACTGGAATGCAGTAATTACAGACAGGAGAGGATGAAAAGGGCTCTTTATCGGCTAACCTGGCTGCCCTAAACACTGTGCACCAGCAGCATTTTATTGGCGGATTAAATGTCAGGTACCTGGCTTTAGAACTGACTCCTGCTGTGTTTTGATGAATACTGGTACTTTCCCAGCACACAGTGAAAGAGTGCCTGGAGTACACCTGCGCTTTAAAACCTAATATTTGAAACAGTCTGCAATATCATGAGACTTCTGTGATCTTTTCCCATATAGCCCACCTGAAAGCATTCCTGCCTTAAAGCAGATTCTTAACATGTACAAGAAATTGGCTTGAGCTCTACAAGAATAAGCCATGTGTTCTCTGCACAGAAGAACATTTGTAGTAAAAATAAGTTACGAGAATAAATAACTTGACCCGACTTTTGAACACAGTGTCCTTATAGTAACTTTCATATACGCAACGACAAAGGAAGTTTTCAAAGTACAGTCTTTTGAGATGTGTGCATAAGCCACGGAGGATAAATCCAAGGTGTAGGATTGAGATTCTGTTTGGGTTTTTTTTATAATGTTCCAGATACTACTACTTAAATCCTTCAGAAAATTTTTTTCTCACATAGTAGGAGAAGGGATCTGGTGGTGGGTGTGCACTCCTGCCCCAAAGACCCGTTGTTTTCTCCACTCTTGCCCCCTGATGTGTGTTTCTCCAATGCAGAGAAATAGCTACATGGTTACGTAGTTTCTGGTACTCAGATGAGAACATAAATCACAAGGTTCACTGTAGCTCCACACTTGGATGTTGTAACTTTTATCAGTCTGCAGTACAGATGCTGTAATTGCAAAGACATAAAATTACATCAGCTTTCCAAGTGCCGCCTTGAGAAAAGTGTGCCTCCTGAACTTTTTCATACTGTATTTCCATTAGATTGATTAGAAGAGCCACAAGGAGAGAGTTTAATGCCCCAGTGACCTTATCACTCCCTTCACTAGTGCCTTTTTCGGACAACTAACATCAGTGACTGATCTTGTTTCGCTCTGTGCCTTGCTTTGTTGTGGATGTGTGGTGAGGTTTTAGGTCTCTTACAGCCAGACAATATAGGAAGGAGGGTTTTCCGAGGTAGGCAGGCATCTAAACAGGCTACTAGGCATAACCTGTAACTCCATTACTGATGCAGATACTTTAAACTTGACGTATAAATTGTAGGCTCAAATCAGCCCAGCTGAGCATCACCAGGTTCTTCCCAGGTCTGTATAGCTGCTTTGGCACCACTTTACACTTGCAGCTTACTAATGGTCTCAAGTAGTGGGTGAAAAATGTGTCTGAGAGACCACACTTTTCTTTGATTGCATCTTCAGTCATCTTAAGAGGTTGGTGAGGAAGATATTTGATAGGTTTTTCTAATGGCATGAATATATATCACTTAATGGCTTCAATTAAATAAAGCTGGGGCCAAATATATACTCTTAGGAACACAAAGATTCAGGTTTGAGGAGTTTTTTGTTTGGAAGGTTTTAAAGGAGTTTGAGTGCATTAGTTTAAAATGCTATGAAGCAGCTAATTATTTTACAGACTATTATCTAATGCATTAGTATGCTTATTTTTTTCCCTTTGATTGCATCATTAATGACTGCATGCTATTAGCATATTATGGAGTCCAGTTAACAAATGCATTTACATAATAGACACCTGACCATGTACATTTGCATTTGTTCATCTTTTGATTTTACTGAACTGTTGTGTATGTAGATGTACACATCAGGTTGCTAAAATCAGTCAGGCTTTACACACACTTAATGAAGAAGAGTGTTAACAAACCTGCTATGACAGGCTTAGAGATCAGCATTATCCTCTGGAGTCTTATAAAAGAACATATGCAGGAAGAATAAATTTGACCGTCTTTAAAAGCTATGAATATAAAGCAAATGAGAAGTTAACTGTATTAATTTGTTCATTCTCCTTTGCGTAGCCTTTATAACTTCCATCTGTGAATGTGTCCTGAAAGAATGATATTTGTCTGTTGATTTAGATTCTTTGGGATTTTTGGAATAAAAGAAGTATTAACTTGATACCTTTAAGAAGAGCTACTTTCAGAAATATTTTTGCCATCCCATCATCTTTGGATGATTGTCTAGTATGCCAGTCTCCAATGGCTGCAGAAATATTGTTGTGACAGGTATGTCAAGCGATAGATCCCTTAGAGTTGCTCAATTCACTGGGGCAGGTTGTAGGTTCGTGTAATTCAGTACTACTCCACTAAACTGCTGCTATCATATGAACTGGTGGGGTTTTTTTATATATCACTGTTCATGACAACTGTCATTGATATTACCTAATGTTTTAAGATTTATTTTACATTGGTTTTCTCTGCTGGGCTGTAACATTTGCCCAGGCGGGCTGAAGTGTTCCTATCTGACTGCCTCTGTCTGTGGAACCCAATTCTGGGGATAAGAGGGAGTTCTTGGGAGAGGAATACCTGTTTGTTTTACTTACAAAGTCCTTACAAAGGACTTTCAGCTATATATTAGAATAGATTTAGAAAAAAATATTATTTTAAAGTTATTAAAATGTCTTGTAATTCTAGGGTCTAGACTAGAGACTTGAAACTTGGCAAGGATATCACACACACAAATTTTTTAGAATAATACTCTATAAATAATTTCTTTTTTTGTGAGTTAGCTTGCCCAACTGGAAAAAATAAAGATATTTCAGGTCAGCTACAGAATAATATTTTCTCACGAAACTAGAAAAGAAAATGGCTTTGGATAAACGTTTAGTTTAACCTGCCATGCTTTACCTGTCCTTGTCCTTTTTTTTTAATGTTGAAAAGAATAGTAACTTTTTTTTTGTTTGGAAGATGCCTTTAACTTTCTGGAGAAGCCCTTACAAACTGCAAGTATTTCTTGCTCAGATACATTGGCCAAGTTGCCTTTTGCAGGCAGTGCTGAGCAGATGCCATGGTGTGGTGTCTGGTGGGTTTACTTGTGAGTGACAGGCAGCTCTACTTTCTGTAGATCTCCAGCTCAGCAATACACATGGCTTATTTTTAGAAGCTTCTAAAATGGCAAGCAGTATAGGAGTTTTCCACCTACATTTTTATAAGACGCTAAAGGTTCCATGACTTGTGTGGCAGCACCACTGTCCAAAGACTCCTGCATAGTTACTCCTTGTACTGTTTTAAAGAATAGTGCTCGTACTCCTTGCTCTGTTTTAAAGAATAGTGCATTATGAAACATGATAGCAACAACTCCTTGAACTCTGTGAATCACACAGAGCAGCATCCCAAAATGGTACCCCCGGCTAAGACCCTTGGGCTTGTGTACAGCACAGTGCAGTCAACTGCAGGGAGGTGCCAGGCAGCGCAATGGTATCAGCGGTGCTGCCCACCCAAGGCAGTTATGCTCTGTTGCCAATGCTCTAGCCTGTTTTGGGTGTTCTGTCAGGTCCAGCCTTGGTTTCTTTGTGCTGTCTTTCTGCACCATAGCCACAGCTATTGATGTACTGCTTGCTACGGACACACAGCGCCAGCAGCAGCCTCGCCTCTGCACTGAATTCAGCAAAGTACACCCTGGAGAATATTCTTGCTGAATAGCAAAATGGTGTAATTTCTGATTAAAACAACATGTATTGGAGCACTGGCAAAGAGCGCACTGGTGTTTGTATGAGTTAGAGGCACTGAAGGCGATACAGGGTATTATAAACCAGTATGCCCTGTCTCAGCACCTGGCAAACTGATTAAACTGAAAAATAAATAAAAAATACTGCTGTCGAGCAGCAGGAAAATCATGATAAGATGAGGTCAGAATAGCATGGCTTCTGCAAAGGCAGCTTTGATAGTTAATCTTCTTGAATTGTTTTAATGTAGCAATAGAGGAGCAAATAAAGGTAAATGGTTGGTACAGTTTATGAAAATAAGGGAAGGTCAATGAAGTGTAGAGCTATTATAGTAGAAAGCAGAACAGACAGTAGTGAAGGCAATTATACCAGCAGTATAAGACTGTAATGTCTTTGATGCAAAACAGCAACTACCTAAAACCTGGTTAAGACTGTCAGCTTCTTCCTTATGCATAGAAAATATTACAATTATTAATAATGGCCATAGTATAAAAAAGAACCCCAAAAATTGTAAGAGGAAGGCTATATAAAGAAAAATTTTGAACAATCTTGAAAAAAAAAGCGTACAAATGTTGAGAGTGAAATTTGCATTAATATTTTTAAAAAGTTGCATGGAAATGTTTTCTATACTATGACTAGCTTTGATAATATATACCCAAGAAAGAATAAGTGAAGCCTGCCTGTAATTGGGATAAATTCTGAATCTGTGAATTTGTTCAAGAGTGGGATTTAGATGCTGTAGGTCTGGCTGTTATAAGGAATTTTGTTGTGAACTGCTGTCCTTTCTCTTTAAAGATGATATACCATAGCCACTGAAAAACGAGATTTTCATTTTAAAGGCCTTTGAAAAGTTACAGAGCTGCTATTTTTTGTTTGGTTTCTCTTAATCTGATTAATTCATTTAACTTGATCTTGGCAGATCTATGTTTTTGCTGATGAGAAGTGTGAGAGCTAAGGAGGCTGCTCTGTTGTCAGTGTCAGTACTGGCCAGTGTTCAGAGAGGTGCTCTTGTGGTTTCTGCTTCTTGAATGAAGAGGTGCTCAATGCAGAAGGGCTATAAGGTGTAAACTCATGGCATATTATTACATTTTGCTGGGTTCTCTCTTTGTGATTGCCTAAATTTACTTTGGAGTCAGGTGTACCTTCCAGAAGAATGCCCAGCTTTAGCTTGAAGACAGCACAGACGGAAAATGTAGCATCTTCCTCAGCCATTCACCTTAGAAGCTAGCATCAATTTATCTGGCTTTCCTCTGCATTTTCTCAACTTAATTAAAGAATACTTTGTCAGGCAAGAGTCTGTCTTTATAAAAGCATTTATAGACTGTAATCAGGTTTTTTTATAGTAAAGCAATTACTTTTTCACGATGAGGTGTTTTCCAAGATCTGTAGCCTTTTTACTGGCTTTTTATTAGACAGCCTTTTCTGCATTTTCTGAGTCTTTGGAGAAGACAACTGTACCCTGGGCTACATCAAGAGAACCATGGCCTGTATGTGGAGGGAAGTGATTCTGTCCCTCTACTTTGCTATTATGGGAACCCACCTGGAGCACTGTGACCGGTTCTGGTGCTCCCAAAATAAGAAGGACGTGGACCTGCTGGAGCAAGTCCAGAAAAAGCCATGAAGATGATCAGAAGACTAAAACGCTTCTATGAAGACAGTCTCAGAGAGTCGGGGTTGTTTAGCCTGGAAAAGCGAAGGCTCCGAGGAGACCTTTTAGTAGCCTTCTAATACCTAAAGGGGCCTCCAAGAGAGCTGGAGATGGACTTTTTGCAAGGTCATGGAGTAACAGGACAAGAGAGAATGGCTTTAAACTGAAAGAGGGTGGATTTGGATTAGATAATAGGAAGAAATTCTTGACTGTGAGGAGAGTGAGGAACTGCAGGTTGCGTGGAGAAGATGTAGATGCAGCATGCTGGAAGTGTTCAAGGCCAGGTTGTATGGGGCTTTGAGCAGCTTGGTCTAGTGGATGGTGTCCCTGCCCGTGGCAGGGGTTTTGGAATTAGATGATCTTTAAGGTCCTTTCCAAGCCAAACCCTTCTGTGATTCTAGGATATGTAGCAGAAGGAGGCAGAGCATTCCAACACTGGTCACAGAATCAAAATCACCTTTTACCTCCCATGTTTAGCCCTGCCTCTGATTTCTTTGTTCTTATATCCTGTTTATTTGGCATTTTCTTTTAAATTTCTTTAGCATTTGGGTAGCTACTATTTTTACTTTTACATTTATACTTGCCAACCTTTTCTTTTATCCCAGAGGATCCGTTAATTAAAAGATTACAATTACATTGTTGTAATTCTGGATTAGATTTGGAAGGGATTATTACTTTATGTAAGTATGTGTGCAAGAGCACTGTATTAACAACATATCTTATTAAATAGATGATACTTTTACAAAGGTTATCAATTTAGCTTTTTACATGCTGAATATTATTTTCACATATCACAAATTCTTAGTCTAAAAAGACTTTGCCACAGCTCTAAAGCTGCTATCTAAGCACTGTAAGATCATATTCTTTCTACAGCTCAGCTAAATTACTAATTACAAAGCTAAACTGTAATCCAAAGTCATATTTTGATTTGTAAAAGGTGAGGTAAAATTGTCCAATGAAACTTTGCCTCTATGCCACGCGTATCACGTGACCTATTACCCATCTAAAGGAAGATACATTGATCATACTGTTATTGTTGGAAATTTAGAATTTGATCTTGAAATACTCTGGGATTCCCTTTCCCCTTATCCTTGCTGTCAACCTGGGTATTTGTCAAATGCCTTGCATTTGGTACATCTCCTTACAACTCACTTGATTTGACTTGCATCCTAGTGCTGAGCCAGTTTTTCGCCCCCGTAACTTCAGTTGCAGCACCATGATGCAATTCATGGCAGAGCATTGCTGCTATGCCAAAGTAGCCTAGTGTCTTGTTTGATCCCTTCAGGATGAAGCAGATCCTGCACCCCGCTCCCTGGGACTTGTGCATGGAGTTGATTCATTTTTATCTGCAGCCAAGATTCCTACCCCCTTTCTCACTTGCTAGAACTAGCAGTTGTTGAAATGAAGTTTTGGCTTTTATTCGGAAATGGTTTGGTACAAATGTGACATACAGGTGTGTTATGCTGTTTTCCCTTTTGGTTTGCCTGCCTGGCACCACTTGAGAATTTTTATGCACTCGTTAGAGGCAGAATGTGATGATAGAGGAGTACTCCCTGGTGAACAAAGCCCTTCCTAGTAAGATTTCACTCTAAAGAACATTTTAAAATGTGACAAGTTCATTTTCACATCTGGTCATCTGGGATTGTTATTACTTCAGGAGCACGATCTTACTGTGGAAGTATAGACATCTTTTGATTGCTGCTACAATCAAACGTTACAATTTAAATTTACAAATCAAACAGATTGCCCAGAGCAACTGTGGATGCCCCATCCCTGGAATTGTTCAAGTCCAGGTTGGGTGGGGCTTTGAGTAACCTGGTGTAGTGCAAGGTGTCCCTGTCCATGGCAGGGGAATTGGAACTAGATGATCTTTAAAGTAATTTCCAACTCAAATAATTCTATTAAATTTGAAAAAAACTTGCTTAAATGCTCTCAGTTAAAACCCCATTTCTGATCTGAAATTGCTGTGTTCTGGATGAGGGGTGTATCTGATCACAATAATATTTGGTTCATTATCTTCTAATCTGCAGTTTGCAAACTGGCTGGCTTTTTTGTGGCAGTGATGTACGGTCCATGGCATGTAACTGAAGTTAACATTTATATTGGGCTTAGTGATTTAAGTACAGTTGATCTCTTTATTAATGCTGATTAGTAGTCTGCATGATCATGTTTTCATTTCTAGTTGACAGAGAAAGAACATTTGGTTAACTCCTTGGTGAAAGCAAGAATGCATCTTTTTACCCTAATTACAACTATTTTTAACAGTTACTAGTGTATTTTATAATTTATAACAACAAGAAATAGTGGAGGAAAAAAGCTATTTACCACATTTTAAACAATTAGCATATATCTTAATATTAGCTTAATGCATGGAACTCTCTTGTGCATTTTAATAAGATGATATTACTGAAAAACAAGCGAAGTTGCCCTGCTATGCTGTGGCCAATATCTCTGTATATGAACAAAACAGCACCAGATCTTTGTCTTTGCTCTGTCCTCAATTGATCATGAGGACCTTGGAATTTCTCCCTGGCCTTTTCAGTGCAGACTGTGCTTTCAAAGTCTGCCTGGCACAACTGCTTCTGTTTGAAGCAGGTTCCTCCCCTCTGCCCCCACCGTGTTAAGAAGTGGTGTGGAGTGTTTTGGCAAAGCTTCTGACTCAATTAAGAAATGCTGTCAGTCTTGCCTTTCTTTTTGAAGAGACAAATTGGTACTTATACATCTGGGAGCAAAACCAATATAACATGTTACTGAATGTTAAATTTTCCATCTGAAGATTTATTAAGTGTTCAGAAGCATTTTGCTTTAGTTCTGAATATTAAAAGGATAATTGTATTGCTGGAGTTGTCTGCGTTTGTGGTACAAATCACCAAGTGTTTTAATTCAGGGCAGGTAATTGTGTTGCTTTGATTGATTGCATATTCAAGGCGAAAGAGCATTTTTTAAATTCAGGCTGAACATTTTAGTCATTTGCTCTTGATTAAAAGAGCCTCGTGGTGGCATATTATCAGAAAGAGGTTTTTTCACAATCTTCTTGGCTAGTAAGGTATCACAAAGTAACAACACTTCAATGTTTTTGCTGCTTCTCTCTACAGGGAATGTATTGTGAAAATTCCGTACCCTCCTAAAATGGCCCAAAGGGAAAGCTAGGGATGTGTATACACACACATATGTGTGTATGTATTTATATATATATATGTATGTGTGTGTGTGTTCCTTTTCATAGGAGTATACCTGCATACGCTTTGAATAGAAATGTCAGTGCCAGCCCATCACTTGCAGGCTATGACAAAGCCCCACCGCCATGCAGCAAATGGTGGGAGTCCTGTGCTATGCCAGTGGAGGGTGTTGCTCTCTCTGGATTCACTGACTCTTTTTTTCAGCACAGGTTTTCTGAATCTTGTTTTCAGCACCCGTTTTCTCCTTCTTGAATTACCTGGATGTATGCACTCCCTTTCCTGGCTTCTGTGTAATGTACAGTCATAATTAGACACTGGCTTTGGATGGGGAAGTTGCATCATTAGGAGAAAGGGCAGGGTGTTTCTAAGTCCCTTTCTTAAACCCATGGAGACAGAGCAAAACAAATTCTCCTGTTATCATGGGAAGGCCCAGGTGCTAATCTTGTTTTCAGAGCTTGAGGCCTCAGTGTTTCGAATCACGAGCAGTTGTTAAACAGACATGATGCTGTAGTGGGTGTATGAGATTACACTGCAGGTGAGAGATACTGTGGATACAGGACAGACTGAATGAATGAGCAAGCCCAGCTGGATCCAGGCTCAGCAGGGTGTGTAGGAGAAGATGAGAGGACACTGGAGTGAAAAACCACTATGTGAAAAATACCTCATTTGGGAAGAGGGAGCAGTGTGAACAAATGCTGATGTTAAAGAAAAAAAATGGCGGGAAGGGGGGAGATAAAGTAGGCACTGCTGGGGAGATGACCCCAGCAAAGGATGGAGGGACTGAACCCCTCTGCTCTGTGAATAATATGTTGTGCTGTTGTAACTGGTACAGCCAATGTGCCGGGTGGCAATGGAAATGAGATTTCTTGAGCACGCAATTGCGAGAGATGGAAACTGACTCATGAATTTCAGTGGCCAGTCACCTCGTGTTTTCAAATTATGCTTTTTGGCCAATGATCTGTGCTGACTTCAATAGAGTCATCATCCAGAAGCATTTTCAAACCAGTATCAATACAGGGTGGTGGTGGATTTTTCAACTGCACTGTTGTAGTTCAAATGACAGGCCCACTAGCATAGAAGAGATGAAAGGAGCTGACAGGCACAGCTGGCCAGTGACACAGTAGTTAGCCTTCAGGCTTTGAACATGCTGTTGATCAGCAGAAAGTAAGCAGTGTTATGTGGAATAAAGGTGCAAGAAGAATAGGACCCAAGATCTCATGAGAGAATTCAGCCTTTCTATCAAGTTAGGGAGATAGGATTTCATGTCTCTTCCTCAGCTTCTCCAGACGTGGAGCATGGATGTGAAAAATATTTTGTGCGATAAGGTAGTGTGAGGAAACTTCCTGCAGAGGGGAGTTCTATGCTGGTGTTTGTTCTTGGCAAGGACATTTTGAAATTTTGAGGCAGTGACAGCAAAGTTTCACCTGGATACTTCTCTGAGATGAGTGTGGAGATGAGTGGTAGACTTCTAATAAATATATTAAATATTAGTTTGGCCATAAAGATGCTCCTCTTGTGCAGTGAGCCTTACCTATTAACCAAGATTTCAGTGTTCAGAGGAGATTAAATAGGAGTTCTTGTCATTATTTGAGTTGGATATTTCATGTCTTCCTATTGCTGGAGTTAATTTTATTTCATACAGATGGATTTAGCAATAATGAGGTAATTGCATTTTCTGGTGATTAACATTGCCCCGATGTAAAGTATAAGAGCCACAGCCTCCAAGAGCACTGTCTTCCAAAGTCATCCTATCACATTGCCCATTGGCAGAGGCAAATGAAGTTAAGTAATTTAATTAGCTATGATTAGCATTTAAAGCTGTCTACCCAGAAACCAGTAGAGGTTCACAATTCATACTGTATTATTTCACATAAGCTGTTAACAGTATTAGTTGAAGGCAGTCTAATTCAGGGAGGTAGTAATTCAGTCTGTCCTCCTCCTCTGAATTCCTGGTTTAAACCAGTAATGAGCAAAGATGGTTCTTATCAGGCACCTGTTAAATGTCTGGTGGTGAGAGAGTAGGTGACAGCAGCCTGGTTGCTCCAGGACAGCCGTAGATGTGACAAAAAGCATCGTCATGGCTGGTGCTGAGCTGCCACCTGGGTTGGCAGAAACAGCATTTGCCTCTGACGGGCCTGATGCCTCTGGATGTCATCGAATGGTGCTGGGAGAAGCTGTGGGAAAGGCTGCTTTCCTCCCACTTCCCTTGTCCAGGCTGCAGCTAAACACAAGTCTGGTTCTCAGAATTGCAAATTTAGCTTCTTCAGAACCAATTAATTCACTTATGAAAGCCAACACCCCCCATCCCACCCCTTGTCGTAACTTTAAAGGACGTGCCAGTTGGGCATGCTGCAAAAGCCATTTACAGTTGGAATAAAGCAGGACCTGGGGTGGTGGTGCCAGGTCCAGCTCCTTTTGAAACCCCAGGAAAGGCTGTTGCAGCGTGGGTGCCTGTCTGTACTCTTTTGTGTATTAACATACGTGCCAACTGGGCGAGTGTGGGCAAAGGCAGGGTCTGGCTTAATGGCACACAAAGCAAGTGTCAGCTAAATAGGTTTTCTTTATCTTAAGTGATGCGATGTTGGCTTCAGTACAGCCATGCTGGGTTGTGGTGCAGTGGTTTCCAGCTCTGCTCTCTGCCATCTGTCCCAGCTGGTTGCTGAGTTGTCACTGCCTGCCTGGGTGTCCTCCTCACGGGTAGGCTGGCAGTGCCACACCTGCACATGCCATCAGAAACACTCTGGGTTCACTCAGCAAAATTGGCTCCTGAAAACCTAGCTTCACAGTTTTCAACCAGGTTTATTGCCTGACCCAAATAGCACCCTGATTTTCAGGTTTAAATGTACCGATAACTAGAAAAAAAAGACAAGGTCAAATTATACTTTGTTGGTGTTAGGATTTGTCACCCAAAGAAAATACCATGAGTAGAACTGTTAGTCAAGGTGCTAATGAACTTTTTAAAGCATTAATGGAAAATCCTATATTCTTTTTAACACATTCTTTGACTCTCACAGCCCTTCAAAAAAGCAGGGAAATAAAAAAAGCTGCCTTTGCTTGTTACTTTTTGCTCTGTGAGAGGTTTCTAGCCCTTTGGACCAGCTCTGGCTTTTTTTCATCTCCCACCCAGTACAGGGGAAACTAGGGATGGTGCATGTGTAGCACAGATGGAGACTCAGCATATGGGTCATGCCAGTGAGAATTAAGAGGGGGAGTGAAGCGTGAAGACGTGTTGCCCCTGACACCTTGGCGAGAGCTGTTGTTTGAGATGGTTTCTCCCTCTACCCTGATGGATTGGCAGCAGTGCACGGTACAAAGGCTTTCTCTAATTTCCCTTGCCTAGAGGAGAAAGGCTTTCCCACTTTAACAGCCCTAGTGCCTTTTTGTAGTCTCATATGCCTGCCCAAACCCACCATTCTGGTAGCTCAGTGTATTATTTTTATAATATCTGTAAGTATCTTTAATCACCAACGTGCAAAAAGTGCCATTTGTCTTTGTAATAATGCTTTCCTTTTTAATCATGTTCTTTCTTTGCTGTTTTTCTGCCAGCCCTTGGCAATGTTTCATTTTAGCTCAAAGTGAAAGAACATCCACTTAAAATAGACTGTAATCCTCAGCTATTGTTTGATCAGTTTTAATTTAATTTTACTGCAATGAAAATATAATGGGAGGATGAACTCCGGAATGTGCAATTTGTGTAAAGTTGCTGTCAACATTACTGAACCAACTTTTGCAACAGCAATGGGGATCTAAGCCTAGCAGATCTTTACAGTGCGGTCTGCAGCTCTGCCATTTATCTGCTCAAGTGTGAGGCA
Organism: Cephalopterus ornatus; assembly: GCA_013396775.1. Classification (NCBI taxonomy): domain Eukaryota; kingdom Metazoa; phylum Chordata; class Aves; order Passeriformes; family Cotingidae; genus Cephalopterus; species Cephalopterus ornatus. The sequence goes on from VZRE01001329.1 coordinate 89,209, forward strand.
CGTTTTTCAAAAATTTTCCAAAGTACTCTCTAAATTTTGAGCAGATGCCTTTGGGATGTTTATATGAAATGTCTTGGGTGTGTCTCTCTGATAGGCTTGATCACCTTTCATGTAACAGCAGCGTTCCTTATCCTCAAGCCTCTTTATCAGCAGGCTTTGAGGACTTCATCAAAAAAGTTAGCACTTGTTCGGTATGCTTTGGGTGCAGATATAACTCAGAAATTTCTAATTATCAAGACTCCTTTGCTATTTTCTTCTCTTTTTTAGCTCTGTGTAGGAAAGGAAAAAAAAGCCTGCTCCCCCAGACTGCAGATATTCTACCTTGTCTAGGTCCTCTGATTTTCAATAGTATTGTCGTGACTGCTCTGTCTCTGATCTACTTGTCCTCCGTCTGGCTTCAGCCTGTCTGTTGCTCTGTCGGTATTCAAACATAGTTTCTCACTCCTCACAGGAATTATTTTTGGAACTTTAAAAATACTCCATCTGTAACATGGTGTTCCTACGCGAGCTGCCTGCATTGGGAGTATGACTTGGAGGATGAAAGTGAGGCTACAGCCTCCCCAACAAAGCTGATACAATGCCCCTATTCATGCATGACTGTGGCATAAGAAAAGAGCAGCCCTAAAGTAGTCTTGCTCTTGGGACTGGTCCAAGACCTGCCTGGAGGTGAGAAGGCATTGCCTAGGGAAGGATTCTTCACCAATAACCTGTGCTCTGCTTCCATTTTGTCAGTGGTTGAAAGCTTTTGCTGGAAGATGCAGAAGTTAATGTTTGGAGCTAATGTTTCTTATTAGTTAAGCCTATTAGCTGCTCCTGAGTAAGATGAATGGTGGCAGGGCACATTCTTTTCTAATCTTTCTTTATTTTATTTGCTTTTTACATCGCTTCAGCTAAAGAAATAAAGATGAGGTCAGATGCTCAAGAAAAGTATTTGTTGTTGTGAACCCACCAGTGGTCAGTATGCCATCCTGGGAAAGCATCACTGTTCCTGCTGGCCTGAAAGCCGTACTGTGCTTGGGAATCCTGCTGCCTCCAATTTGAATAACAGTGGAACGTATCTAGGTGGCCACTGGGTAGACTTAGAAACATCCCAACATTTTTCTCAGCTGGCCACAGCTGCAGGCCAGGTTCAAGGACAACTTGGTTTCCTCTCTTCATATACAGAGTTTCTTTGTTAAGCAGATAGTTGCCTTGATTCCACAAATAGAAAAATAATCATTTCTCTGTGCAAAAGGCAGATACAAAAATAGTATTTATTCATTTGAGTGGCATCTTTTGTTTCTTGTTTGATTTTCTTTTGGGTTACATATATATATGTGGGTGTGTGTGTATACATACATTATACACTTATACAGGTCTTGCAGGATACTGTTGTTCTGAGCAAGATCATTGATTCTGACATGTTAAGAAGGTGAGGTGAAAGATAATGGAAATCAGCTTTCTGAAACAGAGGCCAGAAGAGATATGTGCTGTTGATGAGGTAGCAGTGATCAAAAACTAATGTGAAAAGAGAGTAGGTTGCAGAAAAAAAAGATTGCAGGCATTCACAGTCCCTGGGAAGAAGTGCTGGTATCAAATGAGCTGTTGTAATGTGTGGATCCAGTTCACATTTCCTTTGGGAGTAGGGTGCCCACAGGTCTTTTGACAGCAGAATTTCCCAGTTCATAGGGGCTGACAGATGGGTCTTAGAACCCTGTTCGTAAAACTGTGATAGTTCAGGGGCTACAAGCCAAAGTGGGCTATGTGCGCAACCAACCTGCACTAACACTAATTTTGATTAATTTATAGAAGGACCTGCAAGTAAAATTTACTGTGAAATGAGATTACTTCCATGAGTTATGCTTGACTCCAGCCAAAGAGTGCATGTGATAGAGATGCTTATCAGCCTGTAAGAAATGTCATAATACTGGAGGAATATAGGATGATATAGTTAAAGATTGTGGCCCCACTTGCACTCCCTTGTCTAGGAGGGCTGCATAAGTGTCTACTTAACTTCAGGCTTACACATATTCTTTTTTACTTCAGAGAGATTTAAGCATATGCTGGAATAATTTCCTGAAGTAATACTCTCCAGATGTACAAAGGAGCAGAATCAAAATTTTAAGACTAGCTGTTCTTTGCTCTGTGTTCACTAGTGCTCGTTGATTCTTGACAAATATTTTTAACTTAAGTTCATTAATACTATTTCAAAGGTAAATTTATTGTCTGTACATGAATGTCCTTAGTCTAAGGACCCTATACTTGCCAACTTAGATAGAAGTGTTGTCCCATCTACCTACCCAAGCGATTTGTGAACTGTCAACCAGCAGCTATGAAAACATCTCCAGTTGCTCCATTGGCAAAGCATTGGTGAGGGGTGTTTGCCTCTTAAAATTCAAAGAACACACAGAAATTATATTTATTTGCCACCAGTATGGGTTGACCTGGCTTGTATGGGATAAGGCTGATGAATCAAAAGGGAGTTTAAGTAGGTGCCTGGAATCCAATTTTGCTTCAGCCTGACTGAAGGCTCCATCATCTGTGCGTCAGCTGGAATCACTAATGCATGGCAATTAGATTTAATGAAGAAAAGCTGCTGATATTTGAATTGTGAGCTCATGTGCGCTCAAAATTTGTTACAGGTTTCCTCAAGTTATTTTGTGTTGGGTTTCCTCTACATGGGTTCACAAAAATGGATTTGTCCATCTTGTTTTAGGAAAAAGGAGTTGCTCATCCACAGCAACTATCACACATACCCTTTCTGATAAAGCTGCTGGCTCCTCCATCCTTCCCATTTGCTGTTTGTCCTTTACTTTGGTGGCTTATTCTGGGTGAATGTCACTTCCTTGCTTGTGTGCTTGCTGCTGAGGTGGCACCCACTACTGGGAGTCAGTGGGAGAGCCTCTCCTAAGATTACCCAGCAGTTGAGGTTTGCTGCTGGAGGTATTGGCTCCTCCTTGGGGAAGAGCATTTGGGGGCTGCACAAAGAATTGCTTCTTCAATGTGTGTTTTATATCTTATTTGGTATTTGAGAAGCCCTTCCCCATCCTATTGTCTACTGCTCAATTGGATGTGCAATTCTTACGGGCTATGCAAATTGCTCACATCAGCTGTTAAGCTGTGCCACTTAACCTTGCGCTTCATCACCAGGAAAAAGGTAATTATATTGGACATCTCCAGATGTTCTCACTTAAAAAAAAAAAAATGACATGTCTGTGTTTTCTTTACAACTGGTGACTGAAACTGCTGTGGTCTTTCCAACTGGAGTAGCTTGAAGCAAACTTCTCTGCCATATGTTCTGTCGACTTTTTCTGAGACCCAAAGAGCTTTGTTAGCATAAATAGCATAAGAAGTCATAGGACCCCCATGTGTGCTTTCAGGCTTCACAGCTGCTACAGTAGGTGTGACTGCATGTTGGTAGAGCTGCTGCTGTCATTATCGTCTATGGGGCCAACAGGGAAGAAGTTGATTATGAACTCCGGGATCTTGTCAACCTGTCAAGCAACTTGTGGGTGTTATCCTGAAAGTTCCAGAAACTATCACAGCATCAGTTTCATCAAAGCCATGGCCCTAAATTGTAAAGCCTAAATCCTCCAGTGCGTATTGTAGGATTAAAAAGCCCCTGTGCAGCAGGTGTTAAACAACTTAGTCTGCTTTTTTCTTCCAAGCATCTGTCTCTGAGATTCTCTCTACAGGTCTCTTAAAGGTCATAGGCAATACAGCAAGCAGTTATTTTGTCATAAGAGGTGGACATTTATCATCAGCCTTGGCATCCCCTTTCTCCATCTGTCTTTTAGAGTATGAAAAGCACATTTACCCAGTGTTCTTTAACTGCTGTGGCTGTTTTTTATGAGACTTGAAGGCATTGCTAACATTTCTATGTAAAGAAAGCCTGGATTGTCAGAAAGTGAGAAGTTTGGTTATAAGTTGTTGCAATCAGATGGGCTAGCAAGAAAATATTCCAGACTCTGAAAAGTCATTCCTCTAAGACATTATTGGCTAAAATGAGCAACATGTTTATAAGCTACAAAAGAATGTAAATCTTAAACAGCCTGGAGAGCTGTATGATTTGATTGTCAGGTGACTACAGTAAACGAAATGTGAGGGGAAAATGTGCAATCTCTTGTTAGGAAGACTAATTAGGCTTGAAATGGATGTTTTACCAATGGTTTGCATGTTTTAAATATATCCTCAGGTCATTCCATATAAAAACATATAACTGCATAAGGCTAGAATTAGTAGGAAATTTAAAACCAAAACATTTGGGAGTACAGATGCTACAGGAGTAGGTTAATCCAAACAACGTATTAAATATAGCTGCATTCTGGTGAACTTGAGTGTAAACATAGAGATTTCTGTATTTCCACTTTGCAAGTCACTGGAAGTAATCCTTATTTAATCAAAGTGAGCATCAGAGTCTTGAGATGCAAGGATCATATGCAAAGCTGAGTAAATACTTGTTCTTTGAAAATCCTTTTGTGCTTGGTTTGTGATACATCTCATCAACTACTTTCTATGGATGGGGACATACATGTGTGTCTATATAAAGAGACAGCATTTAAACAGCAATCTTAAACTAGCTACTGAAGTTTTAAATTACTACATTTGAATGTTATAAAGACAAGACAGATTCCACCCACATAGGGAAGTCAGAGTTAACTCTGACTATTCTGACTAGTTACTGTGTTCAAGAAGGCAGTTATTCTTCGCAGCTTGAAGAAAGCTGTGTTATACATTAGGTAGAGTTGAAGAAGTAGACTTTTGATTAAAAAAAAACCCCAAAACAAAAATTGGTATGAACCCTTGTAGATTACTTTCTTGACAAAAGAATCTGTTCATGTCAGGAGGGAGAAAGAATTTCTTGCCATTCTAGTCTGTAACTTGAGAAAAGTTAACTACAGCAGTATACGTGATGCCTCTCTGCAATCAAGGAAATAAGCATACATGTAGACTGAGTATAAATGCTAACATGGCGAATTAAGAGATTGTACATCTATTCATGCTTTGACATTATTAAATTGTAGAGAGTATTGGGATGGAGATTCAAAATCAGTTACTACAGGTTGCATATAATCAAGTAACACAAATTACAAAATACTTCTGGGGTTGTTTTATGTACATGATGTATTCTGGTTTATGGGTACTCCAAAAATTACTGCCTGTATCTTGCACTACTCAGGTGCACAATGTTATTTTTTTAATTTCAGTATTTAAGATTCTCAAAATTATCTTTGAGTAGTTATGGGATCTATTATAGTTAAATTTTAGCACTTTTTAAATGAAAAATCTATGTAGAGTAAGCTATGTAGATGTAGGCCCAGAACTGAACTTCAGGAGTCGTTACTGGTGCTTTCACAAAAAAACCCCACAGTATCAAAAGCCAAAGGGCAAACCAACTCGATGCTTAGCTTCTCCACAAAGTGGAAAACCTGTCTGTCAACCGTGAATTAGTGCAATCTTAAAATGTATACTACAAACATTTCTAATTTACCTTAGGGATCAGATTAAGCCAGACTGCAAATATTTGTAGTCCATTACAAATATTTGGGGAGAGTTCTGACTTGTTTGGTTTTTTTTTTTTCAGAGATGCTAAATAGCTTCAGTTAATTGGCAGTCAATTAACTTGAGATTTTTAAAAAAAAAGGAGTAAGCAGGAGTAAGCAGGCATAGTTCTACGGGAAAACGACTTCAGTAGGAAGACATGCACTAATAAAATCTCAAAGATATTACTTGCAGAAAAGGAAAATTTTGGAGAAACTTTCCCAGGATAGTAAGTTGTTTTTGATACCCTGTAGGTGCTCCAGCATTGCATCGGGATATATGCTTTACAAATATAAGCATAAAGCCTGTGTTCCCAGTAGGGTCTGGCTGCGGGGCTGCAAAGAAGAGGTGCTGGAAGTGTTGATCCATGCTGTCCCTGTGCGTGTGTGGGGATGCAGGTGCAGAGGAGGGACCAGTCGTTCCTGGGGAGTCAGACAGTTGGCTGTGAGTGGAAATGTGTCAGAGCCCAGCAGACTTTACCCCTGAGAGGAGATTTGACTTTATTTGGCCCTTAGAAACAGGAAGCCTAAGCATGGCTTTCTTCCAGGTCACTTCTCCGAAGCCCATTTTTCCTTGGCTGTGCTGCATAGGAGACTAGCCACATTCAGAAACGGTGTCAGCCCACTTTTCCCTTTCCCATCTTTCTAGTTAGGGGAGAGAAGTTACTGTACACAATAGTTTTGTTTGGAAGTATGTTTTGCAAGCTAATAATCCAGTTCTTTCCTGTATAGTTAACTGCTTTGAGAGGTTTTGTCTGACCACATAAGTGGTTCTGGTTTAAAAAAAAAGGTTGCAATTTATTCTTGTACATTGTGACTACAAAATTAAGTTTGTGGCAGTAATATATAGTATGGCTATGATTAAAATTTTTTATTGCCTTGTGAATTCAGCTACACCACTACAAAGGTGGTTTATGTGCTTTAGCATACAAAGAAAGGGGATAACCTGTATTGGTGTAATTGTATCCACAGCAGAGAAATTTTGCAAGTTGAAACCAGCACAAAGAATATATATTGCACTTGACCTTGAAATTCCAAGACACATTCTTGTGTTATAAGAAATTAAGCTAGAAAAAAAGGTCTAAATGTCAGCAGGCAAAAGGACTTTAACAAATGAAACCATACATAAAATTTGTTGCTGTGTTATTTCATGGATGGGACATTACTCTTTCTTCATGCCTTGCTGTCAGCTGGCCTGATATACTTCTGTTGTGATTAATTGTGGTACCCTTTTGGATCAGATAGGCATTGCTGGTGGAGGCTTGCTAGGATGTGTGGCAAAGGAAATTTGCAGTTGCTGTCTGAACTTTTAGGAGCAGAGATCGTAAGGTGTAAGATGGAGAAAAAGTCATCTCACCAGGGCTCCTGATGACTGATACGGCAGAAAATATTTCTTGGTCTGTCAGGGGATATGGCTGTGCTGGCTTCCTATTGCACTGCTTTGAGGACTGGATGGGAAGTGTCTACAAGGAGTGATGGGAATGTTATGGATTGTAACCAATATCCTTAACATATATGGAACTCTTGGAAGTTGTGGTTTGGGAGGATTTTTTTTTAAATATGTATATATTTTTTGTAAATGCAGAGCTGCTTCAATCTTTGTTTCATACTGTTAGTAGACACTCTTGAGTCTTCTGATTTCTTCCCACAGAAGACAGTCTTGCCATAAGTGGAGTGACATGACTGCAGAAGAGGTGTCGTCTCTGATTTTCCTTGTTTTGTTTGAATTAAGGTCCATAGCTAAGCTGGTTCCAGTGTCCATGGGGACAAGTCTGTCAGAAGTCCAGAGGCTTTTTTATTCTGCTTTACCTAAGTCCTTACACCCTCAGCACTTCAGTAGCATAGTGGTAGGTTGTGTGCAAGCATCAGTCACTGTAGAATTTGTTCTTCTGTCTCAGTGTGAGAACTGTGTTGTGATCCTAAACCATTCCCAAAAACCTGACCCTTAGGTCAGAACTCAGACCAGGCTGGCGGTGTGTATATCTGATTTACAGAGGAAATCCTTATCCTTATTCCTTATAGATATTGTAGCTATCATCTTACAGTTGCTGTTTGTCCTGTGAACCCTGTAAAGTTTGCAGACAGTCCTGCACAGCTTGCCAGCTTTCCAAGTGCTCTGATGGGTCTTAAAAGTCTTTGATTTTATTATAGAAATGCGTGCTTATGGTGAGTGGCAGAGGGACATTTGGAGGGTGGGTTATAACTTGATATCTACACCCATAACTAAGCTGCTAGATAATTATCACTTGTTTTCTGCAATGATTTGTACTTCCTATAGCTCTGTCATGGAGCAAAGGCTGACTTAGGATTTAGGCAAGAAGAAGTAAAGGGATCTGGGCTTCATGCTCCCTGCTGTGAAGAAGAATCCTACACAAAGCAAGTGGTTTATTAGACAAAGGAATAGCTCAGAGCCCCCTTTGCTTTACAGTCTGGCTGAAACATCCTGAATTGACCACAAAGACATTTTTATTTGTTTTTATAATTTAATAATAATAAAAAAAAGGCTAATTTCTCTAATGCTTCAAGAATTCTCTGATATATTCTGATATAAAAGTGTTAATTTTGAAAAGTGAAAAATATGAAGCAGACTTTAATAATCCACCCATTGAGTGGGGCTGTACACTCAGTGTCACTGCCCGTTCTCCCACTCTGCTTTCTACCTGTACATGTGAGGCATGATAGACACCTTCTTCAGTCTTCTCCAGCCTCCAGGGAGCTGTACAGTCCAGCCCAGTACAGTCAAGTCAATGGAAAGAGTCCAACTTATATGGAAGAGAAGAGATTTTTTTCACTTCTGAAGTCAGCTTTCCTAGAACACGGTGATGGTGTGTGTCTCTGCCAATTTAAGGGCCCGGTGTTAACTCCAGCACTTTGGAAAAATAAATCAACTCATTTTATTCAGTTGAAAACTTTCTGGTTTGTTCCTAATGTATATAAACCCTTCCGTGAATGGGTGGCTATTAATGGGTACAGTTCTGCCGATTTGAAAAAAAAAAAGAGAATTGTGGGTAAAGGGTTAATGTATTCTTGCAAGACTAGATCACAAACAATGTTAGGTTGGGCCAAACCATTGAAATAAATTATTGTGATTAAGACAGTGATGGAAAAAATGTAAATATCAGTGTGGGGAAATGTGATGTATTAAAATGAGTCACATAAAAGGAAATATTTAACAAAAAGAGTGGGAAGCGATGCTCTGTTCAAAAGCATCTCTAAGTCATCATACAAAATGTAGATTTGGAGGAAATATTTGTCATGTTGTCATGAAAACCATTTGGGCTGTTTGCAAATATAAGTGGGGTACTATGGGCTTTGTATGCGGTAAACGAGGTAGTAAATCTTTGCAAATTCATGTTTAGGAATAGCTTCTTCCTGCATTTTTTCCCCTTCTACTAGGCCTTTGTAAGTGCCTGCACAAGACAAGAAATCATTTTCCATAGGCTCTCTGTCCATTTTTTTGCCTTTAATGTCGTGGCTGATAGATTGTCAAACATTTACTGCCCTGAGTCAATATTTTAGCATTCCAAATGTAGTCTCCATATCAGGTTAGTTTTCCACATCCTTCTAAGTTTAATTTGTGAATACTTACATTTTACCAGGTTTAAATTTAGTTGTAAATGGCATTAACTAAAACATTGTCCATAAAGAAGTGACATCCAAGCTTAGATTTGTGCTGTGCTTTGGTTGTGGCCTGCTGGGACGAATCACTGTGTTCAGGTTAGAAGAGGAAAGGGACATTCTCAAATTAAAATTAGTTCAGATTTTTGGTGAGCTTTGGCAGCTATAGTTATTTGGCATGATCTGATTTCATTAGCTTTGCTTCACAACACTGACTTCATGGGCAAACACCAGTATTATACAGTATCAGAAATGACCTGGAAAACTGAGTGGGTGACTTAGACAGCAGTTCCCTGTTCTGATTTTTTGGGGGATGCAACCAGTTTGAGAAGCTCCTATTCATTGCTTTCCCTTTTCCCTGAGGATGAGTGCCCGCTGTGCCTCAACCCTGGCTGCAAGTATCTAACCCTTACCTTTAATGGTTGCATAATTTCTTACTTGTGTCCTCAGCCAGAACACTAAATCAAACCCAAACCCTGTTTGAAATGCTCTATGGGTCAACCATGGAGGCAAGGAGAAGATAGGGATACTGAAGTGTTAGTGCCAGAGACTATTATCCCAGTTAATGAAAGGAAACATTTTTTCTTCTGAAGGATGTGTGTGCAAGTGAGAAGCTAGAACAGGATGATTGATCTGCCAGTCACCTAAGGCTTTGCGGTCATTAGGGAAGGTGGAGGCTGGGCAGTTCTAGGAGAAAACAGATACTGTCTTAAAGTAACTTGTGCAGCACCAAAGACACTAATTAATTGCAGCAAGGGAAATGTGCAGAACAAAGTTGTAAGACAGCATCACTCTCCGGGTGGCAGGGAGCAAAAAAAACCTTAGTGGAAAAAGGCATGTTTAGAATATATATTTAATATTTTAGGGAAAGTTTTTTACAATAAGGAGTGTGATTGCTTAAGAAAGAGGAGATAATGTGAACAAAGCAAAAGGCAAGTAAGATGTCTGTAAAGAAAATCTATTTTTATGAATAATGTCGGTAAGATGTGGGAACTAGAAAGGCTACAAGGTCACAGAAATCACATTTGGAAAGAAGAATGATTAAATGGGAGCAGAGGCTATGCGAGAAGTGGGGTGGTAAGGAAAAGAGTAGAATTTAAACATATAGGAACGAGCAGTAAAGATAAGGTATAGGTAGGGGATGTGTGGAGCAACTGAAACTGCAGTGGCTAAGGAGGTTAGGACCCGCTTTCATGGGAAAGGATGAGGAGGTAAAAAGGGAGCATCTGCATCCCTCCAGAGCAGAAGTACCCTGGACTAATTGTATGGGGAAGTTTGTGCACATGTTCTCCAAGGTATGCTTACTCTGGAAAGAGGCAAGACTTGTTTCCTCAGGCTGTGGGGCCAGCTCTTCTTACGCTGTATGCAAGGGAATGGAAGGGACAAGAAAGAAAAGAAAAATATTTTCTCCCTTAAATAATAAAGACTCACTGCTGGATTATGCATGTTAGATATGGATATATCCATAATGTGGATACCTGAAATACCTTCCAATTAATTAAACACAGAAGAAATGTAAAACATTTGCCATGTGCAATTTAGAAGTCAAAACACTGTTTTCTTGATTAGATATTCTGGCTTTTCTGTATTGTACTGAGAACTGACTGCTCTGCCCTTTAGTGGGAAGGAGTACTGTAGCAAAACCAGCCATGGTTCATCACAGCACACTGCTCTTGACTGCTTGTGCAGTTGCATCAGGGTAAATGTGCTGGGTTTTCGATGCCAGGTGTGTTGACATTGAAACCCAGCACCAGTTAGAAGTTTCTACTTTGTAGTGAGTTGAAGTTAACAGAGCCTGAAAATATTCCCTTTGACAGAGAAAAGTAACTGAAGTCTTATTTAATCCTATTCTTTCAGACACCACCAGAAGAGATTTCATTATGTTGTCTGAAACAGAATCAGTCAGATTAGAACTGGCACAGTGTTCAGAAGATATTTACTCTCTAAGGAATATTTGCCATTAGCACCAATAGTCATTTGGATTCTCTATCGGATCATACAATGGGCTACTGAACATCAGTTTCAGCAATGTAGTAATAATAGAGAAATAACTGCTTAAACCACAATTAAGCGGAAATGTAATACTCCCTTCATGAAAAATTTAGTCAATAATTTTATGTTGGTATCTTTTTAACATTATTAAACTGTACACTGGAGACAATGGTCCCATAAAACACATTTTTCCTATAGGAGCTGTATGACTTAGATGACTGCAGCCCAGTATGCATTAAAAAGAGTAACAAAAATGTGGAGATGACTAATGCCATAATTAGGTGTGCAAATAACACCAACAGGCAAACACCGACTAATAGAGTATGTATGTTTGTGTGTGTGTATGTACATTTATAGTACATATTAATTTGCATGTTTCCTGGGTTGCATGAAGCCTCTGAAGTCTAATTAGAAGATTTTCTAATGTAATATTATAATCTTTTCAGGTGTGTACTGGAATATTGTGGTGGACTGGGGTCTATATACAGACATGTATTTCTTCTTTGCATAACAACATATTTAGCCAGAAGAAAAGAAAACAGCTGCATTGCATTTCACAGGGCAGAAGTGGAAAGAACTTTGTTCTACAACATATATAATTTTGATGGAATGAAATTAATTTTTTTTGGTCTGAATGAATGTTCTCCTATATTAGTCTTGGTAGATTATCTGAAAAGATGATTTCTAGTTCACTCTTAGCTCATGTGAAAAAACGGGCAGAGATACATGTCTACATTGCCCTGAGTTCAAAAGAACACTGACAGATGACACCTGGGATTTTTAAAGCTCTCAGCTGGATTTGACTGATGTCATCAGGTATCAGGTCTCCTATTTGGTTTGTTGGGGTTTTTTTTAGGTTGTCAGTCTTTCTCTTTCCTTTATTTTAAGCAAAAGTTGTGCAAAACCCCTGTTCAAAGTCAGCAGCCTAGAAGGCTTGTTCTTCAGGTGTGTTCAGTGAAATAATGACAGGGAAAAAAAGCAAGAGACACCTATAGGGATATTAAAAAAAAAGGCAGAACACAGTACAGCCAGTCCTTAGAGTGGACTGGACTCTAGGCTCTAAATGGATAAGTCAGCGAATAAAATTACAGTGAGTGATAGAATTGTCAAAACTGTTCTTACAGTACCTCTGAAGTCTCGTTGAAATTGTAGGCATTGAAGGCTGTAGCTTGGAAAATTGGTCTGCTTCTCAGAAATGTTTTTAAGTAGTAGTAGTAGTACATTGCCCTGTGACCTGGACACCATAAATGTCTCACCTGAGAGGACTGTGCTTCTCTTAGGAGTCTCACTCATAATTGGGCTGGTATTTATGTTGCAGATTTGTTGTGGTTTAGGAATGATACCGCCCAATTTAGTGCTCCCACTGAGACTCCAAACTATGCATTGCTTGCTCGCTCCCCCATTTTCCCCTCCCCCTGTAGCAGGATGGAGAGTTGGAGGCACAAAAGGTAAAGATCATGACTGAGATAAAAACAATTTACTGGATACAGCAATAAGAAAACAAACAGTAACAGCAACAGTACTAATGACAGAGGGTATAAGAAACAAACTGTTCACACGGAACCCCCCTGCATTAGACAGTACTGGGTGGGTCCCTCTTCAACACTTACTCAAGTGGAAGGAACCCTTTCTCCCCTGAAGATATTCCCTTTTCCTCACCCCCACCTTCCGCCAGGCAATGACATAAGGTGGTACAGAATAACCTCTGGGTCCTAGCCATGCTTCCTGGCTACTGCAAAGATTAACTCTGTCCTGGCCAGAACCAGGACAAGAATTTAAATGCAAATATTAGAGGGTGATCCCAAGCCTGCATGTCCATATGCATCATGCATGGTAATTTCCATGCCCTTGCTGGACTACAGGATGTGAAGAAACCAAAGAACAATAAACCAGAGACCTGCTGGAGGGAGTTATCGAAGTCTCTGCTGGTATTTCTAATGATTCATTTGATACTGGCTTTTCTGGTCCTAATTGAACTGTTAGAAACTGAGCCAGGTTTGAATCAGCACAAAAGTGCTTGCAGCACTTGATGGTGCTTGTTCTGTTGTTGAAATGGTGATAGAGAAGAAGGTGGGAGGCTCTTCAGTTTTGCCTGGGCTCCAGATCATTTCCATGCCTAAAATGCATTACAGCCTGTAACCAAAGGTTTATGTGAAGTCTTCCAGTTGCTCTTTGCATTATCTTTTTCAAGTGTGGCTGATGTGCTGTTGCCAGCACATGTGCATAAGAGACATTGACTAAAAGCATTGTGGTGCAGTACAACATGGAGTAAAACTTCTATAAGAGCTGGTTACGTTAAAAAAGGCACTCTGAATCACGTCATATATTTAGAGCAGCACTGATATACTGCCATTGGATTAAATTGGTTTTGAGCTCTGGAATATAAAATGGGAGTGGTTTTTGTTTGGACTTGTAAGTTTCACAAGAGGGCTTAAAGCAAGGACCCACCAAATCTGTCACTGTTTTTGAGTGGTAAAACTTGTAATTTGGATGCTTGGTGTTAGAAATATTGTTGAATAAGAAAAGCCATACTCTTCTAGTAACTATTCTCTCTCATTCTGTTTTATTTAAGAATATTTGCCTAACAGGCATTTCCAGTTTTCTTTGCCTTCTTTCTTCTACAGATGTGCAGAGTACTACATGCATTCCTGCAGGCTGCTTTGTATTTTTTCCACAATCCCCTGTTCAGCAGCAAGGGCTGTTTACAGCCTGAGTGTCAGATGGGTGTGCTCACATGGTCTACCTACAAGCAAAGAGCAAGAGATAGCTTTCATGGAGGGACAGCTGCATGCATAGACTTACTACTTGGGAGGGTTTACATAAATCTCATTTACAGAATTAGTTAGCTGGCAGCAAGCAGTAGGTGGTAAATCTGTGACACAAATGCTTGACACAAGCTATGCAAAATATCCTAATTCATAAAATAAATAACACCTAGGTAAAAGCTGTAATTATAAAAAAAAAAAAATCAATTACATGGTAGTTATTCCAGAGTGCAAATGTAAATCTTGTTGTGACAACATGGAGGCCTTGGCCTCTCACTACAAGGAAGACACTGAGAGTGTCCAAATGAGGGCAACAAGGCTGGTGAGGGATCTGGAGCCCAGGTCTTAGGAACAGCTGAGGGAGCCAGGGTGGTTTAGTCTAGAGAAAAGGAGACTTGGGGGGACCTTACCACTCTCTACAACTACCTGAAAGGAGATTCGAATTGTACCAGGGGAGGTTTAGATTGGATATTAGGAAAGTTTTCTTCACAGAAAGAGTTGTCAAGCATTGGAACAGGCTGCCCAGGGAAGGTACCTCCCTGAAGGTATTTAAAAACCAAGTAGATATGGAGCATAGGGACATCGTTTAGTGGTGAACTTTGCAGTGCTGAGTTAAGGTTGGACTCAATGATCTTAAAGGTCTTTTCCAACCTAAATGGTTCTATGATTCTGTATAGCGCTAATAGAAGTTGTTGCACAGCCCAGGCTGGTGAGGGCTGAAAGGAATGACGTAGTGGTGCCTGCAGCTGTGCCTGTTGTGTCTCTTCTCACTGCTGGGCTGGATCGGTGTATGCTCTGACACAGCCAGCTTCTTGGCTCCAGTGGGCTCAGCAGGGAAGGGGGAAGCTCAGCAGGGCTCCATGGGTAGAAGCTATGTGCATGCTCTGTGGGGAAATGAAGTGGTGAGGGCAGTGCAGTGGGGGGAGCAAGCGATTACACCAGATTGAAGAAGCACTGTGGGCAACGGGAGGGGGAGTATGTACTGGGTCCAAATAGCAGCAAGTCTCGTTCACCCACCTGCAGCAGCACAGTCCTAGGTTGTGTGGCTGCCCAGGTCTAGGCTAACGTGGATGGCTGCATTATGCTGTTCCATCAGCCTTTGGCAACCTCTGGGACCCACCTTCTTTCCACTCTGGAGACCTACCCAAACTAGGGTAAACTTTAAAATTCACACAGCAAAGAAAATCAAGACTTCAGCTGGCAAGAAGAAATAAAAAAGAACAAAAACAGAACTGCAAATTACCACAAAGGTACCTCTTAAAAACTCACTGTTTGAGAAACAAAGGGCTGACACAAGTATTTATCGTTGCTGAATATTTTGTAACATATCTTCAATTCTGACAGACCCTGTGGTTAATTGATTTAGACATTGAGGAAGACCTCAATATAGACTCTGTGGTTGTTTCCTATTTCATACAGCTTAGCCTAGAGATGAAACCTGCTTCTGTCAGAGTCCTTAATGTCATTTTCTCGGCTCCTGAAAGACAGTAAAATGTGCTATAGAAACAGAATTTGTGAATGAGCTCAGTTGGCAGAGTGAGCATAAAAACCCCTCGCAGGTGTGCACATGGTCACAGCTGATGCTGGACTACTGCTGTGTTTCTTGGCACTGAGGTAACACACAGCCATGTTTTCTGTCCCCACACCAAGAGCTTAGATTGTGTTGGTGGAGATGGTGGTGGGGGAAAGTAGAAGGCAGGGTTTAACATTTACAAAGCTGTGCCTCCTTCAGCCAGGGCTCACCCCTCTTGCTGCAGGAGATGGAGGGAATGGTACCAGCTCTCATAGTACCTGTGGCACTCTGTCACCACAGCTGACATCCACTTCGTACATGACAGTTTATAAATTAGATGTTGCCCAAACTTTAATGAGTGGTGAACATGCTCCATCACTGACTGTGTCAAACATAGGACAAGGAATGCACAAGGTTTAGTATGTCTTTTCAGAGTAGGTTCACGTAAAAGTCCAATGTGGCAGATGGGAGGGAGAGTGTACTAGAAGGCATCTGGGGTTGCTGTATGGGCATCTGTGAGAATCTGCCATGCCTGGGTCAGACATTGTCAGAAAATCTATGATGAGGAAGGACAATTGATGTTCCTCCATGATTTGTATATCCCTTCCCAGAATCAAAGGGAAGTAAGGCTGTAAGCAATTTTGTACTGCATAGGTTCCCAAGACCTCATCTGCCTTGTGGAGCCATTGGCATTTGTAGTAGCTGCTTCTTACTCCAAGCCATTACAGCCATTTTGAAATTGGCAGAGAGTGGGGAGTTGGGGTTGTCGGGTATGTTACAATCTGAGGACACTATCTTCTTCTGCCTTTAATCCCCTCTTAAAAACCTTGAGTGATGAAGATTCTCTAGCCTTCCTAGGAAATCTCTCCTGATGCCTCTCCTTCTTCATTACCAGAAAGTTTTGCTGTAGAAGGAACATCAGCATCTGGAGATGTGCCCAGAGGCAGGAGAATGCCTGGCTGTGAGACCTCTGGAGGTGGTTTCTGGGAAGATGCCTAGGAGTGGAGCAGGCAATAGGAGGTTGAGAAACTGAGATTGATTGGCTGTGGGAACCTCTATGCAGTGTCAAATTTATTTGCTGTTAGCTGGTTACATCACTGTTGTTGCCACTACTGTGACTATTATGCTCCATCTGCTCCACGCTGACTCCAAGTTGATCTCTTATCTGTATCTGTCTTCAATAGTAGCAGAGGGAGAGGCAGAAATCTATTCACTGGGACTTCAGTCTGGGGGTGAAGCAGGTGACTGCTGCTGAAGTCCAGGGACTGTCAGCCTTGTACCTCTGTACCCCAATTTGCCATCTGTAAAACAAAGATGTCCTAAGTTTTGCTAGACTAAGTGTGTTGAACTTCCAAGCCAGTGGTAATGAGTGGCCTCTTAGTAGGTACAGTGTGGCTGCCAGAGAAAAGGCAATGGCTGTTTGGCCGCTAAAAACAGTCAGCGCAGTGGCATCTAGTGCACAGTGGGCAGAATTACAGATGTGCAGTGACCCCTCTGGCTGAGCTGCATGTCACCAAGGAAGAACTGCAGGCTGCCTTCCAGGGAATTTCTGGGCCTGGTAACCTATTTATTCTTCTCCATCTCTGCTTTCCTGAGGGGAGCAGGGGACCTCAAGTTTTAGCACCACTCAGAGCACCACAAAATGCTCTTGTGCTTTTTCCCATGAGCACTCTGTCATCCAAATGCAAGGTTCTGGCATGGGGAAAAAAAGAAGAGGATCATGTAGTTCAGGCATTTATAAAGGAGAGTCGGTATTGTCAATGTTCCTGGTGGTGGGAGCTGCCTGTGAGACAAAGAAATTGTAGGTGTTTTAACTGACAGGGGGTAAATGTCCAGGCACCAACAGTCTCAGTCACAGCAGCAGCACACGCTTATCTCTGTCCCTCCTTGAACCAAAATGCACTGGATGCCAAACTGGCATGACACAGAGTCTGGCCTGAGTCTGAATGCAAAATCCAGTGCAATGCCACACTGCTCTTTTTTTCACATACAAGAAAGAAATTCAGCATGTAAAATGGCAAAGAAGAATAACTGAGCAATCCTGGGTCAGCACTCTTGACCTAGGGATGACTAAAAAGGACAGTGATGCAAATAAGAAATTTGAGGAGTCTCAGTGAAAGTCTGTTTCCATTTGATATTTTGCTTCTTGCATGGTGAAGTAATACTGATGGGTGTCACAATATGCTTATTTGTGTAGGGACCTTGTATGCTCATTTTGAGCAGTAAAAATGTACGTGCATACATGTGCACATATGTATGCTATGTTGTGTGTATGCTATGTTGCATTTTCATAGAAAATCAAGTACAGGTCATATCTTATTAATATCACGAACTTTTCTGTTGTTGGAAGGTTTTTTCATATATAAAATTCATCTGGTTGTTCTAGATAAACATAGAAGTCTGAAAGAAACAGTTTAGCATAGAATAAATATGTTTATATCAACAGAAGACTTAATTCTACTCTTACTGAAGTTGATGATAATCCCTCCTTTGTAGTGGTCTGAGCAGGACTGACCCTAGAAAGCTTCAGTTTCCAAATGATCTCTCATTAATGACAATGGGTCAAGAAAATCCTCTTATGGAAGTACTGGAAACTCTTGGATTTTGCCCTAAAGAAGTGAGAGTCAAAGTTCCCTCCTAGCAGGATGGATAATCAGCCACATCCTTATTCCTTTTCCTTCCCTATGTATTAGCACACATGCACAGCTTGTAGATGTTGGATGAAGCCTTCAAATCCCATTGATTCTGGGTCTGGAGATTCAAGATTCTTAAGCATGCAAATCAGAGCTGCCTAACACTGAAGAGGAAGGGAATAAGTTTGTCAAAAATTTAGTTTCATGTGTCACAAAATGGTTCATTAATTTTATTGGAATAATCCACTAGATAGTTTTATTTTAGAAATTAAACGCATTCTTTACTCTCCATGATGAGACTTGGCCAAATGTCTCTTAGTTTTCAAAATACTGCTGTCTGTCAAGCTACTAAACATTTCTGTCCCTTTCAGACTGTTCCTGCAAACCCATTTTTCAACTACCCTGATGTATATGGCCTTCCTTCCTTCTTTTCTGACATGAGTAAAAAAATGAAGCCCAAACTGAATATTTCTTTAAAAGTGTTATTTCCCTCAGCAGCAATATCTAGCTAAGAATCTATTGTCTCAACACAGAGAATTCTCTAAAGAAGATTGCCCACATCTGTTTCTCTTGTCTGTACGCATCTCATTCATCTGATCACGGATGATGCATGGGAGAATTTCTTCTGATGAAAGGGGGATATGGTCAGTGATTTGGGGAAGTGTCTCTTCATCCAGACCGGGTAAGATGTACTTGAAAGCATGCTTTGCTTCTGGAAGCAGAGGAGATAAAACCCACTTTATTTTGTTTCTTTGTCTTTGTATTTAAAGGGTTATTAAAAAAAAAAAAAAAGGATTTTATAGTAAATGATGGATTTTGTTTGAGTCCTTTATAATCCCTTTGGCTACCATCAGATTAGGTTTTGCAAAAGCAATGCTTTAAGTATTTATTTCTAAAATGGAAAGATATTTGATGATACTAGCTGCACAGTTGAAATGAGTATCTGGTAGAAACAAATTGTAAAAGTCATAATGGTTGTGAATTGAATTTTTTTAAAGCTCTGTTTGAGATCAAAGGTAAAATCCTTTAATGTCTCAGGTAGCAAAAATAGCCAGAATGCTGCATGAAGACCTCAGTTATCAGTAGCTATTGGACAAATTGTTTTCAGTGTCTGCACTACTCCACTTCATAGTTATCTTTACTATCTGAAGTCTGTACTTGGATCATCTACAGCTGCCTGTACATGGCGATCCATCCCAGGGTGATGAGGGAGCTGGCAGAAGAGCTCGCCAAGCTGCTCTCCATCATTTACCAGCAGTCCTGGCTCACTGGGGAGGTCCCAGACAATTGGAAGTTGGTAAATGTCATGCCAATCCACAAAAAGGGCCAGAAGGAGGACCCAGGAAACTACAGGCCTGTCAGCCTGACCTCAGTGCCTGGCAAGGTTATGGAGCAGATCATCCTAAGTGCAATCACACAGCACCTACAGGATGGACAAGGGATCAGACCCAGCCAACACGGGTTTAGGAAGGGCAGGTCCTGTCTGACCAACCTGATCTCCTTTTATGATTAGGTGACCCACCTGGTGAATGAGAGGAAGGCTGTGGATGTGGTCTATCTGGACTTCAGCAAAGCCTTTGACACTGTCTCCCACAGCGTATTCCTGGAAAAGCTGGCAGCCCAC